>OX451207.1:16906493-17436400 GCA_949628255.1 Macrophya alboannulata
GCTGTTGCACCGACCCATGTTTTCATGCGAGTCTTATATAAGTATGTATATGCTTAAGTTATTTTAATTTTCTGAAATATAATAGTACTATTAAAATAGCTGAAAATGCCTTAATTCGAATTTTCTACGTTCCTGAAATACAGAATCGGAGTGTGAAGAAAGTGAAAAAAAACTTAGCAACTGATTATTGGTATATATGGGTATTTATTCTTGCTGCATTGATAATAATACATTACAATATTGATCTTACTGTCAGTCATTTGTACATACGATTTATAATTGTTTCTAATAAGTAATATGTGATCATAGCATTTGATAGAGTCCAGTGCCGGATTTATACTTTTCTTAAGTATAGGCCGCTGCACTTTGTGCCGCCCCTTTCTCGTTCCTACCTATCTTAATCACTCACTTGTATCTTTAATTTACCGAGGCCTTTAATAGGTAACAAACAATATTACGTATTCAAGTGGGTAGATTAGGTAGGTATTGAAAAGTGAAATGAATGAATCAGTCATAAAATAAAAGTGTAAAATGAAACAAGCGAGCGCCCTCCATAATCTGTCGCGCCTAGGCCGCGGCCTATACGACCTATTAGCAAATCGAGCACTGACCATGAGTCAACATGCTCTCGCACATTCATACATTATCCAGAGTTTCTGATATTTTGAATCGAAATCCTCCTGGTATCAGGACAACATATGATCCGAGGAGGTGTGCTGAAATTTTTGGCGGGAAGGAGCGACAGCATACAGACAAGCTGGCATGCAGTCGTGCAGATTCGTGGCTTCATGCATGTTGTTAAATGCCTGCGTTATTCGAAGTTTCTGAAATAAGTCAATAATTGCTCCTGGTATCAGAAAAACATCTGATCTGATGAGGTGTGCTGAAATTTTTGGCGGAAAAAACCAACGGCATACATGCAAGCCAGCATGCAGTTGTACTATAATATGATTGCGTTATTTCAATATTTTTAATTATAGTCGAAAATTGCTCTTGGTATCAGGAGAACCACAGACCCGAGGAGGTTTGCTAAATGAGGTTGCTTGTCTCATTCTGGGAGTTGTTCGTCGGATGACGAACGAAAGATTGCCAAAAAGGAAACGGACGATCTTCACAATGAAAAAAACTATTTGTATAGTCTGCATAGCAAATCTTGTTAAAAAAATGGCAAAAATTTTCAATTCAATTTCTGCTCAAACTAATCATGCCAACAGACATTTTCGTACGAAAGAATCCATCGTCAGATTCCACGTTCATTAACGGCAAATATTTGAAAACTTTGAGTGAGGCATCATTCAAATCCCGACGAGATTGTATCTTTTGGAAATTTCCTAACAATAGAGCGTTGAAATTTGCAGAAATGTCTTATTTTCTACGAAACTACGCTTTAACAAAAAAAAAGCTGGAATTATTCGTAAGGTAGTTCCGTTCCAAACGCAAGGTTTCAACTTACGACTAATCGGGTCATTTATCTTTCACTTACAACCCAATTAACGGTGCAATCTACTAGCAATCTGCACTGCTTACAGATCATTTTGACGTCCAACGAAATGTATACAGGAAGATATGGCACTTTGTGATTATTGTTACTTGAAACCCAGTTTGAAATTTTATGAATTATGCTCAAGAATAATACGTATCAATATACTTAAAGATAACTAAAGTATTGCAGAACATAAATTGATTGATAAAATAGAAATAATTGGCGCCGTGGCGTTTACGCATTCAGAAAACTGTACATACATATACGGAAAAATCAAATCTTTTTAAAAAGCTTGTTATCTCATACAGATATAAATCGACAATCTGCTGATTTTTAATTGCAAGTCTATTGCTTTTAGGATTAGGAGAAATATTATAGAGGATATAAAATCTAATTCTCATTGTGTCATTCTTTTAATATGTATAATATTAAATATTTACATTATTATTACACTCAGCACTTTGCTCTATTTATGTTCTCGGTGAATCAATGTTGCTTATTATCCTGAAACATTATCATTTTATTCTGTCTTCGTAATAGGTATAGTATCAGTGGGAGCATGCTTTTTATTTACATGATAATTAGAATGGACGTTGACCACTGATTGTAACGTGGTATATGAATTACTTCTAGGCGAAAAATTGATGTCACAATTGCGTAAATTACATTGAAATGAATATTATTGAATAAATATAAGAAACAAAAAATATGTAAAATATTCAAAAAAATGAAGAAAAAAGAAAAAATGGATGACTAATTACTATTTATTATTTATCAATGAAGATACATTTTACCTTTCGGCTAACAATAAAATAATTATGGCGTGAGTGTTTGAGCTTGCACATGATATTACTCCCTCTTAAAGTCAACATCAATTGTGTCTGACTCAGTTATCACAGCCACAGGAAGCAATATTGTGTAAAATACTACGAGGGAAAAATAATTAATGACCAAGATTCCTGAGAACTGCGTCGCATAGATTACATTTACTGTAATACTACTACCAAGCGTATACTTGAAGACAAGACTTCATACTTCCACAGATATTATTTGCTATCATGATATTTTAATCAAAACTATCACAAGAGTACAAATATTGAATTAGTTTGGTTATAGTATTGCAAACGTATTTAGATATTAAAATAAATATAGAGATTCAATTTCATGATAATTCATGAGATGAACTGAGCAATGGGATATACCTACGTATACGCGACCTTTTTACGTCACAATGATTACCATTGATTGAAATTTCTGTTCGATCGTGGGATATACATACTGTATATGTACAAGTGAAATGATTACGGAGGCATTGTACAGCATGTATGTATGAAAAATTTCGATAAGCTAAAATGTATTTGGTGGCAAGTAAAGTTGACGGCATGGTTTTCAGGAGTCTGAATCAATTATGGTAATAAATCATTACTGAGAAATCAATAGTGAAGAATAATATCTGATTGCCAGTTGCATTGAATCTGTACGTGATGAAAAAAGAAAAAAAAAATACAATGCTCATTAGGCTAATTGCTAGATCTATTTACTTATTAATGGATATTGCATGCTCCCCACTATCATTGATTTCTTAATCTAATCTTATTGTACAGTTTCTTTCAAGGCTGTATTCCAAATGCAAGGTAACTAAAATTCAGTTCTTCTATCTAAATAATAGATGAAGAAATATATAATCAAATATATCTATGGTGAATGCCATTATTTCATACGATGGTAGTTGACTAGCGGAGCTGACATTAATTACCGAAATAAAACTATGAAAATAATTATTTTTAGATGAAATGATGAAATCCATTTAAAAAATACTTCCGTTTTATCTTTCCCGTTTTGAAAGTCGAAAAATTATCAACTTATTGAAAATTATATATTTCGAATCTAGAGGATATAATAATTGACTGCTGCGTTAGTATATTACGTTTTTTATGAAATGGATAATAACAACGTTTTGCCCTTACAAATTGGAAAACAGCCATTAATACCCGATATCTACCAGTCATTCTATTTATTGTGGTTGACATTTTTTTTTTCACATAAATTGTGATCTTTTGCATGTTTTTTATGTTTCTTTTTTTTTTCAACATTCCTATGTGCTAATGCAAAGTTTGACGAGTGGATTAGTACTGTACAGCAGGAAGAATCTAGTACAGTATTGAAATGCAGTATGAAATAAATTATATCATCTCCAAAGGAAATGAATGTATACTGTCCATTAGAGCCAGTGTACCTTACATACATATACTCCATGATTAGGCAATTAAGTTATTTATATTTCTAACATTCACAAAATTTACATCATAATACTGTACAACAAATAGTTTTTTTTTTTTTTGTTTTTAATATTTACAAGAATTAAATAATCATTATACGTATCACCCAAGTACAGTTGAATTTAATCACATTGTTTTAATAGCGTAATATTATCTTAATACGCGGATGTAACAACCGTGATGTATTTTAATGATCGAAGAAAATTTTGCTGTTTTCTGTATCAAAGTGCGACGCATGGATAAATTGAAATTGAAAAAAAGACAGAATGCTATCAGAACGATATTTGGTGCTCTAAGAAGAATTCTAGTTCTCCGCAAATACGAAAGTATAGCAAAACCAAAACGAAAATTGAATATTGTTCTCTCAGTCGTTATTTCATTTACTAGCGTAGCCATTCTAAATGCACTGTAAACTGGAATAGATTTTTCCTGGGTACAACATGAGGCTGCATTCATACCAAATATTCGTGAATTTTATGTTTATGGAACACAAGAGTAAAGCACATGTACTGTAACATAGTTAAGTGAACCCGGTGCAGGGAATAAATGTGTCCAAAGTGTTATCATTAATTTTATTTTTTACAAGTCATAAATTATTTGATGTGAATGTGGCCTATGAATTTTTTTTACCAATCTCTCTCAAGCGATTGCAAGCCTTTAAATAGCTACAGTATCTAGAAACAATTCTAATTAGTTTAAAAATATCACTTAATTTAATTAGTCTGGCATTTAACGAGTCCAATTCTAGGAAATAGGTAATGTGATAAAAAGTGATCCTCAAAGTCATGCCGATACTAAGTGGAAAACAGATTCCCGTTTGTCGAACCTGTGGCCTGCACTCGACTCGGTCTCGTTTTCAATCGATTCTTTCCTTTTTTTTTCTTTTACTCCGCATTATACATACATAATATCGTATTAACAGTCGGGATAACAAAATATCGTTTTAAAATCGATAATAATAAACTCTCGAAATGTATAAAGTCAGCAGTTAATTTTTTTTTTTGACAAAGTTCCATTTTCAACGGGCATTATATATGGAGGGACGCCTAACTCCTAGTCTAGTAAGACTGGGCCAGAAGATTTCTTATTGAAATATGCGCTGGCTCCTTGAAAGCTACTGGGTCTTGTGGTAGCTCCGTGTAATTGAGACTGATTATCTACAACTTCCGTTTCGCTGTGCAAACTGTGGATGTCATCCTGTCTGTCGTGCAACACATACTTGAAAAACTCATACCTGAAAGGTTCATATCGATCTTAAACCAATTATTGCATGATTATTTAATGTTAGTAAAATTATTGTGGATGGATAAAGTAAGATGATAACCTAGTCACATCTAGCAAGGCTGGGGCAGGAGACTTGTTATTGAAATACGCGCTGGCTCCTTGATAGCTACTGGGCTTTGTAGTAGCACCGTGTGATTGGGACTGACTTTCTGCAGCTTCTGTCTCGCTGTGTAGACTATGGACGTCATCCTGTCTGCCGTGTAACACATATTTGAAAAACTCATACCTGCAAGTTTCATATAAATCTTGAACAAATTATTACATGAGCATTTAATACAGTCCGACCTCCGAATAAGAAACCCGGCAATAAGAAACTTTCCCCTATTCCTCACTCGACCGCTTCCCCTACTCCAACTCGAACTCCGAGCTCGAGGCTCGCGTGGGGACAAAAGTGAGAGAGAGTGAGAGAGACGGACAGAGGTAGTGAGCGCGGAGCGCGCGCTTGGTGGGGGTATGCGATATATAGGAAAAACTCTTCCCCTTGGGGGCTTTTGGTTTCTTATTCGGAGGTCGGACTGTACTGTGAAAATTATTGTATATATGTATAAAGTAGGTTGATTATCATCAATTTTTGTCTGTGTACATGGCAGCGCACGTACTTCATTTTAATTTAATTAATTTCAAGTCTTATGCTCTGTAAATAATCACTGTATCAAAAAAAAAAAAAAACTTGGACAAATCGTGTTGATAACAGAGAGTATAATACCTAGGTAATTGTTGGTCATTTAACGTGATTTTACAGAGACAATCTTTCAACTCCTAGAATTGTTATAATCTAACTTTATAGTAAACAAAAGAAATGTAGGTAAGTCTGTAAGTAAAAAAAGATTGGAAAAAAAATTTGATAGAAACATTTACATGACATTTCAAGGACATACAAGTAGAAAATTATTGTAAAGAAATTTAAGCATGAATCCCACTAATTATTAAGAACGCATAAAATATTTAGCAAATTCATCAATCATCATAATGATTCAGTTAATAGATATATTATTTTTTTCCCTGTTATTTCGTCCAGTATATGGCAAATTCTAACGAGCAGCTCACCTTACCACTGATGACGTAATAAAGACTCAAGATATAGAACAAATTTATCTCCTCGAGATAACAAAACTCTGGCTTTGATGAAAAAGAAAAGTGATATATATATATATATATATATATATATATATATATATATATATATATATATATATATATATGTATATACCAATATATATGTATCTGATAGAATTACATGCGTGAAAAGAGATAATACTGTTGGCTGATAATTTCTATTTACTTTTCTGTCATGGCACAATACGGGTATGTGTTTTAACTCAGTTCGCGGTTTTGGTCAAATATCCTACTATTCTACAATGACTTAAAGACTGTGAGCATATTCATGAAGAAAGATAGCGTTAAATCAGAACACGCAATTCATCTCGATTCAGGAAGCGAACAATACTGGATAAACCTATTCTTCCATCATATCATTTTACTGGTATCTATTACCATAGCCTTCCAAATGATTCAGCTTCAAATAAAAATTGTAATTTCCTAAGCTTTGAATATCGCAGTTTATGTTTAGGAAATGGCGGAAAAAAATATCTTACGTTGACCAGCAGATAGCTGTTGCTGGAATTTGATAAAGTACTCGAGCATTTAGACCCCTGAAGTAGCCCTTAACACCTCCAAACTTGTAAACTGTTCTAATTGCATCTCGCATTCCCTGAACTTGAGCATCACCTTGTTGCGTATTCAATACTGTCTTACAGACATCGAGAGGTGTAGTAGCTGCCGCTGCAATAGCCCCGGCCATGGCACCTGCAACCAAAAATGTTTGCTTTTAGAAGATTGCAATTTTCCAACTAGATAAATTATTACAATAACTTGCTGGCTTTTAGGTAATGTTCACACTGATTTCGGCTATGCCTATTAATGTATATTTACGTACCAGATATCATGTGCGCAACAGGATTGTAGGTGTGATCCGGGTTAGTTATAGACTGTGCAAATTCGTAAGCCATAAAATGAATGCTCTGGAAAGGTACGTTCATTGTAAGCTGGGTTGTATAGCTTCGATAAAAAGCTCCAACACCCTCAGTTTTATATATGTGTCGTAAGCATCCCAGTACGTTTCTATAGGGAGAGTTGTACATTTGAAGTCGTTGTTTTACCACTGTAAAGTTATCAAGTTCACTATTAAAAATGAAATCGGTTCAAAGGCAGTACTTGTTTAATGTTCTAGATGCTTATTATGGTTCATTGACATCGCTAATTTACCTTCTGCTGGATTCATGACTCCATCGTGCAGAACTGTTGCCACACATCCTGCCCCTGCGTAAACAAGATGATTCGATTGCGAAGGCGATCGTGGTCCTATCATCAGATCTTTGAACCACTCGTAGCAAGAAAAATATAGAGCATGTGCAGGTCCTGCTCCCACAACAACTGCTCCCATACCTCGGATCGGTCTAAAAAAACCCTCCTGTCTTACCATTCTGCTGAGAACCGCCCCAACGCCGCCGCCTCCGCCTGGGCCTGGTGTCAATGCTTGCATTCTCGTCTAAGATAGATATAGAATAGCATAAAATAATGAGTTCTTTTAGGCCAAATATCTAGATGGACTGGTAGAAGTAGATCTTTGGAAGAATTTTTAATTTTGGATATCATTCCATGGTTTTTACTTTGTGATAATAAAAATAATGGAACTGGGCATTTCAAAGTGTTGTTCATTGCTGAGATAACAATAATTCCAGTTCCCTGTAGTACAGTACATACAAAATACAGCTTCCAATTGAATCTGCTAACATTCCCAAATAGGAGTGTTTGCTACAAGTGTTTCAATCATAAGATTACAATTTGTCTCATGAAGCATCTGGGTATCATGCACAAACAAATGATATATCTAGTATGATCAAAGCTTCACATGGCAAGTAAACAAGGCAAGTAAATGAGAGTTATACAATTGAAGCATTAAAGAATATTTGAATCAAATTTTTGTGGAAAATTACCTGCTAAGAGTAAGATTACAATTATTATATACAAAAGTCTGACTACATATTTTAAATACATACATCATCAAAGTGGTAAACCGTGAATTTGAAGATTTGCTAAATCTTAAAATGTGTGGAAGTTTTTTCATATTCCAAATCGACTACATAGATTATCATTATAATGAATGACTATTGTTTCCATCAAGTAGTTGAAAATTCTGACAGTTGACTTGCAAAGAATTACATAATTACAGAGGTAATGATTCTTGTGCTATTTGAATAATTCACAATAGCTATCAAGATACATTCTAGGCAACAGTTCGTGATACAAGTTTGAAATGGGTTGTTTGTCATTTGCCTCTTATCATACTTTTTGCGTGGTTGATAAATTGCAGTAGGCTCTTGTTTTCTCTATAAATTTTACATTTTAAAATGAATAAACTACCATCCAATATCGTTAAAATTTTAACAGTAAAATAATAATGGTCGATGCAAATTGTGTGTTACCATTATTTTATTACTGAATGAAAAAAGGACAGAAATAGACCGAACCACGTGAGACGGCCCGTTATGTAATACACCAGCTAGCCTGCATCGAGAACAACCTATTTCAGCCAGTTAAAAAATAGAAGAGTACATCTAAACAATAATATGACTAAACTCCGGAAGCTTATAAACATTTTATTGATATACCCAATGACTAACTAACAATTGAACTTGAACCTGATATATTAATTTTATAAGATCTATACACATCAACATGAGGAAAAACAATATTAAAGTAAGAAACGGATGGAGGAGTGATTGGAGAAAAAAGGAGAGGGGATACCTCTTGGTATTGGTGGGAGAAGATATATAAGGGACAACATTTTTTTTTTCAACTGCTTCTCCGGTTTATCATATCCTTTATTTACTACCTGATTGCGCAACCTATCAGTTCAATTAGATAATCAATGTGCCTAGTTGTTATAGAGATACAGATTTATGAGTACAACTATAAAAGTGTATTCAAGTTCCCCTGGAAGTCTAGAATTGTAGCTAGGTAACTAAATATATGCTATTTCAAACAGATACGGTTATCATATACCCAAAATATATGACATACTTGGGTATTGCAAGTATACAGTTCTTGATTAACTACTTTGTCATGACATAACAAGATATTATTATAGAATTGAAATTGAATAACAGACATGCTGATATTTCCAGAACAGTAAATGTGTTTCTTTTCGCAGAAAAACCCGATACTTAGATGGGAGGAATAGCTGAATCACAACTTTCATTGGAAGAGTAACATACAGATGACCGAGCGCCTTTTCTAGTTAATTGTCTAGTTGATGAAATGATTTCGGTTAATGACAGAATAATACATATGCGAATGAAGAGGCAGACGTTATGGTTAAAGGATACCCATTGAAGTGAATGGTTAATTCTTGATAGGAGAGTGGATTCATACATGGATTGTGAAAAGATTGAAATTGGGAACGCAGAAGTTATATGATTTTGATGACGAAATTTAATATGTAATAGACATAATAGCTATGTAGTAAGGAAAGTTGGTTTTGAATCACCTACCTTGACACTGTCCAAAGGATACATTACGCAATGCTCCATAACGCCGGCAATGGCACCCGCTGTCATGTGGACGACCACTGAACTCGTTGGCAAACTCTCGTATTCATCGATATTCATTTTTCACCCACAAACGTTAGTCTGAAAACACGATCCCAAAACGGTATGGTTAACTTTGAGTCCTTGGTTCTTAAAAAAAAAAAACACTTGCCCCCCGCCGCCCGTTGATTTTCGACACTACACCTAAGAAAAGGACAGCTCTTGATACTTGATTAGTTAAAGAATAGAATTATATTACTTCCGATGTAGAACAATAATGTTTTATCTATTGAAACGAATTCGGCCTCCGCACATGCAGCATGCGGCCGCTTACGTTAGTCGTGTGGAAATGAGATGGATATAGTGAAAAAGGATGTAGCCTCTTCCGCGGACAAGCTATCCCCCACCTTGACGCTGTAAATCGTTAGATTACGAGCGAGTTAACAAATGACGTAGACTTGTTGAGGTTACAATAGCTAATTAACATTGAATCAAACCTTTTCAAATACCCAGATTCTTTGACCTTTTCGCATTTCATTAAGATAACGGCATTTCAAAATTACGATCACAAGTTACCTAGGTTAGACTGCGTCGTCGTTCAGCGCATGCGAAGTACGCATAAGCACCACGTGGTTGGGAGAGGACGTCAGGTTGGCAAACCGAAAGAAAGTTATGCCTCGCGATTAAAATACGCCTCTGACGTAAATATAGTAGATCAATGTTTTTCTTCGAATAATTCGATGCTTATTGAAATATGGATCGTAACGAGTGTTGAACAATGCCAATATTTATATACACATCGATACATGAAACAGTGACATTTATCAATTGATATAACAACTTATTCTATTTATAGACTATTATACTGTGTGTTTTTCACATAGGTGATTCCCCACTCGGCATTTCTCAGGAGCCTGTTTATCTGAATATGTACATCCTTTGAATACGCACACGCAGCGCAGTAAACGATGCTTGAATCGTAATTATAGGTATACCTGGTGGCCTTCGAGAGAAAATACTGTTTAGCCGATTGCTCAAAATTATGCCATGTCATATACAGATTACATTGCATAATTATTATCGCAGAACAGCTCCGCCTAATTCAGATGCACTGATTACCAAGAATAAATGTTTATCTTGTATTCCCTACGATTTCTGTGAATAATTAACGCGTCCGGTAGAACGCTGTTAACTCTACGTATTTGTGACAATCATACGTCGTATTAATACTCATATATGTATATGTATATCGATTCTTCGTTGCAGCCGAGCAAGGTCATGTAGTAGTATAGCCAGTGTAGTTATGGCACATTTAAATTTAAAGTAAATTCCGATATGACAATATCTAATCAGAATTGAAGAAATTTTTTATAATTTTTTGCAAATTCTCTCTCAGCACTCAACAATTACAATTGGAAACAATTGTTTGCAGCAATTGAGAAGTGTGATTCAAATGAATTGAGAGATAGAAATAAAGGAAACTCACTACTCTACTTCTGAATGTAAATATATACATAGGTATGTGTACAGTGTAGTCAATAGGCAATTAGCCAATCAGCAGCATCGTTGTGAAAATTTCGATCCCTTTATGAATACTTTCTTTGGAATGGTATTCATGTTCTGCATAATACTATATTAAAACGGACTTTTCAGTCATAAAAAAACATCGATCGTATATTTTTCTGTCTTCGTTTTGGCCATCCGATTTTTATTCCTGATTTTGAAGCCAAGGAATAAATTGATCTAAGCGAAGTTCATTTTTCTTCAAATGGAGTAGTTGCATAGATCTTGGAAAGTTTTACTTTCAACTATATTTTCTAAAGTCAGGATCACGGAGACTACGCGAAAAAATTCCGCGGCTTACCGGTGTTGTTTAAAACAATAAAATAAAAAAGTTCGCTGGGTTTGTTCTTCCGCCAAAAAGCTCAGGTGGCCTTGTAAATAAGTCGCAGAGATGCAACCAATCACAGTAATAGGTAACTGTTCTCTTCTCGGCATAGAGATATAACAGCACCATGGGTATGATGACCATAGCTTTGTATCTAAGCTCTATGATGATGACAAGCTAAGATGCAGCCAATCAAATCAACAGCCCCAATTAAAAATTTACTTTTGTCATCGTTTTAGAAGTTATCAAATATTGCAGCGAACTTATGATAGACAATGCGTTTACACAATTTTTCAGGTTTCAATCTGATTAAACTGCTTTTTTATTTAAAACTGTAAAGTATTTACTTATGCGACTGTTTTTTATGACGATTTGACGGAAACGATTATTCAAAGCAAATTTTTCGTTATTTGACCTTTTCTCCTGTAACGTTTTAGTCACAGAGATATATCGACTTTGGAAATTAATCAATCAAAGGGGGAGAGAGAGAGAGAGAGAGAGAGAGAAGAGAGAGAGGAAGCCATTGGAAATGATTGAAATTCGAAAGTTACTTTTTGTTTTTGTTCCATAAAAAGAAACTCTGAAAACAAAAAAAATCAGAGAAAAATTAAAACTAAGTGCCCCGATTTCTCTCTTAAGAATAAAAAGATTTTAAAAAATGAAGAGGTCAATGTATTTAATGACCGATTTTACGCGACGATACCCATATTATACATAGGTATACATATAAATCTAAACGTTACCAACGAAAATTGATTTTTGTAAATAGAAATTCTAGTAATTATCATTGACTGATATTCTCAGCCAGAGGCAATTATTATGTAAGCAAAGTTCTTTGTTGTTTTTAATTTTTTTTTTTTTTTAATAACTATAAAGCACCTTTATTTGGTATACATTTTAATATTGAACATAGCATTTATACCACTTCCTGTTTTTTTTTTCTTTGACTCTTGGTAGATAATAATTTGTGGTATGTACTAGAATTGCATCATATTTTATTATTGTTACGCAAAACAGGAAACGGCAATTTTTAACGTAACTAAATTTTCTTATCCGGGATTTCATAGTTATTGCAGAGAGCCGAACATGTAGATTTCCTATTATCACCAACTGAAAGTAACGTATCATGGTGACTTTAAATTATATATAAAAGGAAGTGGCGAAAGGTTAGTACTACTACTATTATTATTATTATTATTATTATCATTATTATCATCTATGTTCATTATACATAGAGTTAGCCCAACATTACTTTTTTTCAATGTCTTTCTCCTCTATATTCAAAATTTCGATACAATTCACAGAGTCAAGTTCAATATGTATTCAAAATTTTAAGCGTAATTTTTTTTACAGTTATTTGACATCAATAAGTTGTGATATTTTACAATCATTGGCACAGATTACTGAGATAAGAAAAAAAAAGAAGAAAAAGAAGATCGTTGAACATACCTATATTTTTTAAAACTCATGACTAATATCGTAAAATGATAACGAAATGTTACGTGTATATCCTTAGGGAAGTAAACACTGTTTTTTCAAAATTAATACTTTTTGGACTGTTACGGCTGATTATTTTCAAACTTTATACAGGAATTCGAGTGGAAATAACAGACTGATATTTAACTCTACAGCGAAAATTTTATTAATTCTATGTACGCTTATCATACGGTAACTTTTAGCCGTGTCTGCACTTCACAAATAATCAAATGCCGTGTATCATGATCACTGCATTTTCCGTTTAACAAACTCACGACATAATTATCTTAGCAAGAATCAACCGCCATACTTTGTCAGACTTTAAATATTTCTTATCAACACGATTATTTATTAATTCTATTTCAGATGAGATGATGTTTTCACAATAGGATTGAAAATACGGAAATAATACGGATATAACATAACTCAGCCAATCGGCTATTATAGTTATCGCAAATAATTATATAGAATTCACGCAGCTTCCAATATTAGTGAATTGAGTGGCAAACTTTTAATTAAATTCTTGAATATTCAAAAAATATTCGTAATAATAGATTCTCCATTTACAACTATTTATATGTACAATATTCGACTACATACATTAGCTATTTACAAAAAAGGCCTTAGTACAGGAATATCAAATTTGTTATATTTAACTTAAAACATCAACCGAATTTCTTTGGGAAAGTAATTCCAAATAATATAGTAGTCTGAATAGTAATATAACATCATGAGATGATAATACAATTATTGAGTGTCGTATAAAATATAAAAATATAAGTTGGTTCTCTTTCCCAGTAAACGAAAATAGATTGGTGATTCCTATTTTTGAAGATGTCGGATTGAAACTAATGAAAAAGAATTCAGATTCGCGTCAATTTGAATTCTTTTCAAAAAGTTTCGAACTGGAATTTGATAAAATAGGATTCATCAATGTATTTTCGTTTTACTGGGCCATTTTTATACTTTAGTTAACTTCACGAATTATGCCAGTGAAGGATGTTAATTTGAAGAATCGTGAATGTTTAATTTACGAGGGAATCTAATTCGTTGGAGTATCTGATTTCCGAGATGAAACTGCACATGCTTAGGCCGAACATTGTTCGAAAGATTGAGTCAGAGAAAAGCCATTATTTCAACTAGATTTTGCAAAACAAATAGTGTAATAAATTAATTGTTGTGAATTTTATCTGTGAAATGATTGTGTAACGTTTTCTGTTAAATATAATCTCGTAATTACTGACACAAAAACTAGCTTCGATAAAATTCTTTCTATTTCGACTTCATTCGCTTTATCAATTAGTCACTCAATTGGTGTTGGCAATAAGAATCACCAATAATAATTAATTACTAGTTTTCACATCAATACGCCAGGGCTGGACAAAATACATTCAAATTTGTATTTAAATGCGATTTAGAAGATCCAATTTCTACAGGACGTATTTAATTCCAAATTCATACAGGAAAGCATATTAATACAAAATACGCTTTGGTATTTTGAAAGTATATTCCGAAATACACAATACAATACAAATTCTTTCTTTAATCGTAGAGAAAATCGATACCCCAACACCCAGCGTAACTTCTGCATATATGCGATACATATTTAGTATTCCCGAATGCTTTTAGAACTTACAAAATACACTAAATGAATGTATATAAATCTACATAATATTTGAAATACATGTAACTGAAATACTGCCCACCCCTGGCAACACTGATTTCACTTATCTACACTTATTGATGAAAAGTAGGAAAGAGTACAATATGTTATAGCGAGAATAAAGAACTAATGATAGAATGATTAATCCTGTATTAATTATGCACGATAGAAGTAGAGCAATATACACCTGATTCGAAGAATGGTTTAAATATCAAATGGAATATGATATGAATGTTGAAAAAAGGAAATAAGAAATATGGTTTTATTGTAACGAATTTCTTGTTACAATATTAAAGTGTGATCGATGATAATTAATTCTGCAATTAGGAAAAAGAAAGCACATGAGGACACTATTATTCAGTCGTTCTCAGTAACAAACTTTGTACTCTTCCCTAGAGTCTTACGTAATGCCAATATCCGACAATGTATGCTTTGTGGGAATGCTATGCTTGATTAGACCTTCTACTTCGTCTGGAAGAACTGGAGAAAAAAGGCCTAGGCTTATAAAGGTCATCGCTTGAGTAACGCTGACTGCTTCTCTGCCGGCTGCAATCATCCAATCAAAGTAAGTTCTTTTCAATTACTTAGCCAGTTAAATTTTTCTTCACATCTTTTTTATGTATAGGTATAAAGAATCTTTGAGACATATAACATGCAGCTTTTATCAAATAGCTGCGAGCATAATTTACTTTTTTTTTCACATTTATCTACTGAGTCGTCCTATTTTTTGAGATATATTTTTCCTATTATGTGAGATATATTTTTTACAACATTTCAGTCATAAACATATGGAGCATGTTTTGTATATTTGAAATTAAATCGGTCTCTTCTCCTAATTGACTTTATAAATAGTAAAATATTACCTTTTGTCTTCTTTTAGAAGATGTAGCGAATTCTTTTCACTGCTTGCTGATACGTCACTCTCTGGGCTTAGCGGCATGACGAAATTCTCTCCGTTAGGTAGATTTTGGATTCCGCAGACGTTAGCTACCGCTCGTTGTTTCTTAGGGCGGCCCAGCTTTTTTTTCTTTATCGTATTAGACTCTTCTTCTGGCGTAGACTCTTTCATCTTATGACGATTGTTGTTGTTATTTGTACTATTCAATAATATATCCATCAAAGGACTCGTTGAGTGTTTACGCTTAGGCATGGGAGGTGCCATTGTTTTAGGTAATGCCGAAACTATCCGTCCTCCAAGACTTTCTAATATTCTTTCAAGAGACTCGGATGAACTCTGTGGACACGTTTCATCTTCGAGTACCTCTAGCTCCAGTGTTTGCAAAAATTTAGAGAATTTCAAAGCCCTCTCATTGTCAGCTTCGAAATATAGGCAATTAGAATTGTCATCCGATTGCAATGGTAAAGTTTCATTAGCCGCTTTATTACTGATATTTTTATTACTGTATGGAGATATTATTGGGCCACTAGAGATTGTAGAGTTGTGATAATCATCATTGCTCTCTTCTCTGCAGGTAAGAGATTTTCCGAATTTTTCTGCTTTATTATTTTCTGTAGGATCACAATTATCAGAATTATTTTGGGCTTTAAATCGCTTCTCATTATTTTTCGGTATGAATGCCTTGCTCTGTAAAGTTTTCACAGATGCTGCAGAGTCATTGGCATCTTCTGTGGGCGTCCCTGACTCTATTAATTTTTTATCTGAAATCATATCTTGTAGCGACTGCCTTATAGATTGTTCCATCGCTGATAAGTTGGATTGTTTTTCAGCAATATTTTGTAATTTTTCTTCTGGATTAAAAACTAGTGGGTTTTCCAGACTAGTTAAAGACTGTCTTTCTAGACTAATATTTATTTCTTTCATTGAAAGGTCTGGATATGGTTGTTCATACTCGTCGTCGGTAACTTCTATGATTTGTACTCTTTCATCGTCCGGAAGTATCGGAGTATTTTTGTCTGTAACAGTCTGCACTGACAATGGTTCCGGCTTGTTAGAATCATTAGCCATATGAAATTTCTCTTTAGCTGCTTCATATTCTCTTAATCTTTGTTTTTCCAACTTTTTTCTAATTTTCATCAGTTTTTTAGCCTCTTGAAAGTTCTTTGCAAACTTGGGTTTCTTTACTTTGAAGTCATTTGGATTTGGAGCAGCGGTATCAGCTTGTAACGGACGTTTTTTCAATGGTAAACTCAATTCCGCTTGTCCTAAATCTACTCTCTTAGGTGTTAAATCAGATTCAATATAGTAATCAGGTTCGCTTTCCTTCTCGTTCGATATTTTTTTTGTGAATGGCTTGACTCTATTCGAGTCTTCTTTATCCTTGTGAATTGTTTCAATTGGTAATTTTATTCCATCAGATGGCGAAACATCTACATTATCAGATGTTTCACTGCTGGAGTTACTAGTTCCGCTTGATTCCTTAGTTAAACTAGTGGAGCCTGTTTTACTTGAATTTGCAATGGAGCTAGAGCTGCTTTTTTGTGAGTTTTTACTGTTCGAACCATTCGAGCCATCTCTGTCTGTAGAGCGACGATCATTTGGATTTTTTCTCAAACTAGAATGGTCATCTTTTACTTTTGTTTTCTTATCATCTTTTCTTTTTCTTTCTTTATTCTGGGAATCAGTTTTAGAGTCTTTCTTAGCATCCAATTTTTCGGCTCTTTCGTAATCTTTATTTTGTGATTCCGTTTTTGAATCCTTTTTTGCCTCAGATCTCTGAGATTCCGATTTATTATCTCGTTTTGTATCTGATCGCTCATTTCGTTCAGACTCTTTTGATTGGAAATCGTTTTTGCCGTCTTTTTTGGACTCAGACTTTTCACCTTTATCTGAAGGATCACTTTTCGAAAAACCATGGCCTTTACTTCTGCTTTCTTTGCTGTCCTTTGACAGCCGTTTTTCATCACGTTTTCCTTTATCTTTCGACTCGCTCCTGGATTCTTTCAATTCCAATGATTTGCTCGATGATTTGCTATCATTTTTAGAAACTGATTTTTCGTCATTTTTATTCGACTTATCGTCATGACGACTAGAACTTTTCGAGGAAGAACTCTTGGAATCCTTACGATCTCTTGAGGAATCTTTTTTATCTCTTGATTCCTTCGTAGATTTAGAGTCTTTTGGATCTTTTGTCAGTTTTTCCTTTTCAGTCAGCTCCTTTTTTTCCCTTAACTCTCGAATTTTTTCTTTGTAAATATCTTTCAAATCTTTTGTAGCACTTTCTTTTCTATCCGCATCCTTTTTGTCTTCTCTTGGCTTCTCGCCTTCCTTAGACTTGTCCAAATGGTCTTTACATTTCTCAGAGCTCTCACGAGATTTCTCAGACTTTTCCTTATATTTATCTTTCGGATATTTATCAGATTTATCATGTTTCGAACTGCTATGTGAGCTCTGTCTCTTTCTATGATCCTTTTCTCGCTCTTTATGAATTTTCGATTCCTTAAGTTCACCCTTTTCCTTGTTAGACTTTGTTTTGATAGTATCATTGTCCTTAGATCTATCCTTTGTATCCTTAGAATCAGTTTTCTCCTTTGTCACGCCATCAGTAGAGTCTAGTGTACTTTTAGTACTTTTTAAATCTTTGGAATCTTTTAGGTCCTGGGGATTCTCTTTACTTCGGATAGTTTCAAATGAGTTCTTTGCCTCTTTGGTGTTGACTTTATTAGTTTCGATGTCCCGTATTTCCTTGAAATTATCTTTATTAGATCTAGGTTCCAAAGATTCAACAGACTTCCCTTTATCACTGTCTTCCTTGAAGGTATCAGGCATGGGTGTAGATCCGTGATTTGATAAACCAAAATCAGTAACAATAGACAGCCGAGAATCCGACGAAACTTTACTTAGTTGAGAATCATGATTGCTAAAGTCTAAATTGTCTCTGGAAAAATCGTTTGAAAAATCGGGACTCCTTGATCTGTGACTGGTTAGTTCAGATATACCTGATAAATGCGAATCGTTAGACTCATTGAAATTCATTATATCAATCGGCTCAAACATCGGACTATCTTCCTCTTCTTCCTCAGTTTTTTCATCCGATTTTCCAGAAACATTCAGATTTGAAGCAGACAAATTTTTCATTGAATTCTTTGGATTAACATCCACCTGAGTTTCTGCATTTTCTAATTGTTTGTTCGGTGAATTAGTATTGCTAACAAGTTTATTGTTAGGATTTTCATCATTCTGTAAGTTTGTTTCAACTTTATTCATATCTTTAGTCGACAAATGATCATTTTCTCCACCAGTTGCAGCCATATTTGCGTCTACAGACTCTAACGAAACATCCTTTAAGCTGTTTTTATCAGACTCTGGTGAAACAGGATCCAAATCTTTGGGTAACAAATCTTTCAGACTCTTAGTCCCGTTTCTTTCTCGGTCCTTAGGTCGTTCGATGCCAAGAAATTTATACACAACATCTTCAATTTGTGGCATAAATACCGAATATACTTTTGGATTTACAACTTGATCAACGATACGCTCTACTCCTGCGTCCAAATAAGCGGCGTCGTGTATTTGCTTGCGCAAGTTTTCGCGCAATTGATTTTTGTTCATATCTGGTTTCCATATTTGTTTGCAAAGAAACGTGTTCACTGAACTCTCGACTCGAGTTCGCAAGTTTTGATATGCCGGCTGTAAAAGTGTTGATTAAAAATTATTACTCATTCTCAAAGATTACATTTCAATTTGAACAATTGCATTATGAATAATTGGATAGGATCACGTATCTACGGTGTATCTCGTATTGGGATATTTTTATGCTATTGCATGCATTGAATCTGTTTGGTGAATGTTCAAATGATATCTTCAAAATAAATAGTTTTCTCGAGATATTGAGAATTCAGAAAATCAGCTTAGGTCTTATTAAACGATAGCCTGAAGTCATAACGGTCCAAAATTATATTAGTCCGCATAGAAATAGGTTATTTTAATCTCTTAGGAATAAGTTGGTATCAAGAAATGTGTAGTTTTTGTGACAGAACGGATTTATGTATTCCTTCTTTCAGTGTGTAACTTTTTTTGACCTTGGACGATTTATTGCAAGGTTATATTTTTGTATACATGATGCGATAGCAGTATATTAGAGAGAATTGAAAAACAAACCTTTGTATCAACGTCTGCTATGCACTCTTTACGAAATTGATCGAAAATTCCTTGTGATTTAACTTCCCCAACAATATGATCGACCAAACGCGGATCTCCGGCCAGAAGCGTGCTGCCAAGACCCACTTCCATTATCACTCTATCAATTAGACAACAGATAAAAAAGTTCAGGCTCAGGAAGAGGTGATCAATTTATTAATTAACTCTATTATTAATTGCATGCAACAATTTGTTACCACATTTATTTATACGAAATGCGATTGACGGGACGACTCAGATGTCATAAGGGTCTTGTGTTTATTAATCTCCTTGCTGCACGTTTAGTTAAATTATATATTATTTTACTAGATGGCGATACCCGTCATCAACTACGCGCGAAACTTAGACGCAGCATTATGACTAACTATTCACAGCAGCCTCTTTAATTTTTTCAAAGCGCTTATTGCCAGTCGCGGTTAATGAAAATTTTTTTATCATGATCATGAGCACGATTCAACGTGCTCAAAACGTTTTTTACCAAACATATGGTAAATTGCAAAAATTTAAGAACATATAACGCTGTAGCAAATGACAGCAGTGATGCGATATTCATCATTAGTACTGCAACGCCGGCGACTTGCAAAATTTTCGGGTATGGGTTACTCAACTGTGGTGGGGGGGGCATACACATTTTTGAATTTATATTCATATTTTATTGAGACAAAGCAAATGCGGTACGGCGTACCTTATTTCTCTTAATAAACTCGTCTATAAGTGTTGTCCGGTCGTATTCCGCAGTTAAGTCCGCAGAGCTCTGCAATACTTGAGTTAGCTTTAAGGAATAATACGCCGTCGTGTACAGTAGAAATTTTCAGTTCTTTTTGTTTTATAATATCTAGAAACATATTTCTGTGTATCAATAATTTGTCGGCCTCAAAATCGTTTTTGTAAAAAGAAATAACTGTTGTGCATTCATATTCTCTTCCCACAACAAAATTTTCAAACTTATTCCAGAGAGACATAGTTTCAAATTAAAATCTTGTGTTAACCGAATTGAGTATCCGCAACGCGCGATCAGTAATAAGAATATTCGAAAAACACGATTTTTTATTTCCACACCTACATAATTCTGGGTGTGGAATTCCATACCAAGAATTTTTCTGGGTATGGAGTTCTCCATACACTCCAGATATCTTCTTTTTTTTCCAACGCTTATCCCTTCGTCGGAGGTAGCCTAATTCCTGTTCATTTTTCTTGGATTAGGGACAATGCTTTGTGGTTTAGAGACCCGCAGTTTGAAGAATTTTATTCATGGCCTCGTCCCTTTATACCAAGTCCACAGGTAAGTATTCTTCTTGATATTGGGCTTGTGTCTTTCTTTTTTGAATTTTTCGAAATTTTGAGTCGGAAATTTTCCCTGGTATCAGGAGAACATCTGACCTGAGGAGGTGTGCTGAAATTTCGGCGGGAAAACCCCCTGAGTGTATGTCTAAGCAAGCATGCATTCGTATAGATGTGTCTCTCTCGAGAAGAAGTTTCACTCTAAAAAAGGTAACAATTATTCAAGTCTGCATTTATTCAATGACTTGGCACAGGTATCCTTATTCGTGTTCAAAATTATATGCTGAAATATTACTCACAGTTAGGTGTATATCGATATGTAGATTATATAGATTCTGATTAAATTATAGGTGGTTGTATTTTGGGAATAAAACTTGCTAAATAAAACATATATATTTACTTTATACAATATATTAAATCATTTATTCATGACATATACATTGATTTTCTACAGAACTAAGTAACGTAAGAAATTTTTCGTTCAAACTCACTTTCAGGACAATAGAATTGACTTTTGAATGCATTCGACTAATCTGCACTTGGAAAACATTGATGTCAAATACATAACAATATATTCTGTAGGAAGTAAAACGAACACAGTTTCGTAAATTATTAGGGCTGAATTAACTATATTGTGGATATAATTAGGATTGAAAACAATGCCTGTATAAAATCATTGTTGACAGAACTTACTATTGTGAATCTATCAATTGATGCATGAATTACGCAAGATCAAACTGGTATTTCGTCGATCATATTACTTGATTAAATACAAACTGATTATTTAGTTCATAACATAAATATGTTGTAAACTATGTCTGGCTATATTTTATAAGTATTTTTGAATCAACATATAAAGATAATAATAAATATTAAACCCTCCTTGAACAAGTAAATGAAGCCATTTTGATCTTTAGCATCCCACATAACATTACTGTAACTAATGCTTCAAATACTAGTGATAATGCATTCGCGAAATAGACATATGAGAGATAATATTGCCTCCCGTGTGCATCGTATTATGTGGTCGTCAGATAACATTGATTAATGAATTATTCAAATGAATAATTCGATAAGTTAATGTATTCCTTTTATCTTAGATTTAGTTTCAGATTGTCCATGGTTGAGACGCCTATAACTTGTTACTTATATTTTTGTTTTCTTATAGTTATCATACAAATTCTTCGCCAAATAATTTGTGTCCGAATGTCACATTGATGTATAGCTGTGGTTGAAAAAATTTCAAAGGTACTGTCAGAAACGTCCAGAATCAACAAACCCAGCATATCGGTTGATGGATGGAGAGGATTTTTATCTCGCTTCATTTCAATGCCTTGGTGAAGTTGGTTTCATACATATACAGGCATAGAATCATATTCTTAATTTAAAAACCCACCGCAAAAAATTAATTTTATTAGATTACATAGTCAGAAAATACAAATGCTGTATGATTATGTTAAGCAAGGTTTGGATCCACGGTTCCATTTATCTATTGCCTGAGAGATAAAATGCAAATATTTCTATGTGTGTCTATGAGGTGTAATGGAAGTTTAACCCTAACTCCATGGCTCAGCAATATTGTGTCTGTATACATATATTGAGATCAACTTCACTACATTTTAACAGTAATTAACGTTCACAAAGCCTTTATAATAAATATAATCCTGAATAGTGAGAAGTACAGATAAAATTATACGAATAAGTGAATTAGTAGAAGAATAGATTTGAAGTCAAAATTTGTAAGTCTCTGCTCAGAAGAAAAAAATTTCACTTATAGATACAATCTGATGTCGACAATGCATCATTTAATTAAATTCATCATCAAATCTTTCAAATTTAAGAATTCGGAGAAATAGTTTGGCTGCTATTTTTCATTTACTTATGTCACGATTGCTTTACTATTTTAGAATATTTAATTAGGTGAAAGCAATTATTTTTAAACTTTTCCGTTCGTGAGATAATATGTCTTATTATCCTAGATCATTTGAATTTCTTATCATGATAAACGAGCTATTATCGTTTCAGGGATATTCAAATTGTTTGGATGACAAATACTGTCTGATACCAAAATAGTAGGATTACCTTGGACTGTCTCGTTATACTATATCCATCATCCGTTAATTATACCATAGCAAATTAAATCATATTCTGGTAGAAAAATTTTAAGCTGCCTTTAATATAACGATTGTTAAGAAGCCGAAAACATAAATCAAACCTAAGATGCTTGTTTCATTTTCTTCAGTAACTAAGTGAAAAACGGTGTTAATAATATAATGCGTAAATTTCGTATTGGAGTGTTGACCCTATAATCCAGTCGAAACTATTATACAAAATGTTATGTACACCTTATAGATAATACTGGGTTCAGTCCTTTAAATAATGTTATTAGTTACTCTATATAGGTATAGTCTATATAACTATGTAGCAATTTGAAATATATACAAATACAATTATAACATTTTCTCATACTTAGTTTTTATGATCTGAATAATATTCGTAAATAAAGAAAAAAAAAAAAAAATAGAAATAAAAAAAAATAACATTAATTTATACTAATATTAATAATTGAATTAATATTTGCATTTTCTGTTATATTGTCGTATAACACTGCAACCCCCTCACTTTTATCTACAAATATCACAAACGCGTTTCATTCATTTCGACAGCGGAATCAAAAAAAAAAAAAAAAAAGAAAATTCTTAATCTCTGTTTAATCGAATGAGTGATATAATAATCATTCTCGCGGTAGAAAATAATCACAACTTGTACCGGTATACGGATATGAAGCACAGAAATGGGCAGGTGAATCGATTACTGATTAATCACCAGCTATAGATAATTCAATGATTAATTATTAGTTGAAGTATTGTTTTAATTGAACTCAATTAATTACTAACCGGGCCATGTCTATAGCGAAGGTACAATAAGCATTTTCATTAATAACCGATTACTTCGTAATTGAAGAAAAAAATAAATAAATAAAAAAATGATTTGACTTCTGAATCTTTAATAAATTTAAATTCTATATCATGTTTATTTTAATGAATTATTACATTTTAGTTAATTAGCCAATCAAATATTATAATTGAAAAACTATTAAAACGTTTAATAATCATTTGAAATTCAATTATGAAATACGTCGACTTTCAATTACTCATCAATCTTTAAAAATAAAAATTATAGTTTTCGCAATTAAACTTTGTTCATCTCTGAAATAAGGGAAAATTAAACGCACATTGACATCCGACTTCCAAGCATCGCATCAATTTGAAATAAACATTTTTAGCTGCTCAAAGTATTACTATATACAAAACAATAAACTGTAACATAAAGTTACAGGAACCAGTTTTGCACAGTCAATTTGCTACTTACCAGAAATTTACGACTTTTAACAATACGTACAAAAATAAACTGATTTACTTCTCAGGTGAACAAAATACCTATTATATATACCTATGTATACGTATATAATGATATTATTATTATTATTATTATTATGCTGAAAGCCTATGCTGAATCATGTCACATAGATATTCGAAAGGCAGGCTAATACGAGTCGTTTATCCAAAATATTTATAACAGTAAAAAATTTCATGCAAATTTAATCTATTTTGTTGATCATTCTTAGTGTAACGTAATATAATTTTCGTACAAATTAATGATATAACGTAAGATTTGACAAAAAAAAAAAAATAAGATTGATATCAATTAATTGGGATCCTTTTATAATATATTACAAGCAATCTTCCATTTTTATATAGATACTCAAGTATTCAATATGAATCAAATTTGTTGGTCTGTAAGCAACACTTAGGTATTTTCGTTTTTTTTTAACTTTGAATAAAATTACCATATTTTAAAATCTTGGCCAATTAATGTAAACGATATAATAACAAAGGAGCGTACCTCTTTTTGTATTAAATAAAAACACTTATCTATCTGTTCTTTTTTTTTTATAATATACAAAGACTTTACAACATTAATTTTCCATTATTTGATGCACGAATTTGTGCAACCTGATCAGGTGTGAGGATTAGTTTACTTCCATTAGGCAATGACAGAGCGTAATGGCTTCCCGTTTCATTGACTACAACTACTAACTGGGTATTAGGATTTTGAAATGCTTGAGATTGAGTTGTTTTTACTGGAGTAATAGATATACCACCTTGCGACATTCGTTGCATAATTTGTGGCGGTAAAATACTATTACCAGGTGGTACTGTCACATGCGATGTGACAATCGGTTTTTGTGTAGTTTGTATATCAGCAGTTTCTTGAGAAGGAACGTTAGTCGTAGAAGCTGTCTTTGTAGACTTTGTATTATCCGTGATAATCATTTCTATTTCATCGTCGCTATCACTCAAAACAATTAAAGAAGTGGTATTCGCTTTTGCATTCGCATTAACATTTGTATTTTTACCGATATTCTGTCTTTTCGGCGATCTTTTATTATTTTCGATTGGTCTAGGATTAGCCTGCTGAGGCGCTAACGCCCTAGGTACTAAATTCTTTGATTTTGCCCTATTATTTCTCCCAGCATTACCCCTGAGTGGAACACTACTTCGTATGACTGCACCATGTGGAAAAGGAGTTCCATTGCCAACGAAAGGTGGTCTACTTCGAATATTGAGTTGATTAACCATTCGCATATTTTGAGTTGGAATAAAATGAGGTCGCACGCCTTGGTTAACGATAAAACCTCTGGGTCCAGGCGGATGAACAGGTGGTGGTGGTGGATGTACCACATATTCCGGCATTTGCATATAATTATGTGTAACAGCATGTTGTAATAATTGTTGACGAGCCTGTGGCGCAATTATTGGCTGTGGCGC
Source organism: Macrophya alboannulata (assembly GCA_949628255.1). Classification (NCBI taxonomy): domain Eukaryota; kingdom Metazoa; phylum Arthropoda; class Insecta; order Hymenoptera; family Tenthredinidae; genus Macrophya; species Macrophya alboannulata. Next base: position 16,932,364 of record OX451207.1, read on the forward strand.
TTGTTGCAACGTTTGTGTTGCTAGGAAATTTGTTTGTTGAGGTGCCTGTACAATATAATTCTGTCCTGCTTGTACATAATAACCTTGTTGTACTTGGGGAACAATATTAGGCATTATCGTACTCTGTTGTACAATACTTGGTACAGATGTACTTTGAGGCATTAAATAATAATTTGTCATCGGACCTTGTTCAGTTTTAACAACCACATATCCCGCTGGTTGAACATTAACATTATAATTATTAACATTCTGAATTTGATCGCTGTTTGGCAATGTGACTTCATCTTTTATGTCTATTTCCGAATGCACACTTTCAATTTTACATATAGGACTTGAAGGCACTGCTTGACTAAATTGTACATTACTTACCGTCTTGATATTTACCCTTGGACTTTGACTTAAATTACTACAAGTATCCTTTTGGTTTATGCCATTTAAATCTGTTCGCTTCAACGTCTGATCGACAATTTTTTCAAACGATGAATCTTTCGTCCCGAGGATATTCGGTTCTGCCATTTCGCCGCTCATGTTCTGAAGTTTTTGCTGAAGTGACTTCAATTTTCGAGCTACTAAAACATAAACGGCAATACCTTGATCCACACATTGTTCTCATGAAGATATAAAGTTATGCGTGTTATTACAATGTGACAATTATTTCCACTAGAAATTTACTTTAATAACATAAAAATTAGCTCTCTGGTTTAACACCGACGTTATATATAATGATTGCCTGATGCAAAGTTCATAATAAATTACTTACCCGGACGTCTATTCTTCCTCTTGCGAGCGCACGGTAAAATCCAATCTTGGTCCGAGTCCTCTGACTGCCATGCCTCAGCCTGTCCGCTCGTCGATGTGCTGTGTGCAGTTGGTGGGTTTGGCGATGTGCAGGCGGGCGCATAGTTTGTCTCAATGTCGGGCCACCCTTCCAACTCGTCCTCCTCGATGTCGTCATCAGAGGTGAAAACTTGTTCCATGTATGAGGATACACCGCGAGCCCGCAACACTCGTCTACTACTAAGGTTTGCCTCTATAAAATTGACACTTCTTTATTAAATCCGACAGTGAATATTTCAGAACATTCAAAAATACCAAAATCCAATTTCAATAGATCGCGGTTCGAGGGTCCGATACACCTGAGGTCTTCCTATGTCGAATTCAATGAAATGTATATTTATATAAAGTGGTAATATTCTGAAAATTTACCTTCTTCACTTTCATCTCTAGTTTCTTCTTTCCGCCGACTGTTTTCTTGAGATTGTTGCTCTCCTTGTTCACCGTTGGCTGTCTCTTCTTGCGTTTCACCCCGATTACCACCTGCTCCTTGTCTACGCTGTTGTGTGGCAATGTTTTCTTGTAGTTCATCCTGATCCGTGTGGTCTCGTTTTGTATCATCAGGAAGTTGGGATTGATGGTCAGTGCCAAGTGGGGGTAAGGTAAGCTGCGATAACGGCGATATCGATGCATCGCCGGTGGGTGGCAGTGGGGGGCAGCCCTGTGACCCAATAACCCACCAATTAGACCCAAGGCCAAGGCTACCTTCACTCGACCAGTCCTGATCCTCCACAACGCTACAACACACAGTAGCTGCTGTGCCATACACACTCGACAACAACAACAACGACGACGGAGGCCAAAGAGTATATATATATAGTCATAAAAGAACAACCCGAGGCTAGTTTTGAGCTACACTCAGCTGTGTGGACATTATTTTTAATTTTTCGTGTTATCATACTGATATCATTGAGTCAGTGCATTTGAAGTGGTATACAATATGGGAAAATTTTCTGTGCTTAATGTAATTTTTTGTTTTTTTCAGTGCTGTGAAATCTATGAATATAATAGTATATTCCCAAGTATATTGAAAATATGGAAAAATACATATAAAGTCAGCTAAAGGCACTCAAAGATAGCACAAGCACATGCCGTTAAGAAGAAATCACGAATTACAAAATATAATAAAATAGTTTAGATCGATTTCAAGAACAGAAGATTACTCTTAAGCAATATCAAAGTAATTACATACTGAAATCTGTGCAATTAGAAAAAAAAAATCGTAATGTAGAACAATTTCAGAATGACTACACACAACTCTAAGATATCATAATAGGACAGTTTAAAACATGCATCTAAACTCATGTCAGAATCCTATTTCAAGTATATGATCAGATCAAGAGGTTCACTTAGCGTTTGCAAAGTAACAAAAGGTTTCCACATTAGAAAGAAGTGGGTCTTACCCAGTGTTGTGAAAATTGTAATTAAATTTATTTCAATTACTTCATTGCTTCTGTAATATGCAATTAAATATTATCTGAATTGAAATCAGTTTAATTACTCATTACAAAAGTAATTAATGACTCGCAACACTTGTCTCACCCATACATCGATTTTTACCAGTCCAAAATTGACACACCCATTGTTATGTGCCATTGATATACTGTATGATATTCTATGATATTAATGAGAAGTTACTATTTATGAGTCTTTTATCGTTATTCATACATATTTTTCTACTTTTCTCTACGTATGTACAACGAATCGATTGATATCACAAAAGACTGAAAACGGTGGATCAATTCTATAGAAACCATACATAGGCGGTACTTTTATTCCGTTTAGTGATAAATTTGGAAACGTCTAGTGTGAATGTGAAACAAAAAATATAGAATCTGAAGTGCACTGAAAAGACTGAAATGTAATTATACTGGAACAATTACTGACATGGTGGGTATTTTTTTGCACTGAAAGCTTCTCTCGGCACAGATATCAGCTACGTCCACCATGTCAGTGGTTACGATACGATTGCTCGCGGGTAGGCACTTTCAATTTCCTATTTTGCACTTCGCAGAACATAAAATACCCTGTATATTATCACTTTACCAGATGATTACAGAAGTGGAAAAAGAGGTTTACAATACATGCAATCAAGAAAAACAGCTACAGAACATGCGAACAAGATCCTACATCATGTGGATTAATGATAAACCATAATACTAAGTTCCATTCATACAGGGTAGTTTTAATTCAAATGGAATATAGTAATGCCATGAATTCGACACATACATGCATAAAAATCAGATACAGAGTATCAGTAGTTTGACCTCACATCGATTATATCCGCTGTTTCAAGTTCAGAATCAAACCTCTTGAAACTTTTTATCAAGCAAAAATTTATAGAGTTTTTTCATATTCGTATTCTACTTAACTTGTCTAGAGAAATCGATAATTCTAAATGGGGCAACATGAATGCTGAGATTTTCTTTCCAGAATACTATTATTTTTAAACCTTTTTTAAAGAAATTTGTTAACGAAATTGCAAGGTCCTTAACTGAATGATACTTTTACTGGGAGGTCAGAGGCGATATATCAAATTTGTTTTCAAACGTCCTAATATAGTGGTACAAATCCCACTAACCCAGAATCCACAGCACATATAAATTACATCGATGTCACAGTTGCTCATAGTATTACGAAGTAAAATTTTTCAGTCAAAAACATATTGGAATTATTGAAAAAAGAAGATATGCGGTAAGAAATAGATACTAGCTAAATCTATGAATTTATAAACTTCAGAATAACGAATTAATTAATCAATTGTCTTTGTTTATCTTGACTGTTTCATATTTCAATTATTTGATTAAAAATTGTTAGATGAGTTATGATCAATGCATACCCTTCTTTGAAGTTCGTCCATTCCTTGTGTAATTTAGCTCGCGCCTTTTTTGTTGCATCTGTTAAAGATGATTCTTTTTTTTCTAACATAGCAAGTAGGCCATGAATTTTTTTTACCAATTTCACTTCACATTGCGGTGTAGGATTATTCTATAAATACAAAATGTTTTCATAGTCATAGCTTAATAAGAGTATAATTATTTTTCAATTCATCAAGTATTACATCCCCTGAGACATTCTCTTCTTACCCGTTCGGAAATATCTTTGATATCCTCGGAACCATTTGATGAAATATTTGCCAAAACAACATCTCTGAGTACTTCGATGCTATCTGCAACAAGTTCAAATGAGGAAATACTGAGGTCGCTAAGCATGTCATGAAAATTATCAATTCTCTGTTCTTCGATATCGTCTTTTTTTATTTTCTTTGGCTTTCGCAAGTTGTACTTTTCCCAAATAGGTATATTAGAATTACAACTTGTTGTTGAATTATCTTTGTTTTCTTTCAACAATCTATCTCTAAGCTCGCTCAATGTAGGCTCTTGATCGCTGCTACAATCCGATTTATTATCCTCAGACAAGTACAATCTTTTATAAGTAGATCTCACATTTCGTCGCGGTCTGTTATACGGCCTCTTCTCAACTGCTTCATTAGACTTGTTATTAATTTTCGATCTTATAGCACTTCTCGTTCCGTAATTTCTATCGACGATTTCCTTAGTAGAATCATGCCCTCTCACTTCGGGTTTGTCTTCTTCTGCTTCTTCTATGATATCGTTAGTTTCATCTACAAGTAATGTTTCACTGTCTGAGGCACCAATCGGTTTTTCCGACGTTGAAACGTTGTCCAAATTTTCATCGATAGTTTTTAAACTATCCATCTTAACGTCTTTCAATTTTGTTTCAATTAATTTCTGATCATCAGATTTAGATATCGATAATATTTTATCTATGTTTACTTCACTTGTATTTGTGTTTTTCACATCTTCGCTAACTGTTTCTTCACCAATTGTTGGACTAGTTATATTTGTTGTAATTTTAGACACATCAATAGTGGACCCATCAATAGACATTATGTCGTTTAATTTCTCATCGTCTGTTTTAGAACTGTTAGACAAATCGTCTATTTGTGATATAGCGGTATCCTCAAGTTCTTGCAATGATATTTTAACATCATTTGTTATTGGTTTATTATTAAGGCCATCTATTGAATGTCTACAATTTAACGGTGTATCGTCACAAATCTTGTTCACACTCGGCATATCATTTGACTTTAGCATAAATGATTCTAAAATGCTTGGTTGACTATCGTTCTTATCGACGACATGTGAGCTAGTATTGTTCAAATCACATTTCTCTGATGGTTCCGTCAATTTTTTATCAATTTTTTCTGTATTATTTATTTCAATTTCAGTTGTATTTGTACTTTCCATATCACCTGCACAACAATCATCACCCTCTTCAGTCTGCCTTGTTACTGCCAAATGGTTCTCAAGTGTATCGTCTTTTGTAATCAGATCTCTCACAACTGTATTTGTATTTTTCGAAAAATCTTGAAATTTTTTTCCGAATGGCATTTCGTCGTTAGATTTGGTGTCATTAGAGGTGTTTGTATCGTAGCCGCTGGATTTTGCATGGCTAGACTTCGTCTGATTTGAGATTACACTTTCTTCAGAATTTTTTGACGAACTTCTGGAACGTTTTGAACGCTCGCTTCCCAAATCGCTGTGATTATTATTGCTACAAGTGCTCATAGTGCTTAAATTTGTATCTTCACTGCCTAAAGACTCTGTTACACCTTCGGCAGTATATTCACAGTTTGAGATTTCCTCCTGTCTTTTTACACGCTTTCTAATTCGAGGTGGCAGCGTACCATTTCTCCATCTACCTTTCCTTCTTCTGCTTCTACTAGATTTCAAAATCGCAGCCTTTTTAGTATCTGTTTTCACTTCTGATTTCGTTTCAACTTTCACCTGCGGAGCCTGAAATAATATGTTGTGTTTAATACAGGCAAAAAAATAAAAAATTGGTTCGTATATTGGTGGTGATTTTGTTTTATTAGGTATTAGCTCAGATTTTTAATATAACAAATAAACTGCTTTTATAATTAGAATAATTCAGATCATATTAAAGTGATGATTAAATACCTTAACAGTTGAGAGAATTTTATTGTCTAAGCAGTGCCTGTACACACGAACGTCGTTTTCCATGATTTGTGGAAAATAAATATATCTAACACCATATCTATCAGTTCCTAAAAGAGTTTCAGAGGGTTCATCGGTAAACTGTTTAGCCATTTCGTCTTGAACAGTTTTCCTGGCGTGCTAATTCAGAAATATTTAAATAGAATTGAAATTATTAAGATAAAGACACTACCTAGCTGAAATAGTTGATACCAACAAATGATGACTACTAACCATCATAGCGTCGCAGACTGTTTTTAGGAGCCATACCCTTTGCCTGAATGTTAATTCTTCAAAGTCTTTCCCTTCGATTAGAGAAACGTCAGGAAATATTTTCCAAAATGCAGGTTCAACTCCCGTAGCTTCCAGTACCTGATATCAATTTAGAATTTAGTAAAGATACGCAATGTAAATTTTCGTCAATCGGATCTAATCAAGGAATTACATAATGTTTGTGACAAAAACCTTTACTGTATCCTCGTGTTTGTTGTGGTAAATCTTGAACCAGTTTTTGATCTTGTGCATCAATATATTTGTCCAATATTCGTATGGCATTGGTGGTATTCTGCGTAGTTTTGTTTTCAACATCGGAGAGCTAGAACACGTAATAACTTTCGTGAATGATTGGGTTTAGAATAATCTTTTGCCGTCCGATTTTCATACAGAGTGCAACACATTAAGCGTTAAAAATTGATACCATAAAAAATATAAGAGATAAATAAGCAAGTCTTGGCTGAATTTTGTACGGTACATCATCTATCCTTTTGGAAATCATACAACATTAATTCAGAGCATGTTTCTCTATCTCTGATGATTTTCGAGGTATCGTATGTACCTCACTCTGTATATTCAGCTAAAAGAGTTTTCATTTTTTTACTAAAAACTCTGAAAAATCCAGTTAAGTCTCAGCACAATCTTGTTTTGAATGAACACTCGTTGAAAAGAAAGTATGATAAATATAATTTAGGCACTAAAGGTAAAAATTAAATAATAATCTAGGTCATACCTAAGAAGACAAGTCATGATATGAGCCAACTGTTTTGAGGCACGTGGCATTAGCAACATTCTTTCCATTTCATACATCGACAAGGGACCAATATTCAATGCTTCTTTCGTCAGATGTAGAAAGTGGTAGATTTGTGGTATCTAAAAGGGATAATTATTAATCAATATCAAGAACAGAGCACTAATATTAGAAATTCAATGCTGATAAATAAAATAGGCAATAATTTTAGGAACAGACTAGATTTATCATAAATACTAGACTCTGCTTTGGAAGATCTTATGTGAATTAAAAATCCTGTAACATGTCTCCGAAATTCTGTTAACTTTGGCCACCATATTTTGAAAATATATGTACAAAATAAAAGCATGAATAACGTGAAAGTTAAGTAGTTAGGAATTTAAATTCTTGAAATTTGTAAATCAGGCAACAAGGTAAAACATCATTCCATCCGGCTTCTGGGTCTTCTGTTTGGTCATCTCTGAGCTAAGGATACTGATCAGTTATTAAATAAATAGCAATAATGACCTCCCACATTGTCTTCATTTCATTCAGCAATTCTTCAGACATGATGTGTTCCTTTTCCCAATCAACCATAGCAATGTCCTCGCTATCCAACTTCCGTTTTCTTCCCTTTTTAGCCATCTTTCTTTCCACTAAACGAAACGGTTACCTGCAAGCAGGCAATAAAACAAAACTCATTATAATTCATTTCATAACAGTTTGAATAAGGTTTATGTAACAGAATGGACGATGTATAAGACAAAATTAAATAGGAAAAATATCGCAAATAAGTGCACAGCTACTGGACACTGGTCCATGAAACCTCGTCTCGCTCGTCCCTTTTCTAGCAACAGTTGATTTACTTTGGACGTTTTTTTGAAATTATCGAATGGTTATTGAAAATTTTATAATTGAGGAATGCACAATTTGAACGATATGTGTGGGAGAATATAAGTAAGCCTTTGGAAATTGTATAAGTTATCATCGTAACTTCCAATTTCTTAGCAAGTGGGTAATTCGATTAAAGTATATACCTGAATGTTTCTACTCCTCTCTCTCCCTTGCTTATCAGCAAGGTACCGCGACTTCTTATTAATTAATCATTGCGATCAGAAGGTTTAACTATAACGCCAAGGTCGGCATATACATAAGAAGACACATCCATGGTAGAACGTTAGGGAAAGAAAAGACACCATCTCGATAAGGAAAACGTGAATGTTTGTTAAGCAATTAGAAGAACGCGACGTAAGCAAACGACCCTTGCAATATACGCATACCTATATATCAATCAGCAGGATAATAAGGAAATATACACCGTGCGTTAAAATGTTTAAAATTTTTGTCATATAAAATATCTGAGCGGTAAATATTTTCTATTTTTTCCCGCGTATTGCAAACAAGTAACACAATAAAGTGGTCAGTAATAAATCAACCGTGATTAAGTAAAATCCTTTTTATTGCGAAATGATGTTTGGATTACGGGTTTACTACCCGCGTACTTTCGTGACACCCCGTTCGTGAGGAATATATTTTTACAACTATACATCTACTCCCTGTGTTCATAAGTCTGTTGATAATTGACTTCTTGTCATTCAGATTGCAAACTTTAGATAATGAATTGTTGTTCATTATCAGCCTGTGTATACAACTAATAGAGTTATAAATATAGGTATGTACTTCTCAAACTCAATGGTAAAACAAAAGAATACAAATGACTTATGGCAAATGAAAAGAATTTCTCTGTAGTCGTATATGAAGACTAATTATTGACAGCAACTCATCATTACTAGATATACAGGATGAGTCTTGTCAAAGTTTTAGCCTCGTTTGCAGAAAAAAAAACACATGATTTTTGGGACAATAAAACATGGGATCCCGTGAAAGTTGTATTCACAAGACTAAAGCATGCACAGTGTGAAGGCTACGTTTCACTTTTCAGGCTCTGCAGTCGTTCAGTTAGCCGAAAAACTGCATTTCAGCATAGCTAAGCCACCCCCATTCTGGAACGTTGATAAGACACCCTGTATACACAAAGATGAATAATGTACCCTCAATAAAGTGAAAATCAAAATGCAACTTTATTTTGATTGTACGATACGAGTGGAGGGATCTACATACTATACGTATAGGTACACAGAAGAAGAAAAGTATCTAGTTATCAGCATTACCATCAATTCTGGCACAAATGTAGGTACCTATGCCTGAGTGTGCGGATGAAAAGAGCCCCCCAAACGAAATTTCGTGATCCCAAAAATGAAGTGTATTTTTCGTTATTCGAGAATTACCCCCAGTGGTCCCCCCAAAAGACTAGTCTTTAATGAAAATGAGATGGACCCTGAATTTGACACCCAAGTTTTTGGAAAAGTTCTTCTTATTATTATTATTGTAATTTCATTCTGCAGTAGTAATAATTTTTCAAAGTAATCTAAAGACTCGAAAAATCTTTGATAGAAATGTACGTACAACTGTAGAAAAATGAAAATTTTCTTTCAACGAGGCGCCTATTTAGAATATGAAGCTGATTCACATCGTTATATGATCGATTGGTTTTCCAAAAACGTAATCACGATAGACGATAAACCTCATACGCTGGTAAGTGGAGCTAAAAATTTCTAGACTTTAACGCAGAAAGATTCTTGTCAGTGTGAACAGTCAGCAAACGAATGTTAACGCAGTCCACAAAACGTACGATTGACCCAAAAGATTAAAAATAATAGTCAGTTTTACGTATGAATTAAATAACCTTGAACGGCAGTTTGTTACGATATAGTTAACTATATCGTCGTCATTTTACGCGGCGATCTGTGGATAACTTGAAGTTTAATGATTAAAGATAAAAGTAGTCGCAAATTTAGTATACTATATACTCGTTAGACAATCAAGGTCATCACAACTCCTCGTAGTGTGCAATGCAAACCAGGACGACGTATCGAAAAATTGACTCTATACTTCCTTGAATGAAACTTCTATTATCAGCGTACATTGATCCGACATCAGTTTTATTGCATTTTGATCATAAAAAGTATAATTGCTATACCTAACCATGAGCGAGGTGGTCATATTACTTATCGACCGAAACAGATCAGAATTTTACAATCCTCCTAAAATACAACCGAACTTTTCAGCCAAATATAAAATAAGTGTGCCAACGTAAACCTGAAATACTTTCTATATACACTAGTACAGAGAGTGCCAGATCTCACTGACCCTTGCCTAGTATAGAATAGTGTAACTGCTGTTCTCAAGACTTGAGACTGAATTTTTATGATTTTAAGTTCATGTTATAAGAAATTCTAGGAAAGGTATAAAAATTCCTTTGAAGATTCCAAAATTTTTTAGTATATGTAGATCCATTTTATCATATGGCTGTTTTCTTTACATTGAACACGAGAATAAAAACGTGCAAAGACACGAGGAAAATTTCAATTAACATCCCGATGCGCGAATCCCCTCGATTAATTACCGAAGACAATAGGGGGTGGTAAACAGACCGGAGTTATTTTAGAGTAAGTTCGATAATGAGGCGCATGTAAGACAGTGACGATGAGCCAAGGCTGCGTCATAATACGGCACCGGTGCTTATAGATGTTTGAAAAAGATAGAGAATGCATATTAGTGCACTGAATCGATCTCGTTAGCAAATATTGCTTGTAGGTCGCGTTTAGTAAAGATCTGACAAGAGATAATAATTAATATTCAATATTTCCATCGACTTTCACGAACGTCCTTTAACTTACGTACAAATTCATATTAGATTAGACTAATCACCATTCTAAACCCTCTCCATATTCACCCCTTTCATTGTTGCACTGAATTAATTACACACTTGACACAAAGTCCAAATTGGTGTAAACTATCGACAGTAATCCGCGGATATCAGGCTACTTCATGCAATACCGAAATACTTTGCTACTCTTACTGGAAAGTCATCTCCTAACAGTAACTTGATCAGTTTTTTATCAACTACATAACTCAGAGGTAGGTAATTGCAAAATTCTGGAATCGATACGTTGCGTCATGGCGATTCAAATTTGGGTAATAATTTCCCATTGAAAATTGCGATCACTGGATTCTGCATCTCGACTGATCAAATAAAAAATCATATCGAGTCTTTAACAGTGTCGATCTATGTATTGTATGTACACAGTACATCCCAACAGTCTATCATTTCGATACATCGTATATTTGACAATATATATAGGTTCCTCATAGCGCAAAGTCACGCATATATGCGTGTGCCATTGTCTAATGATGTCCATTTAGATATAGGATTCTCTTGTTCTATTTATGCGATTAGCGTACTAAGCCTTATCACCTGCCACCTATTAACACATTTACAAGCAAAAATTGTACGGAGGAATGTAAGGGTAATTAAAATGGCAAATGAGAATTTTACTTAAATAACATGAAAAGACATCGGATTGATTTTAATCGTTGACACGCGTCAGCAAACCTCCAATAAAACCTTTCCTAAAGAGGTACTACAAACATTATACTTGTAGCTATAACGAAGAAACTAAAAATATAAATGCAGAAATAAATTTTTAGAGCGGTGGATTTTTTTCAAAAATTTTATACCCAATATCAATTGAGCATAATGGACGTATTGGCTGAATGTAGGTATATCAGTGGGTCCCGTGATCTACGTTAACGAGTTACACACTCAACCGTTCACGAAATTCAGGTAATTGAAGTTTTTATGGATAGAACAATAGAATTAGCGTGGAAATTGGAAATCGTTAATCAATCACTCGAAACTTCATTGAATTGGCGGGAATGAAGATTAGCCAAAAGAGTCGCAAGGAAATATTCAAATAAATGTAATACCATTACAATTTCCATCGACCTCGTTCACTGGATTAGGCAATATTGTGACTATTATTAATCATTAGATCGGTGATCGGAAATGCCCGAATAGGTATAAAAAATAGATAATCAAAACGACAAGAAGTCTGTCACATGCGTTCTTAATTATTCCTAAGTAAATATTCATTTCAATTGCCCTGCACTCTGCATTTTTTTTCTGTTTGAAACTTGCATTTTCACGAAGCCTGTGTGATATTTTCATGTTTCAAAAATGCGGTTAGTGATTGAAAATAGCAATTTTGTCTAATTTGTATCTTCGAAAAAAAGTGGTGATACATTATTTTCAGATTCAATTCAAAAATTGCAAAAATTGCAGAAAAAAAAGTTCTGAAATTTACACGACTACACCTCAGAATAAAATTCCGAAATTTACCATTTGACAATCTTTTATTTTTCGCTGAGGGTATCTTTCCCCTAAAATTTGATAATATCTGTGAACCTCGTCACCCTCGGAGGGGGGAGGGGGTTTGAAGTTCCGAATTTGAAAAATCCGGAACGGTAAAAATTCTGAATTTTTGTACAACAATTATAAAACCATAATATTACCCCAGGCTTTTGTATCCCACTACCCGTGAGTGCGAATGGTCGGATGAAACTAGCCTCCTGGAGGGTGGAAAGTGGAGTCAAAGGGGCGGAGTTAAAACAAAAGAATCGCGCCGTATATACCCAAGTGACCGTCGAGAGGTGACAGTCTGTTAGGAACCGCCGACACATCAGTTTTGAACTACGATCAGAGAAAGAAATGAATAAATAAAAATTTTGGAACGATTATAAAGCGTTTTCGTTATTCGAACAAGTGGGATGATTCAGTGAGGATCAAGTGGTCACTCATCACTCTCAAAATATATCGGACACGTCTAACACTCCGACGATACTTATAGCAAGATTATACCACTTACTTCACCATGAGAATTTAACAACCCATCGTATTTGATAATCCGAGATTTGAATTAGCTCAAGGATTGCTTTCCATCGTCATCGAAGTACAACGATATTCACATGATAATTTAGGCTGTGGCGGTAACCTACTGAAGAGTATAAGTATACGTTTCTCCGGATCTCGGTTTAATAGTTTTCAAATTGCGACTGAAATTATTTATTTATAAAAGATCGTCCATTAATATTGAAAACGACTGAAATCGAGGAGAGTATACGTCACCATAGAATGCTTTTCAAATGGATAACTTAGCACCTCCGCCGTACAGATCTCAAGATAGCACACCTCAGATTTTAGACATTCGAAATCATCTGCAGGCCTTGCTTGACGCTCGGTTGCCTTTCGAAAGTGATTTGGCCTCAGGGCCAAGGCGAAGGGCTTCACTCCAGAAAGAGGAGGTTGGAGGCTTTAATGATATGAAAAGAAAATCGTACTTGAACGAAACGCAACAATTAAGAAGCACTATTGATACAGAAAGACATAACGAGGAGGGAAGGGCATCAGGAGTCGTTGTTAATTATAAAAGTACGGATCCAATTACCTTGGAATATTTGGCGACGCATAACCCTTACCTTCCGTACTCGATCAACACCGTTCATTTGCAAAATCCTTATAAACAATCGCAAACACTGGAGGGATACGCGCCGAAGAGAGCTGGACTAAAGGTAGGCAGTGAATACTGATCAAATCAGTACTTTGTCCCCAAAAAATTTCTGTATCAATGTAACTAGCCTGCTGTTGGTGAATTTGACCAGGGCATGTATCGTGCAAGAGAATCCAACGTCAGGCCCAGACGAAACAACTTTGCGGCAAGACAGAGAGACGAAAGTGTACCAGCGGCCATCGACATTAGTTACGCCAAGGATAAGGTCAAAGCCGAAAGGTAGGTACGAGTTGTCTATAGAAGTTGTTAGTATTACTCGAAATTGGAATAATCAACTAGGGTCATCAAGTATCTTGCAAGTTCAGAACGACCGTTTGAAATTAGGTAATAAAGGCTGAGGATCAAATGACTGCCGTCTGCACTCAAAAATGATCCAAAACAGATAACAATCCAGAAATTGCCGTCTTTTCAAAATCTAATCTCGTCATAGGGATTTTTTTACCATAAGACCTCCGCTTGCTGCGGCAATAACTCTTCCGACTTATCCCTCTTTACAATATCTTTTAATGTATTTAGAATTCGGTTCTAACTTAACGCCCAATATCTTTTTCAAATATGAAAAAGAAAAGGGTACTTAAATCTAACGTAAAAGTAAAGCAGTTATCGAAGTTTCTAGGCTCAAGTTCTCTGATATCTTAGATTCGAATAAGAAAATAGAGGGTGATATATTGATACGTAGAAACGATAATGTATTAGTCTTGGCAAAAAAAAAAAAAATTGAAATTGAGAAGAAGACAAAGAATAAAATTCCGAAAGACCGATTGAAATATTAATCTCAATCCAATGAAGGTCTTAATCGCCTGAACATTGCGGAGAGCAATTGTATATTCGGTGTGACATTTTTTTAAAGAGACATCCCCGGATTAAGTGTGATTATAGGGGAAGGAAGAAAAATATTGTGTTTGTAGATTGTGGTCTGTTTTCGATAGCATATTCAAACGATACACATTAATCCCCGATGAGCATTACGTAGCCGTCTTTTTTGTTCCATACGAACTGAAGGTATAGTATAACCAAAGGAATCGCATGCGGTTCCGACCCTTTAAATTCGCACGATTTTTATTTTAGATTTCACAGATATTGATGATCCATTCTGACTATTTTTTCGATTCAAATGTTGGACGAGTTGATATGAAATGAAAAAAAAATTTTTCTGATATTTCTGAAATTCCATGTGACTTGCACTGGTTTTTTGCCCCCATATCTATCAAAATAGTATCCGAAAGTTTAGAATTGCGTAAAGTTGTTAAAACGATGTGCAAGTGTAGTCTTATCTTTCATTAGACGGCGACCCCATAGGGAGGAATGTCATCGTTGCTTGAAAGAGAATGAAGTCGGTGTTACTGCCCAGCAGTATTGTTTAACCAGCACTCTCCACGGGTTGAGATACGTGGGAGACGCGAGTTTATCGATTCTCGAGAGGTAAGAGGAAATTTCACTTTCGATTATTTTCTACGAAGTAAATGTAGCATTTTGGAAAAAAAATCTCCTTTTAGGCTTTTCTGGATAGTTTCGTTCATCACTGCCGTTCTGACCGCGGCGTATTACATCTGGAATCTGTTTCAAAAATGGACCGACTCACCGATGATTATATCTCTCAGTCCGGATCCGATTTCGCTGGTCAATATACCATTTCCATCCATAACCGTGTGCAATATGAATAACGCGAAGAAAACCGAAGCTGATCGTATCAATCAAGGGTAATCAAACTTTGTCATTTGAACAGGCACAATATTTTGGTAAACCGGTCGTATCCGGAAACCGAAAACCGAATACCAAACTTGTCTGTGACAAAGTCGATTTATATGTTTCAGACGAGAGAATTTGGAAAAGCTTCTGTTGAATGATATTTGCAATTTTGAAAACGGGTCTTCTAGTAGCGATCTAGACTCAGAGTCTGGCAAATGGAGCAACGTACAGCGTTTCATGATCAACGTAAGCGATACTGATAATTGACATGTATTGACAGTGATGCAGCGCAGCATTGTGCATCAAAATTTTGATTCTTTCGTCAGGTTACACAGCCGTGCACGGATATGCTGCATCTTTGCCGATGGCACGAGAACACTACGGATTGCGAAAAGATCTTTAACCCAACGTTAACGGACGAGGGAATTTGCTGCAATTTTAATGCTGTGCATAGAAAATACCTTTTCTTCAATCCGTAAGTGATCAGATCATAGTTCAGTTTTGCACAAGACAACCTCGCACTGATTTCCATCATCAATTAACTCAAAAAACTGAACCATTCGTCTGATGATTAAAAAATTAATGACAAATAACTGAAGGTACAATATGAATGAAATTCAATAATCGAACCATAAAATAGCCGTAGAAATTATCGTTAAAATGTTGATGGTTAATAGTGGGACGGTTCATGATTGCATGACGCTCGGAATTGTTTTAATCAATTGATTTTAGCCGCGACATGTCAGACCTGAACGTAACCTTTCCATTCACGAGTGTCGATTGGACTCCAGAGAAAGGATACGAACCAAACACACCCGTGGATTCTATACCTTGGAGGCCATACGGCGCTGGAAGACACCTCGGTCTTACTTTGGTCTTAGACGCTGAAATTTACGAGTATTATTGCTCTTCGACGGCCAGCGTTGGTTTCAAGGTAAGTATTATAGACAGGCTCGAGAATTTACGTTTCTGCATAATTCATTCCAACTACCACTGTCATCCATAAATATAGGTGTCCAAAGTCAAAGGTCAGAAAAGAAAGAAATGTCTATCAGGTAATTTCCGCGCGGAGTTATTGCTGGTTTACCAGCGTGATATTCGTTTGAGGACGGGAGGGGTGTGCAAAAGTACCGAAATTTAATGTTCCGAACGGTAAAAATTCCGAAGTTTAATATTTCTGATTTACAAATTTTAGGAAGGGAATTTTCCCGCAATTCTGCATAGTCGGTTTCAAAAAAATTTAAATCGAAAAACACCGACGGTTCAAAATTCCGAAAGCTAAAGATCCGATATAAGCGGAAACTCCGAATCTTGAAATTCACGTATGGAGCCTTCATTTATTGTTCGAATTCTTGGACTTTCAGAGTTTGAAACTTTCTGAGCTTCGAGCTGCCTGAATTCCGATATTTTCGGATTGTAATATTCTGAACTTTGACATTTCTGAAAATTCGAAATCGTCTCACAATCAAATTAATTTATAATTTCGATCATTCGGAACTTCAACTATACGTATCCTGACAACTTTTACCACAGATGCTTCTACACAACCCAGTGGAAACGCCAAAGATTGCAGATTTCGCTTTCTCAATAACGCCCGGCGAAGAGACACGAATTGTGATTCGACCTACCATTAGTTCTGCGAGTAGATCCATAATCAGATTACCGAAAAAGAAACGAAGGTGTTATTTCACATCTGAGAGATCGTTAAGGTTCTACAGGACATACACGCAACGTAACTGCATCCTAGAATGCGAGGCTAACTTTACACAGCATATTTGCCACTGCGTTCAACATTACATGCCAAGTAAGCTAGAAGGAAAAAAAAAAGAATATTCTAACAGACCGAAAGAGTCTGCAGTCTTGATTTTAACGAGAATCTTTTGGATATGTTTTCATACATTTTTGAATTGCTTTCGTTAATTAGAATCAGCAAACACTAAGATATGCGGTAAAAAGGATGAAAAATGTGCTAACCAGGCCCGACTCGCTATGGAATTGAAGCTGTACGACGACGAGAACACTACAAGTCTGTTCAATATGAGCCAAACGTAAGTTTCATTGAATATCTGCGTTGATTATAGCCGGTGCAATGATTAGCTTAATCGTTGCATAGAGAATGAGAAAATGATAAGTTTATCAAAATGCGTAGTATAAATTGGATTTTAATAGAGAGTAAAATTAGACTTGAAGGAAGCTGGTCAAGTTCAATTGAATCGCGGTTTCAAATTCGAATCTAAAAACGTATCTACATTAAGATCCTTTGCAATGTAACTGCGCAGAGCCTGCATGGATACATAACTTTCAAACAATAAAATGCGGCGTATTTATGTCTGACATTGAGTAAGTAGCAAGTCGATCAATAATCAAACAAATAATTTCAAACGCAGGAATGGCTGTAATTGTTGGCCAGGTTGTCATGAAGTAAGTTACAACTCGGAACTATCACAAAGCAAATTGGTTTCCACTTTTGATGTGAATTCGGAATACGTGAAGAAGAATAGCGGATACTTCGTGTAAGGAAATGTTTTTGTTCATTGAATCATGTCATTGAATGAATCAATAGTTATGAAATATTCAATATTTTATAGGATTTTATTATATACGACGGATTTGCCTCGTGTGATTCCATCGCACATGCAAGGCACGATACAATGAATCCATCACACTGACCACTAGCACATTTTTTATGCGATCAATATAATAATTATCACAAGTGGTGAATCTGTCCGTCGTGATGCTGAAGTATATTTATAATAATTGATAATTTACGTGCTGCACGATACGGTTTCATTTATGCTTGAACACGATTACCTTTATCTAGCCGATAGCTACGATCTGATTGAACAGTAATTTTTATGAACTTTTCTTTTAATCCAAATTACTTCCGACCTTCCAGAGAAAACATTGCAGTCGTTCATCTGTACTTTGTGGACTCACAGTTTACGGTATATGTCAAAAACGAGTTGTTCGGATTCACTGAGTTACTGTGTAAGTATTCGACTACTTTGTAAACTAATCTGATACCTCAAATAGTAATCTTAGCAGCTTGAGTATTTCGCAAAAATATTTTTTACGCAACGCTGCACCTGCAGCGTAATGTGAGCGTCGACTGCTCGGCCTATCCTGTGCACATAAGTGCAGTGATATAATATCTTATGTGCAACGAAAACAAAGGGTAAAAAAAATTAATTTAACTTTCAGCCAATACTGGGGGCTTACTCGGGCTTTTTATGGGCTTCAGCTTCTTGTCACTCGTGGAGATAATCTACTTCATAACTTTGCGACTCTGGTGCCGAATTTATAGACAAAACACATCGCCTACACACACCCTATTGAAAGTTGTACCAGCGGCCCATCAGAACGCAATCGTTTATCCATTTGCTCAATAGATTGGATAAGTATTTAATTTCATATGAAAATCCAAGTAAGCGGTACATAAGTGTCTCCGAAAGTTTCAACCACAAATATATTGTTGTTATTGTTGTGCACAACTTTTTTTCATTTGAAGATTATAATATGCTTTCGAATTTTGAGATTAAGAATATGAATTCGATTGACTGGTTAAGGATTGAATTCTTTTTATTATTGGAATAGAATTTAAGTGGATTTATGGCAAAATTTTTTTAAACAGCGATGTGCCTGTGCACGACTATAACAATTTATCCAAAGATCACATGCTTAACGCTTACATCGGACGTTTGCAAATTTTGAAGCAGTGCATGAATGGGGCCGGGTGAACATTCCAAATTTAACCAGTTCCGATAGTTCAAAATTGCGAATTTATTTGAGACGATTTCCAATTTTCAGGAATGATAAAGTTCAGAATATTAAAATTGGGAATGATCGGATCGTAGACAGCTAAAATTTCAACTTAATTCGGAGTTTTTGGCATTTCAGATCTTTAGCTTTCAGAATTTTGAACCTTCGGTGTTTTTCGATCAAAGGTTTTTCAAATTGACTATGCAGACTTTCGGGGAAAGACTATTTCCAACAACTGTGAGTCGGTGATATTAGAATTAGGATTTTTACTATTTGCAACTTTCAAAGTTCGGAAATTCAACCCGGCTCCGAATAAATACTATTGGCAACCCCTTTATCAATATTTATTGCAATATGGTAGCATGTGATAGTCAGAATTCATATTTATAGTACCTACTGATACGTTACTTCTTGGTTTTAGTCGGTGTTGTTGAAAGTAATTGATAATAAAAGATGTATGAAATAAGAGTCGCAATTACCGTTCGAACTAGATTCTCCATATCAAAATCCATCAAAAAATTCTATTAAATGCGGCAATTTAAAATCACCTTAAAGCCCAAAAGGGACCAAAGAAAATAGTTAATTTTATAATCTCATGATTTTTTTTTTTTTTTTTTTTTAACTGAGGGAGTGTAATTAACCTCGTTATGTAGAATGGAAGGACCTGATTCAAAAAAATATCAATCAAAAAAAAAAAAAAAAAGAAATCTGTACAAAGTTGGTGAATACGGAAGGTGGTAAGGTTCTCAATACTTTGCTACGTTCTTCGAGAGGTCTACAAGAAACTGAGTACCGGTTTGAGCTCTTTTCGAAACTTAGTTAGCGACCATCGAAGGCTGCACAAAGTATTTAATTGGAGTCCAGGGTCGATATTATTAGCTTATAATTATAGACCTTCAAAAAGTGATGTTTGATGTTAATGCCATATTAGTGAAGTTCATTGTAATATAGTAAAAACTATACGGGGTCATGCCGGTCAGCTGAATTCGATTAACCCCCAAGAGTCGTCTCTTTGATTTTTAACACATTGTACGGTAGAAGATATTTCTGTATAAATTTGTACCCTTCTCACGTAGAAGGTAATCCCGAAATGATTGATTATGCGGTAGATAAAGAATCATTTTATTGTCTCCGTTTAGGACCGTTGTGAAGTTTAAGTTCCAGAATTTTCCTGGCTGACAATTCTTTCCATTTTCTATAAATATACGTACAGTGAAAAAATATTCAATTCAAAATAATCGAACGTATTACGGACGATTAGAAAATCATACGTCGATTCTACTTTCACGTGCCAGTAAAATCGAAAATGATATAAAAATCGTGATGTGAATAATTAAGCGAACAAACGCAGATCAGGGACATTGGCGAAAATTTTTACTCAACCTCGAGACCTGAGACCTATGACCCCTTTTTTGTCTACGGGCCTTCCTTCCTGCGACATCGTAATGGAGTTATTTTCTTCTTCCTCCTTAGCGGTTATCGCGGTTACCTGATCAGTACTACGTAATCGAGTTTTTCAATACACTCCTCCAACTCCCTCAAAAATATCGAAAAGATGAATGATATTTAGAAAAAATAAATTCACTCCTTCGTAACAACAAAAAATTGCCTAGGTATCCTGAGTTGAAACGAGCAGCGTTAATACTGTGCAAACGGAAGCAATAAACGATAAGTAGCTTTAAGGGACCGAATAATTAATGCATACGTACCTACTCAAAAGCATTATGAATATTTACACTGTGTGTTTTTCTGTAAGTCTATTTAGAGATTAGAATTTCTCACATTATAATTCATACATTATTGCTACGTACACATTTGTGATTAATTGTTTCATTATTCAATTACCGTTTCCTATACATGCAACACGAAATTAACACGTTACGTTACTATTACACAATGATATTGAGAAAAAAAATATAATAAGTGTGTATAACACAGTGTGTCTAGAGTTTATAGAGAGTAATAAATACCTATCCATGGCGTGTTATAAGCATGTCTAGCCACATGTCTGACAATCTTTATAACTCCCACAGTCCCACATCCCCCTCCACCTGTGCATCACATTCGCGCACTGACTGCAGCTATATGTATACATGCGTGCGTATTTATCAGACGCAAGAAAACCGTGCAAGTGTTAATATGCAACTTAAAGGCAAAATTACGCCGTTTATGTGGATGAACACATAATTATTTGTCAAAGTCATCAATAATCGTTTGTCTTTATGAATAGTTTTTTTCATCGAAAAACTGCAAGTGCGTTTTATTATGTATGATAGTCAGATTGGATGAAGAATCGGAGAACACATTTATTACTTTTAAACTTCCGATGTGGAAGATTTTTTACTAAAAAAATTGACATCGGCGATTGTTGACAAGAAAAATGAGCAACAATATTAACATAAAGTTGTAAACGATTTGAAACTTTGCTACTTTTAATGAAACTATTGTTGAAACTGTCACGTAATCTTATTTATTCACCAATTGGTATTTAATTTAGATACGTACATCATTTCAATCAGGTTGATTGTATCCGGATATAATACGTCGGATTGGGATTAGGGGTATACGGATTTAACACAATCATTATTGTCATTGAGCTAGTAGAATCCGAGAGACTATTATAGCAAGTTTCGCAGATGTTTATAGCGTCGACAGGTTTTAGAAAACAACCTGTGCCCGTTACGTTTGCTTACTCATCTCGAAGATGATTTAGGTATACTTTACGACTGACATTGGACTTGGATTTTATTGAAAATGAATAACGCGGCGTGATGTAATATTCACAGAGTTTAGCAATCAATCAACGGGTAACATGCAATAAAATATATTTCCATGTTGGGTATACACACCGACATACGTCCAAGTGTACAGTTATGCTCTACAAAGTATAAAATATGTTCGTTAACTTACCGATGATTCGATTAATCTTCTATGAAATTGAAGCACGATATTTACGGTACGTTTTTATCCATTTTTAGGCACGTTTTACACCCATTTAAAAACTTTATAACGCATTAATCGCAAAGCGAACTCACT
Organism: Macrophya alboannulata; assembly: GCA_949628255.1. Lineage (NCBI taxonomy): Eukaryota > Metazoa > Arthropoda > Insecta > Hymenoptera > Tenthredinidae > Macrophya > Macrophya alboannulata. Next base: position 16,954,176 of record OX451207.1, read on the forward strand.
ACGTAGACAGCTCACATTTTCATCGCCGCCATGACAGCTATTGCTTATCGAAAAAACAAGGGTGCGGCTACGTTCACTTCCACATCGTAGCTATACCCCATTCAAGTAAAGTTCCAACGAAACAAACCATAAGATATGCGCGCCATCTAACACTCAGCCTGAGTACTGTGTGAATCGGTAGACGATTTCACGTAGATCTATAATTACGCAAGGGTTTTCGCAAAAACTTTTTTTTTTTACATGAAAACCATAATGTTGAATGTCGTGAATCACCCTTTTTAGTACTTACAGGATTGATAAACGTCTAGGCGTTATATTTTGAAATAAATTTGATGATTTTATAGGTTCTAATAGATCTGTTAACATTTCTGACACGATATATGCATCATAATCCGAATGTATGTCTGAATATTGCATATAATAATGAAAAGTCAATCAAATTTTAAAAATGAGAGTGCTTCGAAAGCATCTTTATTAACTAAGATCTTCTGATATAACATGCTATTCGATTATCCATAATTCAATATTATTAACTAGGTATTAGTATAATACATATACATTCAGATTTTTCAATATTATCATTGTGGGCAGGTTATCCTAACATTTATGCTTACGACTTTTCATATAAAATCCTATATGATATAATGTGTACGTTACAACTACCTAATCGAGACATAAATGACATAGTGGGGGACATAAGATTAGGTCACAAATTTATTTTCATTTCTTCTGTTTCTTTTCTTCTTCTTTTTCTTCTCAAATCAATTCAACTCAAAATCATTACCCTAGTATCAAAGATATCTATCATAACGATCTGTGAAATTTGATTTTCGTTTGAAAACAACATAGTGACTCATGAATTTTTTGTTTCTTTCTTCCGTTTACTTTTCTATGCCATTTATGACGATATAATTATAGATAAATTTTTATTTATTTTTTTTCATTTTTTGTTTTCTTCATCTTCACTAATCACATTTTTGTTCATTGCCTAATTCGTCAAGAAAGCTACCATTTTTTCATTTTGGTAATAATTGTAACAAATTGACAATTTTCTTTTGCTTTTCATTATACATAAATAATTAATTTTACGTATATACATATACAGGGTTGGTCATTTTAATCTATCCACGCAAATGACTCCAAAGGCATGGTTCATAGCGAAAATTGACTGTTACAAACTTGCAGGGTTCAGAGGGGGAAAGAAGTTGGCGTTATTGGATCTTTCAGTGGAGGTGCCGCTGAGGTCAGAGGAATGTCAAATTTGTTTTTTTTTTTTTCTAAATGACAACCCATATTTTTCATTGCGTAATTTTATTCTACTTGAAAAATCAAACGACTTTCGCGAGAAACATTTTCTTGTGAGGCATCGATTTTTCATGATATTCAGTTGAACAACTAGAGATTTTTGAACTTTTGAGAACATTTCACTTCTAAACTATCAAGTTTGGAAAAAAATTGCTAGAGGCAAAAAGTGCGTAATTTCATGCGATGATTCTCGGAGAATAATTCAAGAATTTTTTTCAATAACTTTTTATTGCAGCTTCTTCAATTGGGTGAAAAAAATCAAAAATTGTTAAAAAAAAAATTCTGCAATTATTCTCCAAGAATCTTTGCGTGAAATTACGCACTTTTTGTCTCTTGCAATTTTTCTTCAAACTTGATAGTTTAGAAGTAAAATGTTCTCAAAAGTTCAAAAATCTCTAGTTGTTCAGCTGAATATGATAAAAAAATGATGTCTCACAAAAAATGTTACATACGAAATTGATTTCGCTTGATTTCTCAAGTATAACAAAATCGCGTCATGAAAAATATGGGATTCCATTTGAAGAAACACAGTTGACCTTTCTGAAAAATCTAATAAGGCCAACTTCTTTCTCCCTCTGAACCCTGCAACGTCCGTAGGGGTCAATTTTCGCTATGAACCATGCCTTCGGAGTTATTTGCGTGGCTGGGTTAAAATGGCCTACCCTGTATATCATTCAGTTTATTAGATCTGAAGAAGATCTTCATAAGTTAGATATTTTTTTTTTTTTTTGATCCTTTCAATTTTATTATCCGATTTCTATATGACGGCAAAAAATATAAAATAATGAATAAACACGAAATTTAATCATGATTATACAATAATATATATATGTATATGTATGTATATCTAATATGGGTAGGTCAGGATACAGAAAACATAGGAAGACTCTACCTTATTATATTTTGATGAATGAAATGAAAGCTCCGAAGTTTATTTGTTCATTTATTTTTTTTTTGACTAAAATAAAAAATACTGGAGGCTGCACGATCTGTGCGTTTTATTCGCATATAATAGGAAAAGTAATAAGCAGCGAATTTTATTATCTAATTGATCAAGTAAACAGCTAGTCTGCATTGACGACTGAAAGAAAAACAGAACTCTAAAACGAAATATATATATATACACATATATACTTTGTGATTTAATTTAAAATATCATTATAATTGAATACCTCAATGAAACCTCCAATATTTTTTTTGTTTTTTTTTTTCCATTTCCAAGCAAATTCTCTATCTAATCAGCAAACTAGTTTGTAATATTTCTAATTATTCGTTTTTTTTTTTTCTAATCGTCCTAACGTATATACTACAAATGTTTATTACATAAGATTGCTATATCCAAGAGTCACCCGCGGTTATTTTAAAGTAATAAAAATTTTCTATCAGAACTATTGACACAAAATAATAATATTACAAGTAGATAAATTTTGGAAATCAGACATCGATAAAATAATCTTTCGAGCACCAGCCATATTAAATTCATCTACTTGTAACGTGAAAATAACAAATGTATTTACTTAAAAATATTGAGAAAAAATCAAATATTTATGTAGAAAGTTAATTTAGACTAACTAAAATAGCAGAGTTGTTGTTGTTGTTTCATGGCTCTTGGATGATTTATCATATACAAAAGTTAAAAGAATTTTTTTTTTTTTATATATTTACAATTATTTTATTCTTCAAGCAAGGACCTCAACCTGAACGGAAAACAATCTGTCTTCGATAAACCCTGACCTACCAATTAATATCTCTGACAAATTTGCTGCTTTCATGTGCCAATATAAATACATATAGTATCATTAAGGAAAAAAAATTGAAAAAAAATAATAATAATTATTACAATAATTATAATAATAAATTGAGAAAAGTATCTAGTCTAACCCAAAATACTGCAGCAGGCATTATGACCACATAAAAGTAAAATAATTGTAATAATATTTTAATTTACAAATTATTATCAGTAAATCGAAATGTAACATTTACCTATACATATAAATATATATTGTATATATAGATATACGGGGTATGGTGAAATATTGAACAGAGTTGGCCTCAAGTCCTTACAATGGAACCGACAAAAAAATTTCACTGTGACCGTGCGCTTACTGTATTTCCTTCAATTAAAGGCCACTTCGAATATAAGATTTCTGATGAAAAAAAATACAGATTGAAGTAGAAGATGATTGTTTTTGAAGAAAAGATGACATAAACATACATCTTCCCGACTCTCGTAATTGAAGAAAATATTAAAATGGACTCATGTTTTTGATTGACAGAAGCGATATTATTGATCACCTCCAGTAGATGCGAATAATAGTATTTAGCTCTGAATGTAGTACCCCTTAGATAGAGTAGAGTCGAAAAAAATTAACGATTATATGCCAACTCTGTAATAAAGCTGATAAGATAAGATTTGTAAAAAAACGGTATCACCTGGCATGGGAGCTGATGATTTTATTAAACACTGACAAATTTTTTGATGAATATGTGAATAGATGTAGTCATATTTGCACAAACTACAAACTCATTTTCATCCAATTCAATGTTTAGGTCAGATTTTTTTTTTTTTTTTTCTATATGCATTGATTGATTTGCGTAGTAAAATTAAAACTACACAACGTATCACTGCGTATGAATTTGATGATCGTTGAACTCTATCTATGAATTCTGACAATAGTAAGCGAATGTTCGTTTGTCAAGTCATAGTACATTGCCATACCTATAACAATTGTGAATATAAAAATCAATGTATATAGCTAACTTATCAAACTATTATTACAAACTATATTCTATAGTTATCCATATTCAAAGAGCTCCATTTTAGAATTACAAAACAGAAAACAAACTGTTATAATTAAATTAAACTGATAATATTACCAATATTGCAGTTTTTTTTTTTCTCTTCTTTTCTTTTTTCAGTTTTCTTTTTATATAATTTTATACATTTTTCTTCTCATGATACTGTTTTCTCATTGCATGTTACACATTTATTGCCATTAGTCGCTGCACTTTTATTACAGCGTAATTAAACAGAGCATAGTTTCCACCTGGTTACACAACAAGATCATGTTTTTTTATTCTTTTATTTTTCCTCTTTTGGAAATAAGTATAGAATTCTGATATTAAATTGATCAAATATCAATTACTATTAGAGTAAAGGAGTCTGTGCTCGGGATTCAGCAAAGAAAGACATCTGATTTTAGGTAGCCAGTAGCATTATCAATACTTTATATTACTTTAATACTGTTATCCATAGTCTTAGCGATTTCGTACATAATTTAGGAATGAAAAGATGTTTATTATTTGTTACTTCAATTCTATTGAAACTTCTATAATTCAAATTATTCCCTTAATCAAAACGTTACAAAGAACCAAATCAGTAATCGCTATTTTTAATTGGATTGTTATTGATTTTTAAAGTATCTCTATGACAGACTGTATTTGAATGCTAATTTAAACTCTTGAACTCAATTCATCTCTTCATTACTAGACTGAAAACGAGAAATGTGTTCAACTTGCATACTTCTAAATTCTTGTAGTTTCATTGGCAATGCAAGCTGAATACTGTTAGTGCTGCTAGATCACATGATAAAGGATACAAAGCAGACCCGTTCCATTCGAATTATATAGCATTGCTCGAGTCAGAGTTTGAAAAGTTTTCAATAGTTATAAAGTATGGAGAAGAAATAAAACTTCTAAGATATTTTAGTACTAAAGATTATTAAAAACCATTCTTTGAGAGCTGCTCTGAAATCCAATGAGCAATTCAGCCTAAATTCTTAGTCTTTTGTATTTGGCAGTGGGGGATCTGTATTTTTCTAGTTAGTCAATTCTTCATTGTTTTCCAAAGCACAATCCATCCGATTATTCTTGCTTATGTATTTAGAAGGGCAGCTGTGTATAATTAACTGAATAAATTGCAGCGCGATGATCAACAACAACCGAATGTGATAACTATACATTGCTTGCACAACAGGGCAACGATTTGAAAAAAAAAAAAAACAATCACCGATCACAACTCGTTTAGTTGCAAACCTTATGATTAATGTTCTTAATAATATTATTTATAATAGTTAACATTACATTTTCATCAAATACATCAGTTGGAAGCCCCGTGGATGACATTTGACGTACTTTAAACTGATTACAAAGAATTCCTAAACAGGTGACCGAAGTTTTGATAAAAAAAAACCATATCAGTTCTACAAAATTCCTTTGATATTACGTTAATAATTAAAGAGCAATAATTGCGTGAAGGAAAAAATAGGTAGTCTTTGAACTGTTGAAAAAAGTTCAAACTTCTAATCCAAAGTTGCTCCAAAAGATAAACCAAAGGCATGAATTTCATAGAAATTGGGAAAACTTTTCTAAATTATCATCGATCTGATTAAATAACAATTAAAAGATCAATTTGTTACAATTTTTTTTTTAAGTAGCACATCGACCTTTTTTTATTACCAATTGTCCAACATTTTTTCTTTTCTGTTTTTTTTTTTTTCGTTTCCACTGCTAATTATTAATCATTAATTATTAATTATTCAATATCGTCAAAGCCTTCCGTCTTCAAAATAATGTCACACAAATCCGCAGTCTGTAGACTAACATCTACCACCTCGTCTTCTGTTTTCATCACTGGAAAAGAATAATCGATAAACTTCACTTTAGAATAAAAGATTGTTATTCGAATCATTTTGGCTCTGGGAAGGCCACCTGACATTTGTAAACTTCGTCCAGCATAACGGCCTGACCTTGGCTTTGACCTTGACCTTGACCTGGACCTTGGCTAACAGTCACAGGAGTTGCTGAATTAACAACGACTACTTGTTGGGACTGTTGCCCTTGTTGTTGAGCTTGTTGCTGCTGTTGCTGTTGTTGTTGTTGCTGTTGTTGCTGCTGTTGTTGCTGTTGCTGTTGTTGATTGCTGGTATTAGCTTGTTGAGCGCTATTTGCATTGTTACTATTTTGATTCCTCGCAGTTTGACCATATTTTTCATGAATTGCACGATGACGTTTTAATGCAAAACGATCAGAGAAACCGATCTCGCAAATGTCGCATCTGTATAGGAATAGAAAAGAAAAATATTGATTAGATCTTATAGTTTACAAAAATATCAGGTGATTCAACAAATATTGAAAATAATTTTATTACTATATCGTCATTTATTCTTAATTTCGTCTAATTCACTTTTTTGTATAATTCACCTGTGTGGTTTTTCGCCTGTGTGAACTTTGGCGTGATTTTTCAAATGCGTTGCCTGATTGAACGCCGAACCGCAAATATTACATCGATATGGTTTTTCACCGGTATGAATTCTTCTGTGATTCCAAAGTGTCGAATGCCTTGCAAATGTTTTCTCACAAACTTCACACTGATACGGTCGTTCACCGGAATGAATTCTTTCGTGATTTTTTAAATGCGGACTTTGTGAAAATTGCATTCCACAAACGGTACACTTGAATGGTTTCTCTCCAGTATGAACACGACCGTGATTTTTCAGATAGGCCGCTAAACGAAAAAAACAAAAATAAATACATACAAATTAATATCAAATAATAATCAGTCAACCAATCTATATATAAAAAAAAAAAATAATATATAACTTTTAATTGGTAATATTATTTCAAAAGTATGCATTCAGGGTAACTATATACAAACATTTGAACATGATAGATATGTGAATTTGAAATCTTGTTGAATAAGAATGATTTTATTTTTACTCTAATAGCATTTACAAAAATAGTAATAAGGATGGTAATGAATAAATAAAAATTAAAAAAAATCCATTTGATTATTCATATAAAGGGTTTTTAGATAAAGAAAAAAAAAAAAGTGAGATTGTGACTAGTGTCCGGTTATAATGATCCTTACCTTTTGCAAATGCCAAACCACAGACTTCACATTTGAATGGTTTGTCACCAGAATGAAGTCGCTTATGAGACCATAGAGATGAATATCGGGAAAACGTTCCGTCGCATACGTTACAATGGAAAGGTTTTTCAGGCTGGTTTTGACTGTTTTGCTTTCCACCTGTAATACAAAGTCAAGAATTGCATCAGCATTCCGCAAGGGCCAGTTCTACAAATGGTGCGCTTGAAGCTGACTTGTGATATGTCAAAAATGACATTTATGATTTTTTTTTCATGATGATAAAGCTAGTTCACCAAATGACTTTTTTTTCCCTACATAGAACGATTTCACGTTTCTTTTTTCAAACTAAAATGCAGATGTTCACTCAAAGAATTTAAGAGGTTTCGTATCGAGAGTTTAAAAAAAAAAGAGAAAAAAAAATAAAAAAAATTACAACTCAAACAACATCCAGTTGTTTAAATTTTCTAGCAGGTCTGATTTAGTGATCGGTTATTTTTCTACTCGCAAACTGTTTTTTTTTTTTGTTCTCTGTCATTTACATAAAATTTCTCATGGTATAAAAATTATACAAAAAAACTACCGCATGTATTTTTCACCTTTGTTTTCGCTACTGAAATTTTTTTGCGTCAATTATCCGGTGAAATTCAAACACATGCGTATTAAATATTTTCGTGATAACTGTGAGAACATCAATGAGAAACCTCTTAATGATATTTATTATGTAAAGATATTTGTTTTTGTTTTTTTAATGAAAATCATTAAGGAATTCATGATAAATAGTTGGTGAAATTTGTATTTTTGTTTCTGTTATTTTTTCATTGTTTTCTTTTTTTTCTTATTATCTTTGTTTCACTTAGCGAACAACAATGAAAATGACCACGCTGCACGCATCAAACAATTTTATAAAACTGTCCCTTAGGGGAGATTTTGTTCCGTTTAAACATCCTTAATTTTAGATGCTGGCAGTTCTACCCCAAAAAAAAAAAAAAAAACCACAAACGGACGTAAGACAATAACGACAACGTCAACACATTTTCAACTGATCACATTTCAAAGAGAAAATATATCAACTAACTACGAACAGAGCATGCAGAATAAAACAGATTAGATATGATACTAAAGTATTATTACCATTTCGATTGATCGTGGATAGAAAAATGTGATATTATATAGAAGTTTCATAGGTATTGAAAAATGTGAATGTCAAAATAAAAGCCTGACTATCTGCTGCATCATTTGGTAATATAAATGTAAATTTATTCACCGCTTACTAAAAATGCAGATGGTAAACGAGTCATTTATGAAGCCATAGTGCAGTTTAGAATCGATCAAAGTATAAGATTATTTTTAAAAGATCGTCGAAAGGTGATAATAGATACATAAATATATGTACATATATGCATACATATTTTGTATGTATACAATATCGTGAATGCACAAAATGGTTGCATATTCTAGATGAAAAGTGGCTTTGTTTGAAAGACTAATGATGATACATTGATTAGAAAGATGTGGCAATGTAAACGGGGGTAAAAAGCCTCTATTTGCAATACCATGTAATTAGTAAAATGGTTTTCTACACAGGAGTGAAATGAGGTAAAAAGAAGATTAAATCGAAGAAAAAAAAAAAAAAAAAAACCCAATAAGAATGCAGAGGCTTTCCGATATGAATAAAAGAATAATAATACTAATAATAAGGTTCGACAAGACTCTTAGAACTGTCACCACCTAAAAGTAACGGGATGTATGTTAAAATGTGATTGAAACAACTTTTCCATTTCAATCCCACTTACTTCCAATGGTGACTCGACCTGTCGCCTTGCAGCCACCACACTTGGCGAGCGAACTGATTCCGGTATCTAGTTTATCCTCGTCTTTGCCTAACATACACCACCACGATGCGCAACCATGATAATAATGATAATAATGAAATGAATAATGGAAAGAAAATTAAGGGAGATTATTCCAAAAATGTTACCAATACTATGAGTGAAAATTTTGACAAATCAGATTTAGGAAATTATTCAAACCGATATAGCACTACAATAATTTTTTACTTCCATTATCAGAATGACTTGAAAAGATTTAATAATAACACAGATTAATAATATTAGGTTTCATAATGCGTGTCGGGATTTTTTTACGTCTATTATAAACTTGGTTTTAAATGCTAAGTTGATAGCGTAACAATAATTATCCCAATCTATGATAAGAAACGTTGTTTGTTACTCTGATAAAAATAAGATATTATAATGATAAAAGAAATGTTGTTGCATTGCATTAAGCATGTAGTGGTAACATATTTTAATTCACCCTGAACAGAAATAAAGAATATTCAACTCACCAATGAAAATAAGGCCAGTTCCATTGCACTTGTGGCATTTAGTCACACTGGTAACACCGCGCCGCTTCACAGGGTGGTGACCTGGTTTGATTGCTGTAAACAAGAAATAAAAATAAGATCTTTATCACCATTTGCAGTAATTAATTCATCTTTCCAAATTAATATTTGAATGTTGAATAATGGCCTGAAGCTTTAAGAGGGTATATACACTTTGGAAATAATTTTTAATGATTACTGGTATTTTTAGTCATAATTTGATATTATTTGAGATTTTATGGACTTTGCTTTAAATAAGATTGATTGCACTGGAGAAAAAGTGGTGGTCTCAGGGTACAGGCTGCATCGTTCATAGAAACATCTTGAAATTTGAATGGAATATTTTGCATTGATGTAATCTCGTGGCAAACCAATGATATTCGACGAATTTGATTTTTAGATATGAAAAATTTCAGATTTCGGGAAAAGAAGTGTGTTATCAAATTTTGAATTGTGTCTTAAATCAGCTGTAAGAAAACCTAAATGAGTAGAATATTTCTCCGTAGCGTAGCATAGATTGAAATTATTGAAGATCTAATGAACCAGTTTAATATAATTTCTTGAAATATGTAGACTAAAACTTACTTTTCTTCACTTTAGTAGGATTATGTTCGCAGGGTTCGTCTGTACCGCAATCTTCGCAGAATTGGAGTTTAGGCTTTTGATGCATATTCGTTTTATGGCTCTTCAATTCACCAGGCAGAACGTAACATGCTCCGCATACGTCACAGACATAAGGTCGATCCTGCGTACTTGCGACGGTGACTGTTGTCGGTGCTTGAACAACCTGCTGCGGTTGTTGCTGTACGTTGCTCGGAGTAGTGTTGTGAATTCTTTTATGATGATTAAGTAAAGACATATGACCAAAAACAAGTCCACAAATGTCACATTTAAAAGTAGCGTTTGTTCCCGCCGCAGCTATACTCATTTGATTCAATAACGTATTATAAGCAACGGGTTGTACATCAAATCGATAACATCCTTTATCGTCACTTGTTATTGCGCCAATAGTGCTGACAGCATTAGTTTGAACTTTTTGAAGCATGTTTACGTTGTAGTAAAACGGAAATTCTGCCGTCGCTGACGGCTGAGATTTATCTTCTTTTTTCTCAGCTCCTGTGACGTACATTTGCTGGGATTGTTGTTGCTGCTGAGATTGCTGACCTTGAGGAGCTTGCTGTTGCTGAATTTGTTGTGGGTCAAACATCGTAGCTTGCTGTAGTTGAAAATAACAAACAAACCTTATTTTATTTGCTGGACAAAAATTTATCATTGTCTGTTTATCTCAGCAGTTTGAAACTTTGAAGCTATCATATAGAATACAAATGCAAACTATAATTACTAATAAGAATGCTATTTAGCGTCGCTTAATTACCTGCCGCTGATCGCTGTAGCTGGAATTGCTCTGCTCTGTTTGTGTGAAGCTATTCGTTTGTTCTGTCTGTGTAAACATAGAACACTTGACCGGTTGTCTTATTTGCTGATTTTGTTGGTTTGGAATTTTAATCAGACTCTGTTGATACCTGTGCTGTTGCTGTTGTAAATGACGCTGTTCTTCGGATGACTCTAGGCTGAGCGGGTCTTCCTTAATCACGTGCTGCACAATAATGCCATTTATATTATTTATATTTAAATCTAGACCTTTGATTCCAAGTATGAATTTTAAAAATCAGAACATGAAGAAAAAAGACATGACAATAAATTAACAATAAGAAATAAAAAATTTTATAAACAATGTTGATTTTAGCTGCACAGAACTTGTGAGCAGTTAAAGTTAAACCACGTAATCAAAGGATACCAGATTCCTAAAATACAGTAAAAAAATAGGTTCTTTTTACAGAACTGTTCGGTAATACTGATACTTTCAGTTTCAGGTCAAAATTGAAAAACGGTTTCTTTTCAAATGAATTATGAGACAATCAGTATGAACAGCGCTATTTACAGTCATCTCATACAAACAGAAGAACCGGGCACCAAGTTTTACCCGAAACCGTGAGTATTTTGCGTTAACGAACATCACTGTATCTGGAGTCCAAAAAATGCTTCATAATAGATTGACTTATAAACTTGAGCTAAAAATGGTAGACAGCAGAATGAGGAAGTTTAGATTCATACAGAAAAACGAAATTTATATTTTGCACAAAAACACCAGATTAAACAATTGCACACTAGTTATGTCACGCAGTATCTTACGCTAGTGAGCAATGTTATTAGTAATGGCCAACCACATACACTGTGACGTTGAACCAGTCAGGTTTGGTTAACATTTGAGTGTAAAATGAGAAAGTTTAAATTTCTTTATTCAATATTAATATCAAACTTTGAATAGTTTTATTGTATCAAACCAACAGGGCATCCAGCAAAAATTATGTGTGAAAATTCAGGAAATTTTTAAGACTAAATTATGCAATGCTCGTTTATTCGGGCTAGTTTTTCTCGATTGTAAATGCGAAAAGAATAAAACTCATTTGATCATTAAAAACAAATGTAGCATTCAGTAATTTTTTTTTTTTTTCCTAATAGGTTTAAATTACAAACCAAGTATGAAAAAAATGCGAAATCAACTAATCAAGCAATGAGTGAAGAAATTAGAATGTTTTTTTTTTCTAAAATTGATTTTACAAAAACGAAAAAAAAAAATGTACAGAGCACAAGTAACTAACGTACTACTAGTTCAAGGAGTGAGTCATGAAGTTTGGGATATTTTCAGGACCTTCCAGGACTTCCAGGATCGCTGGATACCCTGTAAACAGCATTTATTTCTCACTGATAGATACATTGATATTAAACGGAATTATAAAACTCTTGTATCAACTCAAGTTGCATCACAACAGCCCCATATAAAGATCTTGATTAAATAATAAAGAAAAATCCAATTGTTATTAAAAGAAATACTGCAATAAAAACCAAGCAAAACATCAAATCACATATGAAGAAAATAAAAATAAAATAAAATAAAATAACAAATTAACGTATTTAGTTTTTTTTTATTCAATTTCAAATTCCATTGCAAAATAAAGCAAATTTATTTTTCTCCTGTTCAAGTTTCTAGTCTCGCGGTATCATCGTTACAATTATAATCGTTTTACTGGCCAATTTATTATACACGTGTTAATACTATTGATATCGCAAGAAATTTAGCCGCTAAACTATCACTAATACCTAAATAATGTTTTGAACCACATTTTTGCAGTATTGAGTTTAACAGAGGATGTGATCACTAAGAAGACAACCTATATTGACCAGTTACATACCTGCTGTATCTGATCAGGCCGTGATGAGCTTAACCACACGACGTTGCTACCATTTGATTCCAGGGCCATTGAGGTGCCGCTTTTGACCCTATACATTTGTCAAGAACAACTCGGTAAACTATAACGATTTTAAGAACAAAAAAAAATAGAATAAAAATAAAAAAAAATAAAATATTTCAAAAGTAAATCTCAATTAATTTTCTCTTTCAAATTATAATAACGATACGGGGGCTAGCTGACGATATGGTCATAAGGTCGTTGATCCAATACTTAAGTTATGTAAATTTATATGGAAATAAGCTAAGAGTTCATAATAAATGATTATTTTGAAAAAATTATATAAAAAAATTGAACTTCTATTGTCAAGCTGGTGTTTAATTATTAAAAATAAATAAAAATAATTATTAGTTATTCAAAGTTAGTATGTAGTCTAAAATACTAACCAATTCTCAATGCTATGTATGATATGGCATATACGATGATATGCGATTCGAATATTACGTTAGATTTTTTTGACAACGTTAGCTGATGTAAAATATCATCTTATATTTTTTAAGGAATAGAAACAAATGTTTAACCTCTTATTAAAAATGTATTACCTTTTATCAGACATAAGCAAGAAAAAGCGATGTTATTTACGTTTTATATTATAGAACACAAGGTTTTCTACATCGGTTTGAAAAAAAAAATTGCTAGAAATTTTTGTTTTCTATTTATTGTTGATTCTACTTACATGTAAAAATGATGTAGAAATTTTGACTGAAAATATTAAAAACTGATATTGGAAAAATTTGAAAAAAAATAATTATTGAGAAAAAAAAAAAAAAACAGTAATGTGTCTCGCGATTTTCGTAATGCTGTGGCGCGGCAGTAACTTGGAAACGTGAACGAGAGAAAAATGTATGAATAATTATTTTGCATTAGAATAAGGAATATATCGCATGATGAAAAACGATAGAAAATTGGAATGAATAAGAAATAATGGAAAAAAAATAATAATAATAATAATGAAAAAATGTTTTGCTAAGCCAATGGGAGTTTTAAATGTAAAATTTTTTGACAAATACTTACGCGTGATATTTTATACGGCTACTCCGATATGATTGATGATTTTTTTAAACCCTGTGCATAATTTATGTGCCATTACGCTCGTTTTTGTTATGTGTATATATATTTTTTTTTTAAATTGTACAATAAACGCAAATGCACCTGCTGGCCAGTTAACAAAAGGCTGCAGGCCAACGGCCAACTAGCATCAAGGTGGGCAGCATCCCAAATTCCCAGCCAGAGATCGAGCATGAAATTGACCAGAAAATATTTCGGAGCGCGTCTCTATACCCCTAAATAATCTTTCCGCGCATTGTTTAGAACTTAGTGTAAAAAAAAATATTATTCTGGCGGCAGTTTAAGAACCTTTGGCTATCACGCTGGAGTCAGGCTCAGGCACTTGTCAAAGAGCGTTTGGATCCGGCCGACGTCTCTGATCCCAAGCGAGCGTTGGCTTGGGGTTTGACGGTTTTTTAACGGCATATAATCGTGATAAATTTCACTTTATTCGACACTTTCGCGGCCGTGCGATTATTGTTTATGCAACTATTATAGACTATATTGATTTATCGCACGTTTACGCGTACACGGGACCACCAAAGACCGTCAACAAACTCACTGGCAGCCATTACGTTCGACAAGGATAACAATGGGCGGCCGGGCACGCGATTCTCGACCCCTTCACTTCACTTCACTTCACCGCGTTTCAGCGCTATCCGTGAACGTAGCACCATCCAAGGTCACTCACGCCGCGCGGCGTCGTACGATCACAACGCCACCTGACAACAAATACTCGCTTCAACTCGGTACGGCAGGGGGAGGGCGAGCGCCATATTCAAAACATACAATACATTTGACTTGATCCGTTTTGATCCGATATTTCAACAGATCGTAAACATAATATTCTAATGAATAAAAGCTTCAAATAAACTGTGCAAAAAAAAATATTCTTTTTGAAATGAAATCAAGTTTGCAATGGAAATGTATGTATACATACATACAAAAGATTTCCTCCTGAGTGGAATTCCCCATGCTATATTTTTTTTCTTGTAGCAATTCTATTAATTCAAAATAAAATCGCTGAATTTTTGATTCTACTTTTAGGACAGAGTTCACCCTGTTCATTCTTCAATGTTCTTACACGTTATTTGCAAATCATTTTTACAAATTCGTCCCCTATAGATCGCACATAAAGATACTTATAATCTCTTCAATAATTGCTCAGAAATATAATCCTTCAATTTTCACGCTCCTTCGGCCCTTCAGTCGCTTCGTCGTGACGTAAACTCTCAATTAAATGGAAGTAAAATTTATTCCACCTTTCGACATAGCTAAAAATTATCGTTGTTATAGAATTTTGAAGGTCCATTCCTATTTACTAAAAATTTATACGATAAAAGAAAAGAAAACAAAAAAAAAAACATTGATCAAATCCGAGATGCTCCGTAAATGCCCCGTATTTTGAAAATCATATATGCGGAGGCATAAATACCACTTTGTCGAACACCGTCGTCATAAATTAAGAGAAATAGTGATGGTTATAAGAATTAAATATGTATTTCACAAATAATAAAGGCATAATCTTTTCATAGGAATACATAGTACATAAAATGCAGGGTGAACGGTCCGCATACAGTACAAAATGTTTAGTATAATGTAATAAAGTACCGCGAGGGCAATACAATAATAAGCATCAAATACATTATGGGGTACACATACATAATAATGATAATAATAATAATAATAATTGGTAATAAAATACTTAGAAAATATAACATATAATTAATACAAAACGATCAGGTTGACTTAGACGAATAAGGAGAACATAGGGCGTTAATCAAGGAGTGAATGGGGGAGGAGGGGATCTCGAATTAGAACAGTGCATCACACATTAGTGATTATGGTAGCACTATAGTTAAATTGAAATTTAATTAAACGGGTTCGTATTGCCATACACAGACTCTAGATGTTTATACACATAAATTGTTCGAGATTTTCATGCCACAATCGTGAATTATAAGAAAGTTTTTTGAAATCATGTTGAGGTTTAATTGAATAATATAAAATAATATAACAATCTTTTAATTCTTATTATTCATTCGTAATTACCTAATTGCGAATTTTTTGTTTTTCTCCGATCAAGAGTATTAGATCATTTAAAATAGGAAAAATAAAATGATATAAAATAAAATAAAAAATTATGCGTCACTTATATAAACAATTCATATTCATTAATGTACAATTTTTATTTCACTGCCTGTTAGCGGCAAGAATTGAGGAATATCAACCGATTCATATAAACCATCTAATCTTGACGCCAAAACGGCAGTTTAGATATCATTACTTTTGAGCTCACCATTTCGAACAATGCGTTTAATTTGATTTTCAATTGTTAGATAGAGATATATACTATAATGTGTATTTTTCGACACTTTAATAATATCTAAATATTAAATATAATTTACAATTGGTTTATGTCAACTTTTGAATATAGTATATAATACCTATGTATAGTCATCTAGTATATATATATATATAAAATATTCATTTTTTTTTTAATGAAAAATATTTACTCAAACGATACCACGATAGAGCATCAGATAAGTACTGCAATTTATCAAGTCCACTTTTTTTTCCTTTTATTTTTTTTTCAAGCATCTGCAATTAATAATTAAGATGTTTATTTTTCTTCTATTTATTATAGTCACTTTACGATCTTTGTATGCTATATATATACTTATAATTGAATAACGGAATGGAAAAACTAACATGCAAGGTTTCGCGACACCAATTTATAAAAAAAAAAAAAAAAAACTTCCAAGTTCTCGTCAGCGCATATTTATGTATGAATAAATCGTTTCGGGAATACTGCACAACCATTGATTGAATTGAATTTAATTATAGTCAAATGGAATGATACTGAATTATGACGAGCCCCGATGTGCTCTTCGGGATGATTTAACTAAGGTATGTATTAAACCGATGCAAGACTCTGACAGCAAGAAACTGTAACTGTTTTTAAAGTAACAGTGTTTAATTAATACACATATATTTTAAGTAATCAAAGATCACCGTTTGAAACGGCAATGGGTGTGGGTGTGTTGGATGTTATTGGCATAGCTGGGGATCCGGCGTTCGATGAAGCCCATTTATTTTTGTGTGGATTTATTCCAAAACCCTCGTCGTAGTTTCCTCTTGTGATGAAAAGTTGCTTGAAATGTGGTATGCAGTAGAGTTTTCCATTATTCAACGTGAACGTATCCATTCTGTTAAATAGAATTCACATTTCTCATTAATCATCGGTTGACAAGTATAAATATGATAAACATCTAAAATCAACAAATCGACAACGAATAAAAGACTTTCGGTATATTAATTGAATAATTACAATACAACAGGGCATCTAAGTACTTTAAATTAGAAAAAATTTAGATCATTTCCAGTATCGAAACAGTGATGATCATCATTATAAATATACTTACATAAAATATAAAGCTACTATTAAAATTAACTAGCCATATGTAGACATCTGTTTTTTTGTGCCTACATTTTGATAAGACGAAAATTATTACGTATTATACCTATAATTTAAATTTACCTGAGGATGCAATTGCACTGGAGACATCTGAAGCACTGTTTGTGAAAGATCTTATTATTTGTCTCAACTTTTTCCAATGGATAAACCTTTTTTTCACAGCTCTCGCATACCTCGGCGCAAGTTGTTTGGATTTCCTGTTATGAAAAAATACCAAACTTTATTAGTTATACCTTCAAAAAATTTTGTTTCAAAGATTGTTTGTTTATACCATAAAATAGAACCAATTTATACGTATATAAAAAGAATGCTCACCTATTTTGCTTCTTAACTATAAGTTTCTATTACATGGCGTTGTGTAATTATGTACAAGCATAAAATATATGAGTAAGTTAAGAGTTTCTACTGTCAAGGATTGAACGTGAGTTCAAAGAAAGGGTTTTGCTTTCGATGGTTTGGCTACTAGAGTATCAGCATATACATATCTTGTTTACCAATGATTATTATTATTAATATTGTATTATAACCATTATGACATAATAAACAATACACGTAAATAATCGAAATGTTATTAAACTAATGAAAATTATACAAGATAAAAGTAACATAAAATGCAACCAATATATCTATGAAATATTATTATGTATATATGTATATGATAAAGTTTTGTCACTATTAAAAAAATTTTTTTGTGTTTTTTTTTTCACCAATCAACAACGAATTACAATAAAATAATTTAATTTCTAATATGAAACCTACATAATTATATAGTAGAACTAATTATAACAAACGAATATTCGGTTACAATTGCCTAGATAACTGTTAATCCAGTTCGAGGTTTGATTTTTCTCCATTCAATACATTACAATATCATTTTCCAGGCAATTTTAATTGGAAATATTTATCCATCGTCCATGGACGAATTAGCCTTCTAGACAATCGCCACTTTGATCTTTCAATTATAATATCTACCACACATCACCTTAGCTATAGAAAGATTAATATTTAATGCCATAATGTAAATTGTTTCTTTTTTTCTCTTCACGAAATTTAATTTTATATAGAATTACAATATACATCTATACACACGTGTGTACGATACATGTAGTTTCAAACATACGCGTGTATAAATATATTTATGTATACTGTATATGGATGAAATTTGTTACAGGACCAATAACGTAGTCTTAATCTATGTATATGTATTTATAATGATATTTAATTGATTTATAAAATTTTCACGATTGCAAGTATCAAAGGCATATTATACAGAGCAGTGTTTTAATACGTGTTACTAATTTGCCATTGTAAAAATTTTAACGCCAACTCTGGTACATGAGAATTTATTGGTATTTAGCTGAGTATAGCGCGGCTCTATGATTAATATGATTAGTTAATGATTGCTTGATTGATCATTTGCCAATGATAAAAAATTGTGCTACCAAACTATTATCCAAGACTATACAAACTGCCACTTACATCTTTGAAAATATTAGAGACAATCTATATCGTGTAAAAGACAATTTGAGCTTTCTATTAAAACGTATAACTCGGTATTTTCGTAGCACAATTAATTACACCTTAGTTTTAGCCAGTCACATCTATGTCACGCTCCTCAGATGTACGCGCCGTTGTATAACTTTATGGATTTTCATTTATTATAATATATATATGTATATTCATTATCCACCTACAAGTTAGAAGTTCCAATCTTGTGGAAATGTTTAAATATAAATTGATTAGGTATTTCTTATTATGCGTTTCATACAAAATATCAAAAGTTTATGTAAAGCTGTAAAAAAATTCCCAGTTCATAAAATATTATGAAGCGCAGAGTAGGTACTAAATTCCTTTCATGAGCCTCCACGCTTTGTAAATTATTTTATCTTTATTTAGATCTTTTTTTCTTCTTTGTTTCTATTCTTTTTCTTTAGGAAGCATCTTCAAATCAGTCCTTTAAGTTTGTTTCGGCGAACAAAATAATCCTCACAAATTGAAAGCATAACTATTTTCTCTTGGCACTATATGTATATTCTGAATAATGCTATAAACATTAGAATATTATTAATAATGTTTTTTTTTTTAAATTATACGTACTAAAGCCTACCAGTATAAACCTACCTTTTACACAAATAAGGCAAAAATGGCAAATAATTAATATTAAAAACAGAGTGTTGAAAAGATTGTTAAAATAAATTTCCATCATTTGTGAGAGCCTCTCTCTAAAACTTTCATAACATCATTATTTTTATATTTATAAGAATGAATGTATTGGTGGTGGTATTAGATCGTGTATCATTATAATTGCAGATGGAAGATCAATTGCCTCACATGATTCAATTGATGAATAAAATTATTGTGAGATTTTCTCTCGTTTAAAAGTCATAATATATATCTCTCTGTTATCGCCGTTATGGATACGTTATTGTATATACCTAATATTTTGTATTTCTCACAATTTGATTATTAAAAGTACTTTAGGCCCTCATCAATAATAAAATGTTTAATTATTAGAACATATATATCCAGCTAACGATAACTTAATATTAAAACCATAATTTGAATCATAATTAACATAATTATCCTTCTAAGAATTGAGGTCTTTGCTTCTTCGTAAATTCTTCTTTGGCAAATCCGTTGGGCATCTCTTCTCAGTCTTGATGTTTTACTGTGTGGAAATTGCATAGAATTTTAATTGTGATTATTTTTGTATGTACACAATTTATTATTCAAGGTAGAGAAATTAAGAAAAATTTCAACATTCCATTCCAACACATAAGTGCAATCAAAATGCAAAAAAATGTATATATAGATGTATATATTATATTAAATAAAGCCAAAAATAATCACATATTTCATGCCAAACCACAAAAACAGCAGTCATTTGTTATATTAGAAAGCAAATGTATCAAATTAAATTCACGGTTTTTCACGAAAATCGACAGATCACCTACAGATCACCTACAGCCACAAAACATTTCTATAAACTTTTACAGATGTGTTCAAAATTCGACGTGAAAAAAAAAAATAAAATATAAAATAACACACACATACAGTTCTCGCTTTCGGATTGAAAAAATGTTAAGAATGAGTGTAATTTAATTTAATACAAATGCGCTTGTCAGTATCTAGATACAATTAACAACGGGCCACATATATAATTGGCATACATGTACATTAAATCATACTTCAATAATAAATATAACAAAATGATTATCTAATGGGTGTAGTATATAAAGAGTAGACATATTATAAGACAATATAACAAGTGAAAACAAACAAAATCTCATTCTGCAAAACTTACTATTAGTAAAAATTGTAGTCAAACAACCAAAAGCAAAATAGTCTTGGCATTCTCTTTACGTACATACATACATTTAGCCAACAGTATACATGTTTTGGAAAGATAAAAAAAAAAAATAAATAAATAACCAACTAAACTCAAAACAGCTATGAACTTGACATGTACTAAAAATTGGGGAAATAGGTAAATAATTAACAAAAAAAACGCAAATATATACCACTTTTTTTCGTTCTATTCGATTGGTTTTTTTTTTTTTTTATATATATTTTTAATTTTTTACGCAACAAGGCATGCACCAGATAAATATTATTTGATATTAATGCATGGATCTGAGGTGTAATAAATAAATAACTTACTAGTTGTGCAAAAAAAAAAAAAAACGAATACACACATAGACAAAGTATTGCAATCGGACTAAAATGAAACGAATTTTTTTTTTAAGCAGAAGGTTAATATTTCGATCATACGCTAAATTAAATTATACCTGATTCCTCTGAGCATGAGGAGCAAAAAAAAAGATCAATTATTAGTTAAATCGAGATCTTTATCGACTCATTTAAATTTTGTCTTCTAGATGCGGGTTGGAGTCAGCTTATGCATCAAGCCACGATATAATTAATTTTTTTTTTTTTCTTTTTAAAGGATTAATTGCACAAGCAAATAATATAACATTTTTAGACGCGATATTTGTTATACATGGTATTAATTAACATATACAAATATACTTAACATTGTTCAATGAAAAATTATATTCAGACAGCGTATTAGTGTCTCTAATTGACAAAATATCGGGTATTGTTAAACAAGCCTCAATATATGATAATTTAACAATTATTTAAATATACTTTTTTCATATAATAGATATGTATCTTCACTCACCACGAATCTGTTGACCTTGACCTTTGCCGTGCGGGGTGCTTCGGAGGGTTGGGATCCAAGAGATTCAAAACGGGCTCTGAGACTGCTGGCAGATTCTATGCTTGACTGATCACCAGCTCCCTGGGCAATTTCCATCTCAGCTACGTTATGATTGGTCACTTTATCGTCGGTAGTTTCCCAATGTTCAAACTTTGCGCGTAGCGTCTTTGCACGCGCGGCATTCTGGGCCTGCTTAAGGAACTCGTCTTCGACCTGAAATAAACACATCAATTATAAATACACAACGTATAATCATTTAATAGTCTACTTATCACAGAGAGAGTTTCATACCGCTGCACGATCCCGAGAATGACCGATAAATAAATAAATAAATAAATAAATAAATAAATAAATAAACTTGCGAATTTTGTAAAAAAAAAAAAAAAAAAAGACTCATAATTTTCGTAAAGGGTGAATAAAAAACCAACTGACCTTGTCTGATGCCCGGACGTAGTTTGGGTCACGTTCGTCGCCGCTTTCGCCAGCCTCGGACTCTTCGCCTTCGTCGTCGTCTTCCTCCTCAGATTCTGAAGCGGTAGGTTTAGCAAATTTGTCCTCGGGAGGTGGAGTGAAACGTTTTAACGGTTTTGGTCCATCGGGAAGATCTTCCTTGGTAGCATTTTCCTCCATTTGTCGAAAAATCGACAACATTTTTCTGGCCGTATCGGTATGGACGACTTCGTCAACTCTGTCGTCAGCACGCACGACTTCGGGATCACGATAAATTTCACGTTCCGGTGACTCCATCTGTTTAATTATTATAATTTATAGATCGACGTTAGAAACGCTTCTCATCGAATAGCCATTAATTAAAATCGAAAAACATAAAAACTGGATTTGCGGGAATCGACGCTCAAGACAAATTTTTTTATCGCTTTACCAGAGTTCAAAAATCCGTACGAATATTTAAAAAAGAATATTTATTAGACATGGAGTGTACCGCGACCTCGACCGCGACGATCCTTTTCATTATTCCTTTGAATAAATTTTGTCACGTTGAATAGCAACAGTTGGAAGAATCAATTTCATCGACAAGAGGCTGTCCCTTCTTGAATGAACGTTTCGAAGAAAAGCTTGATGTATTTCATTTCCTCTGTTTTTTTTTATTTGTGTATGATTCGAGTTTGAAAATTGAAAAACAAAAAAGACGCGGAAAGTCCGATATACTTGAACCGTAGCGGATTGTAAAATGGAAACACTCGATCCCTGAAGTATGTAGTTTAATTTTAAGTAGGTAATATACAGAATGCGCGAACTGACTAGGTCAACTACGTGGAAGACGTGATCTCGCTCGTGGAGTATAGATACATACATCGAGCACGACGGTTGAATAACGTGATCGCGATACAGGTTTTCATCAACTGTAAAGAAGAGGAGTAGCACTTTTTTTTTCAACAGTCTTATTTTAATCCATCACATCGCAAAGCTTGGTACTACAGTTAGTGCGGCATTGTTGTTTAATAAAAAAAAAATAATGTCAAGAATATCTTGGAAAATCACGCATCATGTACAATGTTAGAAAACTCGTTACCAAACGCCAAACGTGACAAATGCGAAGTAAAGAGGATCATCTCTCATTCCGTTTCAATAGAAAACGGGATTGAAATCTTCGCTGTCAATTCCCCAACATGAAAAACTCAAACCAGACCTACATGCAGTAAAACTGCATATAACATAAGTCTGTCGCTCTCATGGAACAGTAAACATTAGAAAGCACTCTGACAATGAGACGAGGCATGCTCATACGATCGGGAGTAAATATGATACGTAAGTCTTCCAGACGGTATAAGACCTATTATAAAGAAGAGGAAAACTTGAATCCTTCATTCTTTATTATTATTATCATCTTTGTCACCTAGTAACTTAAATAATTAACATTCCGATGCAATCGCGGTTTGTAGTCTGGTAATATAATAAGAGATATTTAAAAAAAAAATGTATACGTATATTATCGAGACAATAACGAGTTTCGGTTACAGAATTTATAATTGCCCTCGGTAGATTTTAATTGTTGTACAATGTATTTACATATACATATATAACATAAGTGTATGTGAATTCGAGTAACGAAGTATACTCATATATAGGTATATACAGTTAAAGAGTAACAATTAACGAACTCAGCAAGCGTATTATATACTACACTTTATACAGGTAAGTACGTGTTGTCTGAGCTGTAAAAATGACAAGAGTTCTAGTGATTAATACTTGGATTATTATACAATTGCGGTAAATTAACGTGATAAAGTAAAGCGACACGCTATTTTCCGCAAAGTACAAAAAAAAAAAATAAAAAATAAAAACATCAAGTGATTAAACTTTCTTTCTATTAGAATCATTTCATAATAAGGTTCCGGCATTTTCAAGTTACATCAACTGAACTTGAAACCTGGAGTTAGCAAGAATGTACGATAAAACGCTCAGGCTCATGGCAACGAATAAAAGGATTCCGAAAGGATCTAACACTTCCAAGTTTTATATACATATACCAGCTATAACCACCATCCAACAATATTCTGTTCTCTCCGTATGTCGCTGTCCACCTGTCCAGGTAGCGAGACTACAGCCGGACGTGTTTGCGTAGATGAATGTGTAAGTGCGTCGAACTTATATTAGTGTACAGAGAGAAGAGACATTCGGCGTTGATGGTGTTCGTTCTAACGGTGAGACACGCACACAGGTTATAGAGACAGAGTTTAGTCGTCAAGCAGACGCCGGTTGATATGTATTAACCGCGTTTACGACGGTAAAATTTTAATATCAATTTTAGAATTTTACCGGTTTCAAAAGTTCAAAGTTCTAATAATGGCTCTAATCTCTGTCACGATTGCTATCGACTTAGTTTTCATTCATCATTATCTAAATTTTGAGTCTAATCATTATTAAAGTCACTTCAGTTCATTCCTCATTGACAATAAGACGCGTATCCTTACGATCTTCGATTTTTTAGTGCCCATATAATTGTCATTTTTATGACATCGCTGCGATCACGCGATGAGAGTAAATTAAAAAAAAATTAATTATTATTCGCTAACGATTTCAGATTTGGCCTATTAATCTTTGACTGCTGTATTTCTATCTTTGGTGATCGTTTCGCTTCGATCTTGTTTTTCAACTATACATACGCAAGAAAAAACTATCATTCGCTCCGATTTATCCGACTCTATAAATGATTTGAAAAACTTTCTATAAATAGCCTTTGAAAACATCCCCGAAAGTTCGTTGTAGTTGTTTGATAATAAACAAAAAATAGAATTTTTTTTTTACCGCAAATTAAATATTCTAATTTTCTTTAGATCAATTCAATTTGAATTAGAGACTCTAGGCTTGACACGATACCTTAGCGTTTGGTTCTCAGCGTTGTTAGCTCGGGCGTCGTTGAGAACGTTAGGATGATCACACGAGTGAAAGAAATTGAAGAAACGTTGCACACGGCACCGCGTTAACTCAGGCAGTGAGTGCAGGTCGCACTCGCAAGCGGCAGGAAGCTTCAAAGTTAGAGCCTCCTGACTCCTCGCTCCTGGTGGGCTTGGGAAAGCAATGAGTGGCTCCTCGAGCGGAGGATGTAAGAATCATAACGGTACGCGGCGGTCTGGCACTCCGGGGTTCAAGGACAGTCAAGAAACGACGTCTACAGCCACCCAGAGTCCTTTTTCCCGTAGTCGATCGTATTTTGTTTGCCTTAGGGGCAGGTTAGGGACGGCGTCACTCTTTCAATGAACATTAATGGGACTCGTTCGCCACTTTCAAACTCCGAACAAATAAAAGGGTTCAACAAAATTCGAATTTCGAATTAATTTACGCGGATTATCAATAAGCTATAACAGAAAGATGAGAAAGATAATCAACAAAATTACAAAAAAAAAAAAAAAATACCAAGAATTAGAGAATAATGAACCGCCATCAAACCGAAAATAATTTCATGCAATTTAAAACCAAAGTACAAAAATAAACCGCACCGTAACCGAATGCGAACCCTTGTATAAGAGCGACTAGTACATAGTTTAATACGGATAAAAAAAAATAGTAATGAGATGTGTAGCATAAGGTAAAAAAAAAAGTATTAAGCGCGATCTGCAGATTGGCGCAGTGTAATTACGCGGAATTATGACCGCCTCTTGAATATTACGGTTATCTCGTGATTGCAAGTTAAAATCGAGCTGTTCTTGGAAATAACGAATCACGTCTATTTTTCACGCAACTAGATATATACACCTAGATGCGCTTCCGTAAGAGGCATAAAGAGATTAGAGCACAGCTAAACACCATAATAATGGTTCAGATTCCTTCCTATGCACGATAAACTGGCTGTTATTTGCGAACAAGGCACCCCTCATCAGGACTCCAATTCGTGAATCAGTTATGGGGTGAATCATACTTGTTATATAGTATAGAACAAGATTTCACGGGTAGTTATTTGACGTGAAAATAAACAACATAAAAAAACAACAAACGTTAATGTTAATACTGCGGAATTAGTAAAACAGCTAAAAACTGCCAGTAGAGTTAAATTTTTCTAACGGGATGAAAAAAAAAAAATTCTCGGATGGGATTTTTTTTCACACCATTAATACAAATCGAACCTTGACTTGTCCGTCACGTGGCGGAGTGATTCTGAACTGTCTCCGCTGTTTCTCGGGTGCTTTGTAAGCCTCAAAGAACTTGAATTTGTTCGATATATCAGAGGTCTGGACTCGCACCTCTTCGGCTGTATCTGTACTGCGGATCACATCGTCGGATACTTGACGTCCCACGAATGCCTGCGATCATCATCGCCCCACCGTAGCCATCATCACCATCACGGCATCATCCAATGTCATCATTTTATCATTTTTATAATATATTAGCGGCGAGAATTGGGGGTTTAAAAACATCCCGAAGAACATAATTCCTTATAGCTCACTTTCGTACCGTAAAATTTGTTGAAAAATAATTGTAAATTTTGTAAACGAAAAATTATTCGAAATCAATGACATAAAAGGAACATTTGATGGTTCTGTTTTAAGGGGGAAAGCTACCCTTCCAATCTTCAAAAGATCGATTTCTTCCCATATTTCGATGGCCAAATCTTTTCTGCGTATTTTAAGCCTGGTTGGACTTCGAAATTCTAAAAATTGACGAAGTTAAAGTAAGAAATGTAGACCCTTGCAAACGTGATTTGAGCGCGCTGCTACTGTACTAAAACGCGATTTCCGAAGAACTGAATTTTTCGAGTCGGTGGACATAGTATCTCGAAAACCAATCCAACGATTTGGATAAAAACTGTATGAGAGGTGCACACAACCACTATCTACGACGAGTCGAAAGCGGATTTTCAAAAAAAAAATAAAAAACTTCAAAGCAAAGATAATAAATAGTTTTTGACATAAAAAAAGAGTAAAATCAAGTTTTATGACATAATTTGAAACAAATTTTGTCTTTTTCATATTACGTTTTCGACATATTGTAGAGAATATCGTTTAAAATTATAAAATCCACGGAATTTGTATTTCAGATGGATGACCTACCCGGAAGGATGGTCACTAGCGGGCGGTACGTCGACCGCACAGCCGCACATTTTTTATTATAACTTCAACGTTTCCACAAATATTTCAACTTTTTAAAAGTCAAATTGAAGCCAACGAATCAAAGATTGAATAAATCATTAAAAAAATATCATATCTGTCATAGTTTCTTTTCCACTCACATTTCAAAAAAGGCCTGTTTTTTGGCTGTAAAGGGTAGCTTACCCCTTTAATCTGACTATGACTCAGTCCTATGCTGCACGGAACATAGAGATGCAATAATGAACTGATCGATCTGTATGGTTTACTACCCAAACCCGAATTCCCGCGTCCATATGCCGAATACCGAAGTAATAAAAGTGTGAATGAAATTATAGCCAAACAGGTAATAAAATATCCGGTGAGTTCGTTGGCTATTTTTTTCTTCTTTATATCACGTTCAAAGCCTTGCCTGGAAGCTTGAAGTAGACACTGTTCGGACTTTTGCACGAGCATAGCGACGCGTGTCCAATTAGGGAATTTTAATTATCTCAACACTAGCCTTTGCTAAGGTTTGAGTAGCTCGTGCAGACTACGATGGAGTTCGTGGATGTAGATATCCATACATCTACATATACGCATGTAAAGTCTCTAATTTGATCAACTAATTGTAAGAA
This sequence comes from Macrophya alboannulata, assembly GCA_949628255.1. Classification (NCBI taxonomy): domain Eukaryota; kingdom Metazoa; phylum Arthropoda; class Insecta; order Hymenoptera; family Tenthredinidae; genus Macrophya; species Macrophya alboannulata. The sequence goes on from OX451207.1 coordinate 16,981,948, forward strand.
ACTAAATGCCCGAGAACCATCCACGGCGTTATTAACTCCCTAAAAGCAATTGATACTTCGAATTTTTTTTTTTTTATTTCCCATCATTTTAGGGTGTGAAATGTTGACTCACATCGTCCAGAAATGGGTACTAACAAATCCCTACACATATATAGTAAAAAAGTCGATTTTTACAGCGACAAATTCCATTCTAGTAGTTGCGTTCGACTGCAGGAGTAATGACACACAAATGTGTCATGATACTATAGCATTATGCGCACATTGGAAGCCCTGTATGTATTATGCGAGTTTACCTACTTGTATGTAATACGTACTTGGTTTAAATCGAGTCCATAACGGGCTTTGAAATTCTTAGAAATTGTCCTTTTCCGTAAATATATATATACGTACATAAATATACGATTCCAGTTATGTATTACGATGTGATATACGAGTTATATGCATGTATGTACATATGTTCGCAGTCTAGTCGATTGCGCGGATACAACTGATTATCGTCGTCGGTCTTACTCATGCGGTTTAATTAGAAAATTGAGTACATTGAACTACATGCGATTCAATAGTATAGAATAAGTTACCGAAGGTAATATTCCAAGAAAGACACCTGAGTCACACGACTCGGAAAACAGTTTATATAGATCGAAAGTTAGAAGACCGCTACTCTCGAGTCTTTGAAAAACGACAAATTATGAGCTTTTCTAAATTTTCTATACAAATCCGTTATACCTTCGTCCGGAAGAAAATGATCTAAAATCTACTTCCGCTATTTTTGTTCAGACTTTTGACCGAGATAAATGAATTGCGAACATTGTAACAAATTCATAAAAATTTATAACACGTTTAGGACAAAGAAAGAAAAAAAAAGAATTAGTTTTATACTCACGTCTCGGGCACGTCGCGTTGATTCGGCTGGTGTTTTTGGGGTAACTGGTGTCACAGGTCTTGCGGTTTTTGCAGCCGTTGCATCAAGTTCTAGGAAAAGACTGCGAGACTTCTTGCTGATACCTGTATAAACATTACCGAACAATTCACGCTCAGCTCAGTGAGTTGATTTGAAACGTTGACGATATTACTTTTTTTTAATGGACATTTCGAACGAGCCGCGATAACGTCTAAGGTCGTTTCACGGTGCATTCCACTTATAACGAACATTCGCGATTAAGGTGTACCGAGATAACGAATAATCGACTTTAGAACTTTAAATATAAAAAAAAAGGGATAGAATTTTTACTGATCAGGTAAAGCGCGTTTCTAAGTCGATAATCATCCCGGAAATGTTGAACTCGGGAATGAAATATTGAATTATGCATTGAGTATATGCACTCACCAGCGGCGATGACCTCCTCGTCGGCGCGATCCTGATGCTTGAACTTATCCTCAGGGTTCTCGTCTTCGTTCGCAGCAATTGGTTCACCGCGTTCAAAACGTTCCTTGATTGACCGTGCGTGGGCGGTTTGTTGAATCTCTTGAATTTCTTCGGCTGCATTAATTTTCGTAACACGTTCGCTCTCGGCAACAGCCTGTTGGTACATCTCCTTCATCTTTCCTTGTTTCCCCTGTTACATCCCCGAATGAAAATAACAATAAAATCGATGAATCATCGGGGATTATTATTATCATCGACGAATTTCTTGTGGTTTGCAAAAAAAAAAAAGAAAAAAAATAAATAAACTGGCCAATTGATCCGTTCGATTTCCGTAAATAGTCAACCGATGATCGTCTGATGTAATCTCGCGATGTTTAAACGAAAGTGGGTCAGATCACGGTAGATTTTGGTCATCATAAGCAATTACAGTAAGCGATTGACGAGCAAGTTTTTATTTATTTATTTATTTTTCTTTCTATTAAACTAAATACATCTGCAGTACGAAATTATCGATATAATTGAGTGAGTCACGATTTATGACGATTTAGTATACTTTGGGTTACAGAAATTGATTGAATTTAGTTGAATTTAATTCGTAGTTTTTGTATTATACACAGAGCTCGTTCGGTTTTGGGTTCGTTATTACACATCGATAATTTTGACGTGACAGATGTCGCGCCAAATTTCTCCCGTAATTGAAAAGAATTTCTAATTTTAACGGGGTCCGTCATATAATATCTTAAATTATTTGCATGTTTCTTGGATCTCGCGAAGTTTCTCGTCGTTTCAATTATTCGCTTTTGATTACAATTATTATTAATTTACTCCTAATTATATAGGAACACGTCGCGGATTATTTAGCATATATTTCCGGAAGTAGGATCAGGCGTGTCGGATCTCTGTTAAATTATATAAAATTGAAAAAAAAAAAAATGTACAATTTACCATAAATAGACGAGAACGAATCCCTGCAATTTCCTCTTTACGAGCCTCTCGCTGAGACTCTCTTCGTCCCTGCTGACTTGTCGATTCCCAACGATTTTTCATGTCGTCCATTTTTGAAAAGCTCATTGGACGTTCTCGGGTCGAACGTTTTGCCTTAATTATTTCTGTGTCGACTTCTGTTTACGATGAACAAAAAAAAGAAAAAAACGTCCCAGATAAACTCAATTTCTCGTCTCATTGCGATCTTGATGAATTTTGGAAGAACTTAACGGAGGGATTTTTATTTTCAAATCGCTGACAGGTTTCGAAGAAATAATCTATAGACTCAGTTTTTTCAAACCAGTAGATCAGACTTAATATTATTTTTAAATTTCTGAAGAATATCTTGAAGAGTTTAAACGATTTTGATGGTATAAAATGATGATATTAGATGTATTTAATGACTTACCATCAGTCTCTTCTTCCTCCTCCTCACTTTCACTCGATTCTTCGTAAGGTATACCATTGAGGGATTCGTCGGCAACACCAATGTCCATTCCCTTGGCTTGGAACCTTCGTAATTTAACGAAAATAGTACTTTTAAAAACGGACATTGTGCGTGCGAAGCGAATTCTCGCTAAAGTATGCCACAGTCAAACTAGACGTGGTTAGCAGACTTGATATTTGTATGCTGATGTGAGTGTTATACGACGACTTTCAAAACGCTGACCATCAAATATTTCCCAGACTTGGTTGTTAAATCCCGCACGAGAAAGAGAGATTCGTTCAAATCAAAATGTCACACTAACATAATAGTTATATAACGAGAAATTTCAATCATTAGAAAATATTTACACCCATACCAGCAAAAAAAAAAAAAACTCAACAATTACAGATAAAGACGAAGAGTTTCATCTTGTTTTTCTCGTTAAAGTGGGGTCAGCTGTATATGCTCTTTTGACTACAGAATTACATAAAAAACAAAAATTTTGACAACAGCTGACAATTTATCTTCAACTTTATAAACGACTGCAAAGGAATAAAAAGGGGCAAAGAAATTGCACGACATTATAAACCCAGATTTTCAGGTTTCTTGTTATATCAGTGCAGATGGCTGGAGTCTCTAGCATTCGTGAAATTTTTTTTTTCATCCAATTTTTTTGGACGTTTGTCAGATTGCTCAAGGGTCCGCAAAACCCCGGAATTACACGTGATAAAATAAAAAAAACCGCGGAAAATTCATGAATATAAAATTTTTTTCAAGCTCTTTAGGCCCGGGCTATGATATACGTGGTTTTTAAATGCACAGAAATCGTAACACGGTCGCATATTCATATAACGAGAGAGATTAACGCCTTAAATACTTCAAGTCCATAAACCTACTTGCAGGAAACTAATGAATGCTTTAAAGATCCACTCAAGACCAAAGAAAATTTCTATAAACTGTTTGAGGTAAATTGTGTATCAAAGGACATGTAATTAGATCAATTATTAACTCACTTGGCAAGTTTGCTGAGGATACTTGGGGAACGTTTGACAGCAACCTGTGACGGAGATCGTTCTATGTCATTAGTCTCTGTGCCAGTCTTTTCAAAGACTTGGAAACGAGACTTGACATTGAGGGCTGAAAGTTCTTCCAGTCCCAAGTCTGGTTTATCAGATGCTGAAAGTTTTAATGAAAGATTGCATGAAATAAAGGCAGAAAATACCGTTACTGAAATCTAGAAAAGATTTCGCACATATAAAGCTGCTTAAAATTAATGTTATGCCAAAATTTTCACCCGGCATTCGGTTAATATATCCACTGAAAAATCTAAACGAACGACATGAATAAATATTTGCATTAGGAATTAAAAACTAGAGGATTTCACTCCGAAATATTCACCAAAAAAAAAAAAAAAAAGAAGCATCACACGAGCTTTAACGTAAACTGCAGACTATCGGGAATGAAGTTTTTTCAACTTTTTACGACCGTATGGTTATATACGAGTAAATTCTAAAATTGGCACTAGATATTGAGGGCATTCTATCCGGGCCAGTTTCTCAGTAATAGTTTTAAGTTTTTAGGTCAAAGGTTCATCGGCACTAAGCGTAGTGCTTAGAAGACACACATGATCATGACAACCAGTTGGCATTTTTTTTTTTTTTTTGCAATTGATTTCTACGCCAATGAATATTCACGGAGTATTAACTAACAATTTCAGCGACGGTAATTGATGCTATAAATTTGCAGATCAATAGATTATCAAAGCAGGTGTATAGGTAGATTGGATGGATGTACGACAATTCTCTGGATTAATTGACATTAGAAATCCGTTAGTACATTGCACAACAATTACTAACAAATCGGAGCTGAGAGTGGAGTCGGGGAATTTTTTAAAACCTTTTTATAGGAAATTTAGAATTCACAAACGGAGTTCAAAAGCCACGAGAAAAGACTTCAGAGGTCTTTCATTTGCAGCGTGATGATGTGTTTGGAAGAAAATTCTCTTTTCTTTCTTTGATTAAAAGCAGTTTGGTATACAAACTTGCGGAGTTATCTATTTATTTGTTCACTGATTTTTTTTATTTTTTTATTGGGCTAAAGGAAACCGCGCTCTCAGCTAAACACTGGGGATTACAGACACAAACACTTTGCTTTTCAAATACCGAAGATGCAAGGCTTGGTTCACGATTTTTTTTTTCTCTCTTTTTTTTTTTTTGATTTACCTCTGACCACGTCTGGTGGCAATTCTTTCGGCTGGTTCTCTCGAATTATCATCTCTGGCTTGCGGGGACGCACTATAGAAAATTTCTTAGATAAAGTATTTGACGATCGCAGTAATTTTTTCAATTGCTAATCGTTTTTTTTTTTCTTTTTTTTTTGTTAATGACAATCGATATTTTTAGAATTTACATTCAGAGAAATCCAATTATCCATTAACCGTTAATAAGTTGTTAAAAAATTCGATTATCATTAAAATAAAATTGGCCATCAAAATGTTTCGAAAGTTGAATCTGCTATACGTCTTTAATAATATTGGAATATTGTGGCTCATTTGGAACTGCGCAACTTTTGTTGAACACAATGTTTTATCTTTTTATTTTTTCGTACACAGTTTAGTTTACGATATAGTATACTGTGACGTTGTTTTTTTAACGGATCACTCTACATATATGCAAAAATTAACGCGGCAACAAGTCGCTAATTTTTTTAGCAATCTAAATTACGTTTTCATTCATAAATTTAGATAGAATCGTAAATTTAAATCTCAAACAAGAATGTGTGAGCAAAATTTCTATTACGGCGCCAAAAAGTAGTAAAAACAAAAAAAAAAATGAATGAATGAATGAATGAATGATCTATATTTACATTGAAATAATAAATTTCCTGCTACTTGAATGAAAATGATTTCTCAATTTAGCTTATTTTTTGCGATGCAGTTAATTAACAGCGTTGAATTTTTGCATCTCTAGCTCAAATTCTTATCAGAATTACCAAAAATCTGTTCCGAGAAAATAACAACAGAAGATTTTTTTTCCTGTTACAAAAAGCAAGAAAAAGATATTGACTGCAAATTTTATAATTGAAGCGTTGATTTCAAAAATGGATAATTATTTCACGTATAGTCCATATTGTGTAAGGGGGATACTTATATATAGCATCGGTAATAGAAAATTGATTTTTACAATTTTCGAAATATTTCCGTTTTTGTTTTTTTTTCAGGAAACTAACTTTTGGCTTCATTCTGCATTACTTCGCGGTTGGAAATTTCGAAAAAATAAAATATGCAGAGCATCACCTATGAGAATCTTCTCTAGACTCAGTTTCTAAAAAAGAAACACTTTTTTTTTTTTTCTTCATTAATAATACGGTGAAGATTGCTCAAGAACGGTTTGGCGAACCTACCCGAAAGTTCCACAGATTTTAGATATCAATACTGGCAACTTAGATATCAATACTGGACTTGGGAGTATTTCCTATAACGTCAAAACGCATTTTTGATACACACAGTCAAAGAACTTTATAAAATTTCGCCAAATATTGAAAAACAAAAATCAAGAACATTCATATTTTGCCCGGTTTGAGTTGAAAACAAAAATCGCTTCTTCACTTGATACAGACAATTCTAGGACGATGATTGAAAACTATCAACATCCTCTGTTCGACTATTATCTCAAAATAAGTAGCGATGAAGACAAAATTTTAAACTCAGAGTCAATAGTTAATAATATCGATTTTTTGATAAATTTCCATATTTCTGTTCATTCAACTCTTCATTTTATTATATTTTTTTTTCGATTATTAAGCCAACTTTCAAAGTTAATGGCTCAATTTTTTTGAAGTACCTCTACTACTTTCCTAGTTCAAAAAAAAAAAAAAAAAAAAATGTCCAGCTTTGATTCGGTAGTCAACTTAGATAGTTTTTGCTGATGATACCAACAATATGTATCTATAACACCTACATCTCAAAATTACGATAACTGTTATGATAGTATAGTAACTAGTCTGAAATAAAATTGAAAAGACTTACTGGGCTGGTCTGATTCTTCGACAGGTTTTGGCTGGAAGAGTTCTTTGAAGTGGGCCTTGCAGTACAGAGTAGCTTCATGGCTCTGATAATTATCGACACTTAATTGTTTGCTGCATTGATTGCAACGGAAACAATTCTTGTGCCAAATCAAACCCTCAGCTTTAGTTTGTTCCATTTGAAATACGACTTTTCCACAACTACGACAGTTTGGATTAGGCTCCCCATTTTGTCCCACCTGATCCAAAGCCAATCGTTACGAAGACGTTAATATTGATTATTCAATCTGTTTTTCGCTTACCCACGAAAAAAAAAATTGCCCGCATAGATTTTTTACAATTTTTTTTTGTTGCAAGGGTAAAGGCGTTCGAAATTTCCTACGAGTTAATTTATTGGAATTTAGATCAAAGCAAGCACCGTGAACTAACGAGGAAGTAATTCGATTTTGTGTTACGCTGTTAATTCACTTACAGAGTTAAATTGTTGCTGGACTTTTCCTGTGTCAACCGAGCGTACATGGAGGACAGGTTTCTTGCTCAAAGCATCAAATTTGTTGAAGCTTGATTTCTACGAACATATTAATAAAGGGTAATTAATATTAGGCCAAAATTAGCGCAGGTTTATAAACATTGCGCTTATATTGTTCTGTGGCGAGGGGATCTCAGGGGTGCGGTTGATAGCATGAAAGTTCTTTTTCCATAGCTATGTAAGATCTTGTCGCTACTTTTGCCGAGTAGTCAAAGTATAAAAGTAAAGAGTGAAGAGAGAAGATGAAAAGTATTTTTTTACACAAAATGATTTACAAGGTTTGAAAGCGTTAAAAAAATTACCTGACATTAATTTTGGAATAAGCTTCAAGCAATATTCGAAATTTTGTCTTTCTAGTCCTTCGAAGAAACAAAATTTGAGCTTCGAGTCTTTGCTCTTGGTGACCCGAACTTAATCCAATCAGTTTTAAACAGCCTAAATAATCACCTCATATACCGAAACCGAAGTTCAATCGAGTTTCCTCGAGATTAAAATCTTACCTGCTGATTGACGAGTGGCCTAGGAATTTCAGTGCAGGAATCCTTCTGTACTACTGCACTGTTGCTGATTCTTAAATTAGCCAAACTACAGTAGCACGCTCTCTGTCCCGTCCATAGGAGAATTCAGTTTTATATAAGTCGCATGCACAATCATAGAAAGAAAAACAGCACGTTTCGAGGGTTAGTCAAAAATATTCTAAGCCGATGGATCGCAACTAATGTAAGTCTTGGTACAACGACGCAGTGATCGTAGTTAAAACATCAAATAGGTCACAAGCAATCTTTGATCTTTTTTTTTTATTATCAATTCAATTCACTTTTACCACTGCATCGCCCTGGGCGTACATACTAAGTTGATCCTTTGACCTTTGTCTGTACCAGAAAAGTTGTGAAGGTAAATTCCTCCGGAGTTTATTATATGCTTCAACCGAACAGTCAATTATTTTTCCGTAAGGGAAAATAAATTTCTATCCTTGTAAGACTCTGAATTAATAGCTGTATGTATATTAGAATGTGCCAAGACAAATTGAAATTTTTTTTTTTTCAACTCCTACCGCTAAAAGCTCTGTATAATAACGTCAAATAATAAACCTCTCAAGAAGGTAGCGTTGTCATTAAAGTCAAAGTACTGCCACAATGGACATAGAGGTTTCCCATTTGATTAACATGTTCAACCTCACATCCTGTTGCAAATGTTCATATAACTTGACTGAACGAGTAGTATGAAAGTCTGTCTTGGTGCTGGGCTTTTTTGGGTCTCTGATTCCGAATCTGATAGAGGCCCAAAATTCTAAATTCAAAACATTTGTTCCACTAATATCTTGAGTATTTAAACAATTACTAAGACAGACTTTTGTACTGTTTGTTCCGGTCCACTTACATGAACGTTCGTAACACGATGCAAGTTTTTACGTGTTGATCGAATTCAAGATCTCATAATATTGTTGATTAAGGTACCACTCAGACTTCAATAGCAGCCGTACCCTTCTGGGAGGCTGATTCTTTGACGTCATTTTAAAGACTTTTACGATGGGAGTTCCGGGAACTAATAAATGTCGATTTGTTTTGGCACATTCTTATATACGCATGAGGACCGGATAACAACTTTTCCGGCAGTCAAAGATATTGCATGGTTTGTATCCTGAGTTTGTATCTTTCCTTTCTTAATTTTTTTTTTTTCAAAACTGTACTTACAAGCGCTTTGACGGATACACCGCTGAAGATAGTAGCATCTTTGGCAAGTTCCTTGCGATCCTGATCAAACAGTCTCAAGTCACCCATGGACTTTGCTTTCTACAATAAGTAGGTATACCCCCCCGAGGTAGCAACCAAAGAAAAATTAGTTTATTGTCAAAAGATAAAACAGTTAATAGAAGATTTCGTTTTTAATCATAGAAGCTAACGTTCTTGGTTTAATTATAAGTATGCGAGTCAAAATTAGTATGAATTAGTAATTTTTAATCTAAGTATAAAAATAAAACGTTAGTCATCTGTTTCTTCCTTAGTTTCTGTCTAACGTTAACCAATTACTTTTAAGAAATATGATAATAAAAAAAAAAACTTAGCAAAGCGAATTTTTTTAGCGTTTTCTCACCGTATGAAACCCTTTATGATCATTAGACAGTAGGCTTTCTTTGGCCGTTGCAATGACGGATTGCATCGAACCATTTGGAACGCTGTGACGTGTTTGATAAAAACGTCGTCCTTCGAGTGTCGTTATGGCTCTTCGCTGCTCGTCAATCGTGTTAATTGCAGACGAGGACGATCGGATTGTTGGTTTTTGTTATTTATTTGTTTTGATTAGTTGTTTAGTCGGATTTTATTTTTTTGTCACGGGATGTTGACGGATGCAGGATGCGAACATGCAAAAATAAAATTAAAGGTACATGCATAACGGTTTAATTAGGCATTATATACCTATACCTACTTTATTTAATTCTCCTTCTCAATAGTAGCTTCGTTGGTTTTCAATTCTTACCACATGATTATGTTATTAGTAATTATCAATTAACACGATTTCGTGTGTTCCTATCTACGAAGCGGAATGAGATATCGTCGGAAAGCTGATATTTATATTAAAAAACGATAATAATGATTCAATAAACCAGAAAATAATCAATTATAAAATAAAATTTGGCTGCTTTTAACCGATTGTATGCTGAAAATTTTGCAAATTATATGATTCGTTGGTAAAAATCAAATAAAAACGATTGCGAAAGCTTTGGAAGCACTTCATTGACCGCTTTAAATCATGTTATGTCCAATTTACCAGAAGAACTCAGTTTGCTCTGATTTACAATAATTAAGGTTGAATTTGATGATAAAGAGAGAATCAAATAAGAAAAATTTGATGCTGAAACAGTATTTGAAATAGAAACGCAGTCTGCAATTTGAAATAAGTTCATGAAATGTCTGCAGAAATCATGATAAACCTAACATCTACTGTAAATGAAAGCAATTTTGATACCTATAATACCGAAATGATTGATTTTGGTATGGAAAAAGTTAATTTTTTATTTAAAATAAATTTTTAAATACAAACCTCTTCGCTCTCTGGCATGTCGTGATCCTCTTGTCCGAAGACATCCACTTCAGTATCACTCATGTTGGACAGGTCACCAAAGCTTCGGCACTGTTAGTAACAAAAACACAGCGTACAAAACACATGTTATTATTAATTATTAATAATACAGCGAAGCATATATTAATGAAAACAGTTCAAAAAAATTTATCAGTTATTATATTTATTAATAATAGTTATTAATCATGTAGTTACATGTTGTTAAATCAGCATTAAAATTGCAGCGTATTAGAGTTAACATACATTACGTGAAAGTTCTCATTCCGAAAATTAAAAATCTAGTTTTTCGAAGTTCATGATCAAAAACTTTCACTAAGAATGCTTGATCCAAGTAAAATTGGTGACAAAATTTGCAAATTATTGTATTAGCTAGCGAAAACGAATATTTTTAGTATCAATAAATTGTACCGTTGCAATATGCAAGTTTCAAGTCTGAAATATTTGCAATATCGGAATCGCATATAATTCAAAAACACGATAACCACAGAATTCCAATGAGGCATAAATTACTAATAATTATTCTCAGTTATTAGTAATTTACACCAGCACCCGACCGCCTATATATAGAGCAGTAGGTATATGGGTGATTCAAAATTCGTGACGAAAATTTCACAGGGTTAATGTGTGTTAAAATTGGTATAAAAATTTCCTCAGCTATTTTTTATTTTTATTTTGTTCGAAAATCATTTTATTTTTTGTGGTTCATTCTCAAAAAAAGAAAAGCAAAAATTTATTTATTTCTTTCTATTTTTGTATAATTTTTTTTTTTATTTTATGGATATGATTTGTCAATTCCAAAGAATCCTGCGCGATGTTACTGAAGTTTTTTCGTTCTTCCAATATATCAGAGAAATTCTTAGTCGAAGTTCCTCATCGGGTAGGAATTGTAAAATAAAAAGGTGTTATTGTTATAATTGTAAAATATTCGTCACGAATTCTGAATCACCCTGTATAATTTGCCGCATGGATACACTTGAAAATTCGAGTCACAGTTTATTATATCTACTTATATGCATATATACATATATAGCGTGTATATATAGGAATGTAGACATATTGTGTATATGTATAGGCATACCGCATATGCCTGCACATACGTACCAATTGCTTAATGGAGACTCCGGTGGCAATGATTTCCTTGCTGCTCTTCTCCTGTTCGCTTCTATTCGTCTCCGACACATAGCTCTGTGTCTGCATGCACAAACAAACAACACAAACGAAAATGATAAACAACGAGACGTGCACCCAACTGTGACATGCGTATATTTAGGGTAGATACGTTTGTACATACATACATAGTATATGTACTCCAACTATTCTGATTAATTGATACACCAGAAACTCTAATGGTGGGGACATCTAATGGAATTTAATTACTTCGGTTAAATAGTCAATTAAAAATCCATCCGGTACACATAATGCACTTACACTGCAGAGTCAGAAATTTCAATCATCGAAACGGAAAGAAAGGAAGAGAGAAAAAAAAAAAGTAATCCAAAAATTATAGATATAAAAAATTGTGATCTAATTAATTCTGTACAATTATTCGATTAGGGGGTAAAAGATAAAATGCCAATTTGGATCATAATATCGAGGGATGTGGACCAAAGTAAATGTTAGGTTTATCTCTTGCAAGAATGCTTCAATTTTAAATTCCTGCAGATAGTTCAAATACGTAAAAATGTATAAAATTTTGCATATAAGCACATTTATCGATAGCAAAAAAGATTTCGAAGTCTTGACTGACTTTTAGTCGATGAACACTGATATTCTCAAAATCTGATAAGCTGAGATGCATGCCAATCGAAGTGAAAGCAAATAATATGCAAAAACTTAGTTCAGGATCAATAAAAGACCACAAATTAACGTCTTATTGCAGAAATGAAGTTAATTTAAGTGACTATGGTATAACGAGTTAAAATTCCTTGAAAATGACTCAGTTACATTTTTGCAATCGACAATTATACCCGATCGCGTTTAATTTCGTTATCTAAAAAGCATTTCGCAGTTTGTAGCAGTTGCAGAAAGCGTATAAAGAACGATGCAGTTAAACAATCAGTTAAATTTTTCAAATTTAGACGAAATCTAATCATTCGATGAGGAAATCGTTGATTGCGATTTGCCATCGTAATATATTATCTGGTGACGCCTAATTATAGTTAAGGAAGTCGAGAAATCAGCTATTCAAAAATAATCTAGACGTAAGAAAGCCGGTGATCAATTTTGATATAATCCAAAATAGATTAGATAAAGACAAATGGAGTTATAACATTTCTTGAGCAAACGTATCACACTACATACATACACCTACGTGAATACATAATGATTTTGCTATCTGGTCATTTACTACCGTATTAAAATAAAAAAATAAAAAAAAAAAAATCGTGCACTAATGATTAGCGATAATTAGTAACTAAGTATGGGAGTTAAAAATTTGATGATTCTTTTTTGGTTTTCGAATACAGAATTCCAATTATTACCACTTGATAAACAGTGAGTAATTCATTATCGCTGATAATAACCGAAAACTTACCAAAGTTTTTACGTTGACATTTGACAGTTCGTCTTCAGTGGCTGCTGTTTCGACCTTTTCGGGGTAAGACGGACTGATTTTCGTTCGCATGTTTGACTCGTCTATGTTACCGTTCTAAAAAACACACACACACACACTTGAACATGCCAAAACTGTCATTCGTAAAAAAAAGTGAAAAAATTTAAAAATTTAAAAATTAAAAAAAAAAAAGCGTGCAAGCAAATAAAGAGCGAAAATTAAAATTCGAAATGCTGGACCTCTTGGGCATAGCCTGTACTGGACGTCGTGTCGACTGTGTGCTGGGAAGTTTCGAGTTTGAAATTACTTTGGGCTAGCCAATCAGCTGCCTTGTGATTACGTTACAACCAACAAGTTTCAAGCACGTAATTCTGCGTAGTTATATATGTTTAAATTACGAGGTGTAATTATTCAGGGATCCAACTTACCACGGAAATGTTCTCCTTCTCAGGATCGCTTTTCTTGCTTTTCTTAGTTTTCTTGGTCCGCGGTGTGAGGCCCGGCGATGCATCGCTATTCGCAACACCCTCAATTTTCTTTTTTTTTGTCTTTGTTGTCTTAGAGCTCTTTGCCGAGGTCGTCGAACTTGTTACAACGGAAGTTGTTGTGATTACCTCCTCCCGGTTCTCAATCTGCGAATTATTCAGTTAAAAAAAAAATAAAATGAATGAATGAATGAATAAGTAAGTTAGAAAAAAATTTTTTACACCATTAAATGCCAAAAAAAAAAGAAACTCAACAAGGGGGGCGAGGGGGGTTACTCCGATTAAAATAGCATCCGTTAAGTAAGTGCCTCTGTAGCCTCAAAAAGTTCAACTCTATCTATAACCGTTTATTCTGATCGCAAAAAAATTTAAAAAAATTGATCGCAAGCGATACTTCGGCAACGTTTCACTATTGAACAATCAAGTGGTTGGACCGTGTTGTTCATTGTGAAATGAAATGAAATAAAACTTAATCTCTATCTGATATACCGATAGTGTAACTGTAACCGTACCGATTTCATCCATCCTACTACGTACAACGTACTACATGGTGGTCAATTCAAGAACATGAAGAAAATAATTACTTGCGAAAAGGTATCGAAGATGAAAATTTCTTTCTAACAAAAATCAATCCACGTTTAGATAATCAAAAAAGAATTTGTTGAATTTTGTCTGGGTTTAAATTTGGAGTAATTAATCAAGTGAAACATAATTCTCCGGAAAGTATATAATTACCGCTTTATGCATACCAAAAATTTCGTCGGAAATTGACATCGAGTTTCCTCTAACTCGATAACATATTTGCCTAAAATACGCCGACTGATGTACCAGCGGAAAAACCTATTCAGAAATAAGTCTCGAACGAATCTTTTGCGGTAAATTTGAAACCTAATTCGATTTTAGAATACGAGAAGATCGATGTTTTTCTTTTTTTTTTTTTAACGACAAATTCAAGGCAATTGGTGAAATCTACATCTTTGACCATTTGACTGAACGAGATATCGGGACAATAAAAATATATTCGATAAAAAGGTATCACCCTATATAAAGTGAACGGTCTTTGGTCGAAACTAGTTCAATGATGAACCCGTTCAAGTATCCTGAACCGCGATTTCGCACATATATAGTATATAGATTTACATACGATGTATAATATAATATACTGTATCATTATTACTCACCTATAATAATACTACTATCAGACATCAATACCTATAACTGTAGTTAACAATTATTACTCGTCGAACGATATGAAGGTAAAAAAAAAAATAAAAATCGCACTTATTAAACACCATCATCGAACGATATATCCCTGCGGCACTGTACACGACACAGTGCAGTTAGATTAAGCAATTTCACCATTGTTGCAAAATTTTTTACTGAACTCTTCACCGGTGGTATAGACAGACACCGTAAGGTCTCACTATATGCAGAAATACCTCGATGAAAGTAAAAAAAAAAAGAATTAGATCAGTTAGCGAATGGCGAGGACCCCCTCAAAAATGAAAAAAAAATGAACGACAAAAAAAAGTGGTATAATTTTGCGGTTGTTAAACCCAACTCGAGTCGGGCTGTTTCTACCGGGGCAATTGAGCGCAACGTGTTACCGATTGCTCGAACCTGGACCCGGTCTATACTAATACAGTATAAAGTCTGGAACTATGCGGGGCCCAACAACGTCCGTCAGCAATCTAGGTGGGGGCCGCAAATGACTTATAGGGGGATCCGTGTGTTCGTCGTTTCTCGTCATGGAGCGGCCAACAACCGTACACTGAGGTATTATACAGCGATGATCATTGCTGACTCTTGGTTGGTTTTGTCCGTTGTTTCCGAGTCTCGGATTGGATGGTATGATCAGATAAGCCGTAAACTCTGTAGGGAACTGAGGTGAACGGAGAGAACGCGACGTGTCGGACGTTGGGAAATGCAAGAGAGCGGAACCGTGCAGTACGGTGCTAAGAGAAGGCGAGATCGTTGAATGGTTCACTCGAGTCCGAGGGCCCCAGTTTTGATCCGATTAACGGGGGCATAGAACCCCCACGCGTCATAAACACCATGACCGGTTTTCTTTTTTCTTTAAGAATTTTTATTACCAAGAAATGAAAACGGCAATTTTTGAAAAAAAAAAAAAAAAATGCATTGAACAATTTACTTGGGATTGGTGTAAAAATTGATAGAAAACCAACCTCAATTCTCAAAATTTAAATGATTCAACTTTTACCTCCACGAAATTCTACACCAATTATGAGAGCGATGAGAATTTTGAGTGCTCCCTTGTCATTAGGGCTAATTCCGCTAGAATTAGTCGATTTTCAAGACTCAGTGGACTTATGAAGTTCTATCTTGGGATACAATATTATTCTGTATTCACTGAATCTCCACTGATTTTGATTATTTTGTAGGTATTATATTTCGACTATAAAACTAACGAGTATAGGCTGCAGTGTCAACGGAGAAAGTAAGAAACGAACACAGCCTGAAAGAGTTCAAAGCTCCTTGCGTGGGAGTTGGTGACTCCATGCTATTTTTTTATTTTTTCATTCTTCATTATAAATAAACTGACAGTCTCTGTCGTAGTGATATGTCGCCTTGGAACCGCCCAAAAAAATTTCTTTCAGGCACGAAGCAAATGACCCGGGGTCGATGAATGACTTTTTATAATGAGCGATAGAAATAAAGTCGCATTACATCTAATCAAACGGCATTGAACTATGTATAATTCCAAACTGAACGCGACTCAAGTTTCATCAATTAGTTGTGCCGATGCAGAGAGATCGATATTGTGATAAATAGCGTTCGCTTTTAAACTTTTGCTAGCTCAAATCTGCGTGAATATTTGACTGATGTGTTTAGTGTAATGAATCGAAAATGAAAAATAGGCATGGATTGAAGTAAAAAAATGAAAAGAAAAGGTATGTATTACTTCTGAATTAATATCAGAGCCATTGGCCTAATAGCATTAACTGTTTAGTCGTAACTATCATATGCGAGGCTTAGGATATACGTGAAAGTTAGATTCAATGTTTCGATGGTAAAATGAACGTGAATAAATTAATAATCATTAGTGACTTAAAAACAACAACACTTACATGAAGATCACACTTGTTAGAGACATCGCTTATTTCGTCATCAGGAGTAGCTAAGGGAGCAAGCTGTTGAAGGTCAACTGCAGTCCATTCGTCGCTAGGGTTAGTGATCGCGGATTTAGATTCGTTGGATATCATCTGATGAACGGCACCCTCCTCTTCGGTAGTCTCTTTGATCGATGGCACGCCGGTGGCTTGTTCGACTGTTGTCCACGACTCGAAGTCCTGCCCTTGTCCGGGAGTTTCGACGAAGCAATGATCGGCATATTTGCTTTGAGAGAAAACCCGCGGAGAGTCATTCGACGAAGTCTTTTTTTCTGTGGTCTGGATAATCTCTACCGTTGAAATAATTTCATTGGATTTTGTCACTTCTTCGCGAGAACCGTCCTCGCTCATCGTTGGTTCTGTCGTAACAAGCTCAGGAACATCGCTGTTCTGCAACGTTGTATCTTCTTGGCAAACGTTCACTTCTGTTCTTTCGACATTTACTTTTTCTGGAATATGCTGCGTCGTTTCCTGGACGTCTTGTCTTTCGGAATTTATGAAATCACGGCTACTGGATGTATCAAACGACGATAAATTTCCAACAAGATCATCAATTCCCTCGCATTTTTTAGTCGCATTTATTGACGTCGACGTTACTTCATCAAGAATTTTCTCCTCACCTCCTACAATCGTTGCCGCGTCTTCAATCGCCTCGATTTTCTCCAAATTTTGAACCGCGATGTTCACATCTTCCTGCAGAGTTTCTTGTCCCGATGAAATTGCATCTTGACGTTCAGAGACTTTCGTGGATTCCTTTTCCATCGATACAGGCGCTACGCTAGTTTGAACAGTTGTGCATGAATCTTGATCATTCCAGTCCAAAAGATTCTGTACTTCCTGACGAGGGCTTTCCGAAAAATTTAATTCCTCTGGCTCAATGTTACCCTGAGTATCTGCTACTTGCTCGGCGAAATCCTCGGCTACCTTGGTCTCGAGAGCGCCAAGATCGACCGGAAAATCAACAACGATTCTCTTCTGTTCGTTGGAGGCTAGAGCTTCAGGATCTGACCCAATTAGACCCGGGTTCTCGATCTGTTGAAGACTTTCGTCGAAGTTGTCTGAGAACTGACCAATTTGTATCGTATCTGTGGATGATTCGGGGTTCGACCATGTATCCAATAATTCGGTAGTTTTCGAAGAAGTTTCAAAAATTGGATCTGACGATTCTTTGGATTCGGTCTGATGTTCGGTATGCCCAAAAGTTAGTAGACTGTGGTCTTCAGTTCTCTTTGATTCACCGTCTTCTGTCCCCAGAGAAATTCCTTCGACAGATTGTGAGGTTGAATCGGTGGAACTAACCTTTCTCTCGTTATGATCCAGGCTACCATGTTCCAAAGTAGATATTAATCTGGATGAATCCCCGTCCACATTATCCTGACGTACTAGATCATCGGGGAACTGAGAGATATGCCTTTCCCCAAAATCTTCACTCTCCGACGATTTGGGAACGTCCTTCTCGAAAATTTCTTGTATCGCACCGGGATTTGATTGACCACTGTTTTCGTTGATTATCGTTTGTTCGAAGTTGGCCTTTGCGCCGCTTTCAGCCGATTGGCTGGACTCCGTTTCCGCGCTTCCGTTGTGATCAGTTACTTTTTCGGATTTTTTCTGATCATCCGGTAAATCTGAAGAACCAGATGTCTGATTTGTCGATTTAGGATCCGGCGCAGTAAAATGATGTCCGTTTTGATGAACCGGATTATACCGGTCTTCGGTGGCGTTGTAATGATTCATCTCCGCTATGATAAACTCGGAATTTACATCTTGAGAATTTGGACGTGGTTCTAGTACTATTTTTGTTATCTCTGGATGCGAACGAGGCACTTCCGTCTCTTCGATGTATCCTATCACATCGAACTCCCCCTCGTCGCCGTTGTCCATATCGCTGGTCGACGAAATCCTAAGAGCCAATTCGCTCTCTATCAATTCCTGGAGGCTTTTGTCATCCACGTTTATGTCGTTTTTTGTATTGTTTGTCAAAAGCAAGTCGTCGTCGGACAGTGTGATTAGTTGGTTGTTACTGCAGGATGTTATGTTATCTAAGTCTATCAAACCGTTGTTAGATTGAACACTGCACGCTTCACTGTTTTTCTTGCTACTTACAACATTAATCGACTTCTTTGACGCCACCTCCGCCATTCTTCTACTTCTATGCCTCCAAGACCCTCTTCAAAAATCTGTAACACAAAACAATCATCATTTTAACCGAAGAAAAATACAACTTTTTCATATTGCAAGTGGTCAAATACTTGACGAGGGCTTTTATACCAAGCAATTAAAATTAACTTTACTATCAACCATCGAGGACTCTTTACCGAGCGTTCTTCAATGACGATAACGACGCAGACGTTCAAGAGAATGATGTTGCAGCATTGCAGTTTTTTCCTCATTCGTAGAAACAATTTTATCCGACTACCGAAGAAAATATCGCATTCACAGATTGGTTGAAAAGATTGAATCGTTGACTGGAACGGAGAAGGGAATACAAAAAGGCAATTCCTCCAAAATAAATTATTCTCTGATCGAAAATAGCAATCGAGAAGATTCCTGAAGCGCTTTGGACCCCACGCAAGCCTGTAAATTTAACTATGCCATTGGCCTTACTTAAATGTAAGGAAAATTGGTGATCGTAAAATTAATTGATGAGGTCTTATTGCATCCAAACATTTATCGACCTAATGTTATGATCATTCGAATTAGGATCAAACCGACTGCCTCAAGGCTATCTGGCGGCTTACACTGCAAGTAACTTGCCTTGATCTCGAGTAAAATTACTGTAAAACAGAAAATCGCGTACCGGTAAAAGAAAAGACTTTAACGAGCGTGATAGTTAGTGTTCCTTAGCCACGCCAGAGGCATTATATATTTGATTCGCTGTACCATTCGCGGTTTGTTTGTTACCACGCGAAACATCGCGAGAATTTGAATTTTCTTTGTCTTATTTTTACTTCAAATTTCGCGTTCTGAAAGACGAGCATCCAAAGTTCAAGTCTCAATTTCGAAATTTTGTCAACGTAATTTCTGCTCTTCAAATTTCAAATCATTGAAAATATTATTCACTGTACAGATCGCGGATCGAAAGGCTAATAAACTGAGGAATCGGGGCGTCAAGAAGTCAAGGAACGATCCGCAGATGCAAGAAAAGTAAGACGGAGGCGTCTAGACGGCTTACAACGTTCATGTGTTAGTATATCTTTCCACATATGTATATATCCACTGTATGATACTACTTCGAGTTCCCATATTCCCCCAAACATCAAGCGTCTATATCCTCGGTGTTATACATTGAAAGGCTTTTAAGTTCCCCGGTTCTCAATTCTACTTTACAATTTTTCAAATATACGTTGTACCCCTGTGATTCGCCAGACAGATAATTCGTCGTGTAATCATTGAGCGTAACAATTAGAACTCAAAAGCTCCTCGACAAAATGAGTAATAAACCCGGTAACTCAGAACGTGACGTATTTGTTTTCAAAATCGTCACGTTTAAAGACTAAATGAAGGATAAGATCGGTCGTGAACACACATTATAATCTCGCGACTAAGCCTAAGTAAATTTTTCGATTTTGGTATAGCCGTCGATATGCTCTAGTTTCTCGTCAAGTCATGACCAGGTAGGTATACCCCCATTATCATAAGATTGGTAGACGTGGTTATCTATATTTACAAATGTCAGGAGCTAGCGTAAATAATACAGGGGTATGACTATCGGTAGTGAAGTTTGCTTTCGAACTCGAGATACCGGGACCCATTGTCGAGGCTCGAGATAACGGAGTTGAGAATTGTTACAACCTTGAATAATGAATTCGATCAACAAATAACCGATTTCGTAGAATTAATGTATCAGCTGAGAATAATAAGAAGAAGATGCCGAATTGAGACATTTCTTTTATGGTTGTAGCGACAGTCGATCGACGAACGTGATCTGTAAATTTATATTCTCTGATCTTTATCTCCGAATAAAATTCAGCAATAAATTAAACTTCGACATGACGTTGATTGCCGTCGTTTCTTTGTAATCAATTAATTATAACATGATTTTAACGGTAGCAGTCATTAGCTCCCGCGATAGTTTTCCAACCTCGAAAATCCAGTTTAGCGTCGTGTCATCTCCCACCGTACGATCAAGGTCCGGTTTATTTGTGTTAGCCATGCAGGGAGCCTTCTCGCTCTAGGAGATCTCGGCTCTCGGCTTCAGCTCATAAGAGAAATGAGATTGTGTACATACAATATATTCTCTTCTCTGAGTCACTGTCCGCCGCTCCTTAAGACTTACTAGCCACTGAACCCACATACATGTTACTTTACGAGTAATTTTGTGCCGTTTTAAAATTACAAGCGTGAAGGTAAACGGCTATAGTCTATACTCTATACCTATATTTAGTTTTCTCCGTGCTAAAGGTGCGTACATGGTAGAGATCTTGCATTGAATAGTAAAGCTGCATAGACGGTATATACGTATACGTAGTATTGACTCGAGGCGAGTATAATTTGCAGATACGATATAGTATGTGTCAGTTCTACAGAAGCTGCACGTATGACAACCATTTCGAATGGTTTTTGTTGCCTCTACTTGTTAGTTGTGGATAAGAAGCTCTCATCTTAACAGCACTGGATCATATGGTGTTACATGAGCAAGTTCATCTTCATACTCGAGTGTAATACATTTGGAATAAAAGTTTTGTGACGATCTCGTGGCGTTCTGACTGTAGGCAGTTATTCTTTAAATAAGGAGTGAGTGGAATCCAATTGAAACTATGAAATGGCAGTGACACCTTTTCCGCAAAAGGCATATAAAGCGACCCTCGATGTTATATTCTCAATAGCACCTATACGACGCTTCATGTTCACCTTTCAATTGATAACTTGTCACTCGTTATTTTCTCGGTTATAATTTAGTTCGCCCTCATTTCACGCGATGTCGATATTAGGGATAAACGAATCCATAAATAACGACAGCAACAAATTGAACATTTTTCGAATAAGTAGTTGCGTCAATATCTGATTCCCGGATCAAATTGGGTGGACCAAGTTCTCTGAATCAATCGTCGGGGAATTGATTTTCAGACTTTATAATTGACCGGAATGCGGGCTTGAAACTCCGACGAGCGACAAAAATCCATTAACAAGAGCAGAATAAGTAAAGAAATGAACGTCTTTGTCGAAATCAGTTGACAACTCATCGTTAAGGAACTTCGATAGAGTGACGTCACACAGTGGCCAGTCATTGACACCTTCGCTTAAAGATCGTGTGACTATTACCTCGCTACGCAAAAGTTCGATGTGATGTTTACTAACAGATAATCTTTAGCGATTTTCTCAAGTTTTGTTGTTCAACTTCGGTTCAAGTATATGCTGGCACGTATAGCTTCGCCTTCGAGCTTGGAAAACAATGGCCACATTATGTCCAGAGTGTGGCGTCTGCATTAACGGATTGAAATTTGCAAGCTGGTACATACATGCATATAACCCGTCTCTCTCCTTGTTTTAACCGACATATTAATTTGCATAACTATAAGCCACCGAAGTGCTCCTTGGCTCGGAAAGATTTTTCTTTCTTTAAATGATTTGTGAATTAATTCCTCGGAGAAGAGAAGAGTCATTACTGACTCTAGCTTCGAATATTTGCACGAGAATTGGGAGAAATTAAAAATTGCGAAATATATTTCCATTATAATTACAAATTTCAAACGGTGTTCTAACAATTCACAACAGTATCGAATGCAAAACTCTTGATCAGTATCCGAATGCATTTTTGACTAATCGAAAACCGCCAACTTAAAGAACGAACCGTTAACTGCAGTACTCATGGGTTCGACTTTAACCTTATGAATCGAAGTCCGTAGTGTAGCGAAAGGTTATTGACTACATCGAACACTCGAGATTGGCCCCTTTAGCTTTAAAACTTAATGATATAATCATACGTGTAAATAATATGAATATAGGTGGAAGATCTCTACAGTCCCATGATTATCCTTTCACTTTATTCCAACAAAAATCATCTGTTCACTGGTCACTATATATCTGAACTCGGTAGACTTAATTCTAATTAGGTACCGCTTTGTCATAGCTTCCAATTGGAAATTTAATTAAACCCGATTACTGCGCTGGAGCGAAATGATCGACGATCTTAATTCTTTCTCGAGATCATGCGGGTTTATCGAATCAAATCAGGACGGTATATCAGTAGAGGAACACTCAGTCTTTTCTATAAATGCAAATAATTTTCCGAATAATTTTTTGGAGCAAAAATTTTGAAAGGGATTCGAAAACTGTATCCCCCCGTCAAGAAAAAGTGCAGCATCTATGATAGTCGATTTTTTTCTTAATGAATCGAGAATGAAAAAAATTACTTTGATGCTGCTCTGCATTAAGATTCGAAAAAGCTTTGGCCCCCATAGATATTGACGTTACTCGAGTAAGTAGCTTTTCTTTTATCGAATAAAAATTTCTATTAAACCACGTCAAAGCCCATGGCGCACGGTTATCGATGCAGATAGTAAAGAATCTCTGTAATAAAGTTGAGCTAAAGTATACAGCCGCTACTCGTAAGACAACAAAGTTATATTACTCATTAGCTACAGTTAGCCGTAACACGTGACGGCCATAAAACAACATCTGAACAAACCTCGGGCGATATTATCAAGACTCCCCATCTCTTGATCATTTTTAGCTCATCAGGCCAGAGAAAGTTGCAACGTAGTACGTACATAGGTAGGTTATAGTTATCGTGTCAGAATCAGTTTCTCCCTCACCGGAAATCAGGCGATATTAGATATTAGATGGTTCTTTTCTATTCTAATCTTTATCGCACCTTTTCGCTCTACATTCGATCAAGAAAATCTGAAATTGTAACTACAGTTATACGTCTACGTATCTACTTTCCGATCTCTCACCGCAAAAATTTCTGAAACTACGTCGAATAAGAGCGCAGATGTCAATCAAGTCTGAGTACTAATCGAACTGACAATAAGGTTTTCCATTTGATTAGCACGCGAAACCTTTCGTCGTGTTAATAATTTTCATATAACTTGACCGAACAAGTAACACGAAAGTCCGTCTCGGTGCTCGGTCGTTTTTTGGGTCACTGATTCCGAATCTGAAGCATTTGAATCATTCGAATACCTACTCAAGATATTAGTCGTACAAATGTTCCGGAATCAGAATTTTTTAGACCTCATATTCGGAATCAGCGATCCAAAAAAATCCCCGAGCACAAAGATGCAAACTTTCGTAGAACTTGTTCCGGTCAAGTTGTATGAAAATTAGTAACACGATGCGAGGTTCTGCCTGTTAATCAAATGGAAAACTTCATCGTCGATTGAGGCACCACTTAGACTTTAATGACCGCGTTGTCCTCGCGAGAGGGTCATTATTTTGCGTAATTCTAGATATTTTTGCGATGGGAGTTTTAGAATAAGAATGTCAATTTGTTTTGGAACACCTTAATGTGCGTCTATGAATTTATGTCCACCTATATAAGCAGCGTGTAGCGTTGCTTTGCGCTGCCCGTCTGCCCTAATAATATACAAGTTATATTAGTGACTCTCAGCAATAAACCAGGGCTGGAGAGTACAAGCGTGTGTTACGCTGTATGGTTATATGCCCTATAACGAATGACTAAACTTATAGTTATTAGTGGACATGTACTATCACAGAGGGCAAACTTGATGGCGCCAAGTCGCGGTCATCACAGGTCGGTAGGGAGCGAAGCTCTGAGAATCAGCCTTTATTTCATCTCTTGGTTTATTCTGAGTGGGGGCTGACTTGGTAAACGTTATATATTTATATATAAGGTGTCTTAGTTGAGTACGGATAGATAGATAGATAGATAGATCAGTTTATTACATCCAGGGACATAGTCCCGTAGGGATGAGAGTAACAAGTTGAGAGTAATACATAGGCAAATAATAAGTAGTACAAAGTAAGGAAAGTTATAGTAGAAAATGGTACAGCATAAAAAAATAAATACACAGAGGAAGAAACAGAAATAAAAAATAAGAAAATTTCGAGGAATACTAAGGAAAAATAAACATAAAAACCTGAACAAAGCAAAAAAAAAAAAAAAAAAAAAAAAAAAAAAAAAAAAAAAAAAAAAAAAAGGAAGAAAGAGTGAGACAAAAAGTTACAATTGAAAGCTTAGATACTGATAACTTATAAAAATAACTGAAATAAAATCTAGAAAAAACTAAAGAGAAAGTAACAATAAAGTACAGAGAAAAATAAAGGAAAGAATGTCACAATGAGTCCAGAAGGCATCGCATATGAAAGAAAGAACATGAGAAAGATTAGAATAGCAGAGATGAGCGGTAGAAAGTAAGACGCATACTGAAGGATGCCAGCTAAGCTCATTGTGACTTACAGAAAAGAAAGAGGTAAAATAAAAAATATAGAAAAAATAAAAAATATCGAACATAAAGTAAAACAGAAGATACGGAGAGACCAAGCAATAAAAAGAAAAAGGATATAGGATAACCTAGCACTAAACTAAGACTAAGACTAAAGCGACGCAATAACCGGAAGGGGACGAGGACCTTAAGCAAGAGCAAGAGCAGGGGGCCCAGAGGACCGCAGAAGATAGGCGTAAAGCCTCGACTTAAAGCAAGGCAGCGAGGGAGCAGAACGAACATCGGACGGCAGCGAGTTCCATAGATAACAAACGGCCACCGTAAAGGCCTTACGGAAGGCGGCAGTTCGGCACGGCGGGATGTAAAGATCCCGCTCGGATATACGCGTGGCACGGAGAGCGAGATCGGCTTTAAAAGTAAAATTAAGACGGAGATAACCAGGCTGAGAAGTCGCGAGTAGAGTAAATAAGAGACAGCCCATGAAATAACGCCTTCGATCACAGACAGTAAGCCATCCAAGGCGCAAGCGGTAAGGCGTGATGTGAGCATCTCTCCTCAGATCGAAAATAAAACGAACACAAGCATTAATGGCACGTTGAAGCTTAGTGACGAGTGTACCGGGTAGATCGCAGAAGACACAACAGCAATAATCGAGCTGCGGGAATACCAGTGCCGTGACGAGCCATTTTCTAAGAGAAAAGGAGAGAAGCTCCTTGCAGGCTTTAAGCTGATATGATGATACGACTGAGGTTAGTCTCCGGATATTCGATATCGCACGAAAACGCGAAAATCTGCAGTACCGAAAAGAAATTGGAAATCTGCAAGATGTCGGGAAGGAAAGTCGGAATAAAAATTCGATAACTGCTCTGGAAATAGTTCGACCTTTATCAAACCTTGCAAAAATCGTAATCGGTTCGAGTATCAAAAATGGGGCCGAATTTCAAATGTATCGAACGGTCCAAATTTCGAATTCATTTGAGACGATTTCGAATTTTCAGAAATGTTGAAGTTCAGAATAATTAAATTTGGATCAAATCAGAATGCAGACAGATAAAAACTTGGAAAGTTCAAGAATCTGAAAATTTATTGGAGGGGCCGACGCTCCATCATGAGTGCAGAATTTCAAGTTTCGGGATTTTGCCCTTTCGGATCTTTTAGTTTTCGGAATTTTGAACTTTCAGTGTTTTTCGATTTGAACTTTTCGAAATCGACTATGCAGAATATCGAATAATATTAAAATTAGGAACTTTAGCCCCACCCTCAAAAAAAAAAAAGAAACCCAACAAAATATGTATACCTAGAAAGAAGAAAAAAGTTTTCTTAAACAATCGGTCTATACGTCAAAGTGCATTATCCCACGTATACATCAATCGACCCAATAATAATTAATAATGATTATCTCGTTGAACCTCTGTATAAAGAGTCGTACAATTGCAGCTATAACAGGCAATAGCTGCATCCGCCGCATTTGCTGCAGCGGTTGGCGCCACCCCGCCGGGACATGCGTCTCAGTTTCCGGTTCCATTTGTTATCCATGAGTGAAGCTGAACTTGCCTTGATGCTGGTAAGTGGTTAACGTGTACTTTAGTATGTCGTATGTACGTACATCGGTATGGTTAATTAGAAATCAGGGCAGTGTTAGTTTATCGCAATATAATATAGTCGTTAAGTTAAAATATCGACGGTTTTTTCTTCTCTTTTTTTTTTTTCTTTCTTTCTTGTACTCGAAGGTTGTTTTATAGCTCAACAATTCTGAGTTACGCGTATTACAGTAAGTACATATATACAGGGTGTCCCAGAATTAAATGTCCAAAATGAAAGGTGACCTAGAGGAGGTCGAACCGAGTAAATTTTCCCGAAGAACATGGGCTCTGCGAAGTCGCGTTCGCGAGATATCAAGGGTTAAAAAAAGTAGCGCTTTGCGCCGCGTCGCGGCGGCGCAGAGCGCTACTTTTTTTAACCCTTGATATCTCGCGAACGCGACTTCGCAGAGCCCATGTTCTTCGGGAAAATTTACTCGGTTCGACCTCCTCTAGGCCACCTTTCATTTTAGACATTTAATTCTGGGACACCCTGTATACACACTCGCTGGTTAAACCGTAGAGATTGAACTGAAGTGTAAAATTCTAGTTAAATCAGAAGAGTCGAATGAGTCAGTGACACTGTACGCGACCATGGAGATGTAGAAGAAGAATAAAGAATAAAAAAAATTGACCAACCAATCTATTCATGCTAACGGTGAATGCGATATACATATAATCGTCTCCGAGTTCTTCATTCATACAATCAAATCAAGAAGCTTGATCGTCTGCGATAGATATATTTATAGCCACACATGGATACACGATATACTGCAGAGAGTATGTAATGTATGTATATTGTACATACATACGTATGTGAAAAGTCCCATAATGCTACTCGTGTTATGACATTGGCATCACGAGGAGAGTTCGCGTTCATTACTGTCCGGCAAGAATTCACCTTCGGGATTATTATTCTCACGATATATATTGAAGATTGTAATTTACTTCGTTGCGATTATAAAGCTCGGGTGTTATGACTATACGTGTACGTACCCATGGGTATGGCAGTCCGCTGTCCAGACATATTATATCAGGTATAAAGTTCGAAACTCGTTATTCCTGTTTTCTCATTGAAAACTTGGCGCTAACTTGCCAGTGTTTTCCTTGTCATTGAATTTTTTTTTCCTTTTTTGTTTTTGTTTTGGGATATTTTTAACCTTTTCTCATCTGAATTCAAACTCACCCTGATTTTCGGACACGGTGTAGGAATATTTTACGAGATTCAATTTCGAGGATTAGATTAATGAAAAAACGATTATCTTACATCGTTAAAGGATATCGTGAAAATTATTTCACTAGTTTAAGATAACTGGCTAAATTATAATAAAATCTTCTATATAAGATATGATTCAATGGAGACATGAGGCCAGCTATTCCTCATGGGAGTTCCTGCACCATAAAAAGTAGATATCTTGGATTTACGATTATTCCTTTTTCCTATGGCTGTTAAAAATGAGAAAAATCTTCGATAACGCGAGCCCAGAGACTGTACCAAGGTTCATTGAACGCGCCATGCACGTTGCAGCTGATTCAAAGAGGTTTTCAATTAGATGACAAACGATTATTCGATTTTTTTTCCTGAATTTCAATTTTATTTTCAATAACAACTATAACAGAATAGTCTTTCATTAATTCGCTAATTTTTCTCAGACTATACGATCAAATTATAAATCGGTTCAATCGAATTGTAAAAATTCTCGATTATCAAGCATTTGTCAAATCAAAAGTAGGTAAATCTCCTATAAAAAGAAAGAAAATCATCGAGAATCTTATCCCCAAGTTATTATAATTAATAGTTGATGTCTAATTTTTTGGATTTCGTACTGAATAAAATCACATCTGTACCAATTACAGAATCGATCATTAAAAAGCTTCGAGATAATGAAACCAGCTGCATGATGAGCTGCAGCAAAGACAAACATTGACCTAACATTGTCGTATGTAATTTTTATTGCTGTTTCTGTCTGTCATTATCATTTGATACGTGTTACTTGTTATTATCTCCTCCTTCAGCCAACACAATAGAGTACATATGCCATACACAGCGATAAGCGCGGTGTGACTGATTATATGTATACGTAGCAATTAATTCCTCGTAGAAAGTGATGAAATCTTTTATTGATGATGCAAAGGTCATTCATCCTTATTTACAACAGACCCTAGTTGATAAAACCGCTATCACTGTCTTTCTCTATTTTTTTTTTTCGTTCGTATCTCCATCTCTTTCTCTCTTTGGCAGTAGTCTACCTACTCCGCTCTGAAGTGAACGTGTATAGATACGTACGCATGTTGTACAAGACAGTCGAACATGTGCATGATGCACCAACAAATGTACACATCATGGTTCGGAGCATCACGACGCGGCGAACCACTCAAGCCCAATCAAATGTAATTCAACAATTGGCGACGCAGACGCCCTTTGCGCGAACATCAATTTGTTTATTTATTATACTAAACGATTCAGAGCCGATGCATCTACGTTAACAGGGTACGTACAAACCCTGAACGAATAATTAAGAACGAGATTGTAGTGATAGAAAAATTCATGGTTCAACGTATAAATCGCTTGGTTATCCTTCTGATTCCGGATTTTATCAAACGTCGTGTCTTGTAATTGCGAGATATCGCGATGAGAGTCGGGTTC
Organism: Macrophya alboannulata; assembly: GCA_949628255.1. NCBI lineage: Eukaryota > Metazoa > Arthropoda > Insecta > Hymenoptera > Tenthredinidae > Macrophya > Macrophya alboannulata. Next base: position 17,011,100 of record OX451207.1, read on the forward strand.
TTTATGAATCACATGCGATGTGACACACATTTGCCAACCATTGACCTATTCCTGACCATTACCATGTCACTGGGCCGCGGGGTCTTCGGACTTATTCTTGCAGCTGGAGAAAGGTGATCGATTCTTCTTTCGTTTTCTGTTCCCAAGATCGACCCCAGACGAACTAAGACTTCAGCTTTAGAAACTATCCAGCGATATCATGCAAATTTTAATTTTTTGTTAATCCGATTCTTCGAAATTTCGAAAATTTTAGCTGCAGCAGATTCGATCCTTGGAAAAACTTGGACGAAATATGAAATCAAAGTTTCGCCAACGAGTAGAAAATTGAGTTTCTCAACTTGTGGTCGAGTTATACGGAAAAAAATGAAATAAAATGAAAAAACTAAAAAAATAATGTTTGATTTACTGCAACAGAAGTTATTCCGCAACGATTTTGCGGAGCGATATAATTAATATATGTGACAGCGGTTAACTGCAGCGAGGTTTGTGAAATAGAAAAAAAAATCCGCAATGTTACCGCAGCGTTTCCTAAAAATAAATATTCTGCTTAAAACTGCACTGCGATGGTTACAGAAGAAACGAAATTATGTGTATATCAAGTTTCTATACGCAACAAAATTTACCCACATTCAATTCTCACATGATATTATTTTAGTTATACAAAAACTGAAATATCTAACTTCGAAAGGCGTAAGTATAATTAAAGAATGAGTACGAACAACTGGATTAAATTTATAGCTATATATATAACTGCATTGATTAACGAATTTTTATCTTTTTCTTCATCATATCCCTTCATCTTTTGAACCGATTATTATTTATGAAGCAATTTTTTAATATTTTTTAACATTGCGGAAGATGATTTTTTTTTTTTTTTTTTTAAATTATGCTAACCAAGATAAGTACAACCATCTTGTAGATAATTAATTGTATAAATACCAACATATATGTATATTCATGTGTGTAGTACCATATTAAGGCGGTAAGCCGTTGTTATACGATCCAAACACCGGATCGACCGGATATGGCGCCTTCTATAGAATCTAGGCAATGATATTTTTTTTTTCTTCTTTAGGACACGAAAGATTTTATTTTTAAGCCAGCAATATCCGCAAAGATAACTAATTTCCAGACATTTTCTATTTTCTTTTTCTGAAGTTAAAATTATACCGAAAGTTTATATAGGTGATTGTTTGCATATATATACGTATATCCCTAGAGGAAAATCAAACGCACCAATGACACCATTGGGTCATTAACTAGACCAACTGTTGCGCGCTGGAGAAAATAATGAAAAAAGAGAAAAAAGGAAGAAGAAAAAAAAAAGGAATCTGAAATAGGCATCCTTGAACTGGGTTAACTACGGGCTACGTTGAGAGAGGCAAGGTTCACGTTGAATAGACGATCATAAAAAACAAAAACAAAATTTTTCCCATAATGAATAATTTATACCATAGACACGAAACGATATGAGTATATGGTAGACGCACGATTAAAGAAAACTTATAATTACTAAGTCGGATATACTGGATTGTGATTAGGTTCTCCAACTTTTCTATAAATTGAAATCAATATCATCGATGAAACCGATTTTCGAATCACTTTGGGGAGCATGAAAAATGAACAATTAGAAATTCTAATTTCTGTTGTTTATTAGCCGGTTCACTCAGCCTGATCAAGATCGAAATTGAACGTCGAGTGAATCGCAGGCCCTTCTTTTATAAAAATTGATCATCATTTCGAAGAGATATTGCGTATAATTTCTCTATTTCAAGGTATGTACCTGCGTATATAGCAATAATTTGTATATAGATTCATCTTCGATCTATCTACGATTTTTTGAATGCATTTTTTTTTATGAAAACCTATATAATGACAGGGAATTTCGTTCTCCAGACTGTGGAACCTGGAGTTTATAATGATGGTTTGTTTGCGCCGTTTGGCGAACAATTATATATGGAAAGTGTATTCGAGACGAGAACAAGATTATCAAGTAGATACCTACGTCGAATTAGCGATCCATGTATATACATCAATCCTCAGATATATGCAAATAAATCCTTTAGCTATAAAATGATCCTATCAAAAAAATGAAGAACTCCAAGCCGGTTCAAGGTTTTCCATTACAATTTCCATGTCTTCCAGAAACCCTAAACTACTAAACTCAACTATAAAGTGAAATATACCCGTAGTGTCATGATCCTTCAAAAGTTATGGTATAGCATCTTCCTCGTAAAGTGACCTTAGGGATTCGCATGTTACGAGGTAGTTTTCACGAAGTTCATGTGAAGCATGTTTCGAGAAACTTTTTTTTTCTTCTTTTTTGGAAACATTTTGTTTATTTGACATTCTGCAGGTTTTGAGTGCAGCCATAAACCGAAAGTTCCTTACGGCTTTTTCAACGAAAAGTTTTCACACACCCTATACCGCGTCTAAATTCACTGGGCACCGTGTAGTAACCGCATGTATAAACGCACACCTAAATGGCTGTGTGTATATATTAAAAGTACATACATATGCATTTGTATATATGTATATGTATATATGTACCTTTAGAAGAGGGAGCACAAGGCGCGAAGGCCACGAAGGTAGTCGCGGTTCGCATACTTTACAATTTACATTATGCTTCCTCGAGAGGGACTCTCATTCGTCTCTTTCGCACCAATTTTTACTTGCTACTTCCCTCGCAACTTCAACATACTTCTCTTTATACTTCGCCCACTTATACGGGCAAAGGTCCTCGCCGAAGGTAAAGCTACGTTCACAATAACGTGACCGTATACATCATCACGATTTTTAATAAAAAATTCATCGGAAAATCATCAGCCAAATTTCGGAGACTCAATTTTCTAAATCTGTTCAGCTAAGATGTGATAGAATTTTTTACTAACAATAAGTTTCATCTCACGTTGTAAATCCGATGAATTTGATATGAAATCCTGCACGAGCTTTAAATCATCGGTCAATAAGTGCGTTGACTCAATGATTGCCGATTTTAATCAACTTTACTTTGCGAAATTTTCGAGAAATTTTCGATATTTTTGTTACGATAAAATCCTGGCTTTCTCTTCTCGATCGTTTAACATTTGTCCGATTGAAAGATCGTCTCCATTAGACTGTCTGCATCTGACGATGAGATTTACACTGCCTCATACAAGACTCTCTCTGATCTCTTTCGATGGAAAAAAGAAAAAAAAGAAGACAAAGATCTGTAAAGTAAGTTCCGAGTTGGCAAAGATCTATTAAAGATTGTTCCGTTCTGTAGAGTTAAGCCTCGGAGCTACGCAGTGAGACGATATGCTTGTAGTTATTGTATCTGAACAAGTTTACATGTGTTTGTGTGTGTGTGTGTGCATGAATAAATACACTATATAAGCATTATGTGTTCGTTCTGAATTGATCTACAGACGTATATCCGTGGGTAGAATTTTTTCTTTTTTTTTTTTTTTTTGATTTATAGATATTCAGAGGCCCGTAATTATACATATCGCTAAAACGTCCAACTGCAGTCAGCTGTGAGCAGTGTATATATATATATATATATATATATATATATATATATATATATATATATATATATATATATATATATATATATATATATATATATATATATATATATATATATATATACTGCATTGAGGAGATAAAATCAGTTATTTTCTTTCTTTTTTTTTCTTCCGTAACACAATCCGCATCGTTTTATGAGATTTAAAACGACCCGGACGATAATTAAGCGGCGATAAAACGTCCCAGTGTGTCACTATTATAGCAATAATAATTATTGTATAATAAGTTCGCTGTGAAATACACGAGAAAATTTACTATCTCTACAGTATATCTAGGTATAGAGAATCTCAGGAATTCGAAATGAGTCGACGTGGGTAACGAGTGTCTAAATTTTTTATTGGGGTCGATTTCATGTTCCGAATTTTAAATTTCTCAAACGATCGAAATTGCGAATTCATTTTAGGCGATTTCGAATTTTCAGAAACGTTCAAGTTCAGAATATCAAAATTAATGGAAAGATCGAAATGCAAATAGCTAAAACTCGGTAAGTAAAAAATTCCAAGAATCCAAGTCCAAGTTTCCGAATTTTGGCTTTTCGGAGTTTTGAAACTACGGTGTTTTTTTCTTTTTTCAATTTTTCTTCAAATCGACTATGCAGACTTTCGGGAAAATACCATTTCTAAACACTGTGACTCTGTTGTATTAAAATTCGGAACTTTATTCATCCGGAACTATGAAAAACTTCAAGAGCATGTCATTTATATTATACACGTTTCTACACGCAATAAAGTACATCCGGCAATGTTAGTTGTTTCAGGTTCGTCCTGCCAGGATTGAAATATCCTGCAGCAGGTATTATACTCGACCGGATCAATACCGAATTCGTTTGCGACGCGGATTTTGTCCCCGTTGCAACGAACGCGAGGGTGAAGCCTCTGTGTCTGCCAATGGTCGGCGAGGACAAGCTAAACCAACACCTTGGTAACGGGCTATGACGTAGAAAATCAGATTCACGATTGGCGTACTGGTTAATTAATTCGCAAATTCTCATCAACGAGAAAACACACCGAAGGTAAATTGTCCCAATACGTTGAAATAAATCTGATTTAAATTTTGAAAGCCAATTACAAAGAACTATGAAAATGTTTTTCCAATTTTTAAAAAGAAAACTTGTGAAAAAAATAGTTTCCAATAAGTTTCTACGAGGTTTTTCAACTCTTGAGATAAATAATCGTTTGACAATTAGCGAATTCAGCTCCAGGCTTGTCGTTTTCTATAAATTATTGAATAATTAGACCGTGATTGAATATTTTTATAACTTTGCTTGCAGATTTATTCGATAAAATTCATTCAGCGTTTTTTATTAAAATATTTTCATATCTTCGAGCCCTTGGATCATCTATTCAGGACGCTAATTGAAACTCAGATGCATAGAAACAAAATTCAGGGGACTAAAAGACGGGATTAAAAGCTTGAATCTAAGTGGGATTAAAATCGTTGGTTCTCAAATTATGCGAACCGGGAATTTTGCCGATAAAAATTGGTCTATATTACTTACGTTTTATTTAATTGATTCTAGCAGTATGATGTTTCGACGGATCCTTCTGTAACAAATAAAGAAATTCAATGAAAATCAATTCGTTTACACGATGTAGCGTCAGAAACGTTCCTCGAGGGTCTAATCACGCAGAATAATCATTTTTGTCTTATTCGCATAAAATTAAAAATGGAAGCAACGTAATCAATGAAATCGTTTGAAATCATATGATTCCAGTATTCCGTAATCGCGTTCAGAAATCACAGAAAATCATTCGAAAATCATTAAACAAATCGATTTCAATTGAAATGATTCGCACAGTAATATTTCGTCGATATTTACGAAGCACGATGCGGCGTGATAGCTCGGAGAGATCCTTCACTGTCAGTTTCCTTTATAAATTTCAAAACGAGAGTATATAGTACAGTAAGTCGTCTGTAGTACTTAAACCGGAAGCACTAGGGAGCGTAACAGAGAAGCCATAAATCTGAGCAGCCTTGTGCACATACTCTTCCTCGAATAGTTGAAAAGAAATCTGATAAATCACTGGGCGTTATATGTCTTATAAACTGTATTAAATAAAGGGTAACTTAGTTACTCGCCTTTCTTATTCCATGGGAATTTCTTACCACAAATAATTATCATCAATTGAATTAATCTTCACATCAGTACGACGGCCGAGACATTTCCTCATATCAAACTAACGATTACCTCCATTTATATCCAAGTAAATAATGATAAGCAAAGGCAAATAGGTGCGTGCAGATTAATAAACCGGCGTAATATCAATTCTCATATATAAAAATTTCAAGGGTCTTATCACAGCCTATACTGATAAACTCTTTATCGGCTCGAGCCCGCACAACAAGTCCATTGTTATCCAGCGATCGTTAAATCGAATAGTAGCTAGATTTTTCACGTAAAATAATTAACGAGGGAAGCTCTAGGCTTTGGAACACTTTTTCGGAGTAGATATCTGTAACTTTTCTATTTTTTTTAAATAGAAATGTACGTCGAACTCCAATTATTTATCAATAAATTTTGGATGGAGCAGTTTTTCCCCGATCAGATCGAAGCGATAAAAAATACGAACAGGAATCATCAAAAGTGATTTGAATTCGGCTCGAATTTTTTTTTTTTTTTTGTACAATGGTGAAATTGAATTTCTGATTTCCTATCGAAGTATTCAAATTCCCTTGAAATTTTCAGGATCGTAAATGTTTTCCCCTGACTGTGTTTGTTATTTCTGAAAAATCGAAAATTCGAAACAAAAGAAAGTAATTACGAGATATCCTGCACTGATCCTGGAGGTCATTAACCGCGTCCCCATAAGTTCCAAGGGATGTTTGGTAACGAAGAGTCTAATTGGCTCGCAGGTGTAGCAAACAATTCGATCGTCTATCTCTTTATTGTTTCAGTCCTCTTTAGAGTGGCGAAAAATTTTAATTATCATCAACGGGATAATTAAGGATCATTGATACACCTTCAGGCGTTTCCTGACTCGACGCGACAGTGATACAGCTCTCTCTCTCTCTCTCTCTCTCTCTCTCTCTGTAATCATTCTCATTATCTCTTCTCTTAACGAATAAGAACTGTTTAAATACTGATCCGAGGGACGTAAATATCTCGCGAGTAACAAACATAGATCAGGACTGAAAATAGTTATATCTATATTTAGCTCACTTACTTAGGACACATACTGATAGTGTAAAGGTTTAGTTACGTACAGAGTGCTGCAGCTTATGATGACGTTTGTTTTTTGAAAATCGTTTGCCTTTTCATTTTATATCGATTTTTTTGTTCCATGATAGATCGTGCAGATGGTAAATATAAGAAGTGTCGTATGTATCAGTTTTATGAACTTATCACTCGGAAAAAAAAAATCTTGTTTTGTCAAAGATGTATATTATGTTGTGTCATTTTGGGGCAACTTTTTTTTTCAACTTACAAACAGGATGCATACTTGCAGGAAGGAAAAATAAGAAGCCTGCTAAAATTTGAGATCTTAATATTAATATTAAGAAGTGCCTCATCGAGAATTTCTATTTCCCATATTAATAACACGGGAAATGTTCTAGTGGCACATTTGAATTTTTATATTTCAAGTACTAATCTACTCAGAATGATTCTACATAGCTACTTTTGTTCGAAATTGAACGCTCTACGAAAAAGGTCTCTTGGTCTTTTTCGATAAATCTAATTATTTCCAAGTTGGTTATTGGTTAATTAATAATTAACCCAACCTAACTCACATACTCCCGACGTCACAAAACTACATTACGAATTGCATTATGAAGAGTTAGGCTTCTATGAAAAAAAAAATGGACAAACTAAAAAACGTATTTGTCATAGTTAAACATGGGCCAATTATTTAGACAGCTAGTTTCAGTTTTTTGTTTTTTCTCCAAGTTCTGTGACCTCGTAGGTAGGTAAGCCTATGCGCTATTTATTTCTGTCGCATGATTATTTCGCGAGTAAATCATCGGGATGACACTCAATTTCGTTTTTATTTTTATTTTTATTTTTTTTGAGATATGATCATATACCTACTAGTAATGATATATGTATAATATACCGTAACTTTTCACGGGGCAATTCGACGTGAATGAACGACCACAGGTGAGAAGGTTAGTTCCCCTCGAATATAGAGACGCGTAATACTAGGACTGACTGAGATAACTTTAGCCTAGTATACGCAGTGGCATATAGTGAAAGCCTGAATGATCGTGTGTGACGTTATGAAACTAAAAGGGTCGGACGAAACGGAGAAAATTATCGAAGGAAGCTCTACTGTAGTTGTCGATTTTTATAGAAAATTAATGAAATATCTAAGTCTGCTCTTTTTCATTCAAATATTACTCTGCATCAGTTTTGTTAATTACATTTCACTAATTTCAAAGTACAGTCTGAGGCAGTCGGACGATGGCAGTTGTATTTTGACAATCAGCTGAACTTTAACGTTTCTCAAAATTCGAAATCGTCTGAAATGAATTCGTAATTTTGACCGTTTGAAACTTATACTTAACCTCGTTGCGATCGATTAGCGTCGATTTTGTCAGAATTGAGGATTCTCGATCGCGGGCTGCACGGTGAAACTGGTCCAAAAAACATCGTCTAACGGTTTGATTAAAAAAAAAAAAAAGATCCTTCCCAATTCTCGCCGAAGTCCGTCTTCATCAGCATACAGATGACAAAATAGACAAAAAAAAATTCAAAATTTTGCCAGACGCGTAGTCTCCTAGCGAAATTTCAATGAATAATGCAAAAATTATATACATACTATAATGTATACGATTTTGCGGCCGCGGGAACTTTATCCGATAACTTTACCCACATGAGTACACTTTGCGCGGCTGTAGAAGCGCATGGTGAGAACAGCGCGCAGGAGTGTGTCATTCTAAAAATAGGGGTTGAATCCGCTTCTTTTATTTTTTTATTTCCTCGTTCCCTGTCTTATAGCTTGCTTGTACTTGTTCTCCATCTCTCTCTCTTCTTCTCTCGCACGAAACCCAACGGCGAAAAGATTAAATTAAAAACCTCGAAGAATGTGCCTGCAGCAGCAGCAGCAGCAGCGATCCGAGAAGGTGGTAAAGAAAAAGAGAAAGCGAAATGGTAAGAGAAGGAGAAAGAGAGACACGTTCGGAGAGAATCATCTATACATAACATATATACGGGAAATTCCACCCAAACTAAACCAGCTGCAGTCGGTGACACTATCCGACATTCACCTCTCCGTTTTATTTTCTTTTTTGGTTGGATTCCTTTTTTTTTTTTTTTCAGAGGTCAGAGTCCAAGTGTCGGTGGATTCGAACCCCTTATTTCAAAATTTGAAAGAGATATATGGAGAAGATTTCGGTTCTTTTTTGGTTTTTCTATTTTTGTATCTTTTTGTATTTTTTTTTTTTTTTGTTGTCATCTGTATCCTAAAAAAGACGGTACTTTTGCGAAAACGAGGAAGTTTTTTGTTCCAAAAGGTTATCCGCTTTCGTACATATATCAACAAATGTTTTTTTTTTGCCGAATTTCACCGTGCAGATGTAATTGGAAATCTCGTCTCTCCCGAAATCGACACGAATCGATCGCGTCTGGGTCAAAGTTGAGGTTACGAACGGTCAAAATTATGAATTCATCTGCGACGATTTCGAATATACAGAAACGTTAAAGTTCAGAACGTAAAAATTCGATAGGATCGGAATTGAAAACTGAGAAAGTCCAAAACTCCGAAGGCCCAAGAATCCGAAAATTTAATGGAGGGGCACGACGCCCCATGCGTCAATTTCAAATTTTGGAGTTTTGACTTTTCGGATTTTTAACTTTCGAAATTTTGGACCTTAGGTGTTTTTTTGATTTGAAGGTTTTTGAATCTACAATCCAGACTTCCGGAAAAATAGCTTTTCCAAAAACTGCGAGTTTGCAGTATTAAAATTCGGAACTTCAACCCATCCCCATCGTCATAAATGTATTATATCGGTATTGCCAAAATTCTATAACATTAAAAAAGAAATATTTTAATCCCTTTTTGAATTTTACAAAACCCGATCCCTCCAAAGGTTAAAATCACTCAAATGAATCGCGAGAACGTTCTGTACTCTTTATAAAAAAAATCGAAACTGAATGAACTCTCAGACTCTCTGAATTTCAGTCACGTAATAAAAATCGTTCCACTCCAAACGAATATCGTAAAAATTCGTTCCTCAAGAGTAAAATCTCTTCATTTTTCAAAATCAAAATTACGAGAGACACGATGTTTATTCTCGCCGAGTAAATTTTCTTATTTCAAAAAAAAGTTTTACACAAAATAGCTAATTCTTTTCCTCCACCATACGTCTCTACACTGTTCTTATAGAATGTCCAAATAAATATGTCTCTCTTCAATTATCTCCTTGGAGTACCGATGGCCGGTGGCCGGAAAGTGTCGGAGGAATTCGCCGTCCCGGTTTCGATCGGTACATCAAGGGGGTCGCGTGCAAATCGGTTCCTCGCCGTTCCCGGCTGAGGCCTCGGCCCGAGCGAGCGAGCGTAAACGCGTCTAAAATAGAAGGGGAATTGGTCGAGGAATGCGATCTTGGAAGCCCGTCCGCTGGGGGAAGACTAACTCGACCTAGGCGGGCAGAGAGTGGATCGACGTCGGATAAAATGCGCGGGCGAGATCCATCTGTTCTTCCTTCATATGCGTACAGGTATATATGTACAACGTATACTTATACCTACTACATGTATAAGTATACGTTTTATATCATACCTCTATATACATGTATTGGTGTAGGTATATCCTTCCTGTTTTTACTTACGTACATATATATATATACGTACATACACCTACTTCGAGAATGGAGATCAATATAATGCGATCTGTACCTACGTGGTACCGTAGAGACGGTCGTTTTAGTGGGAGGAGAGAACCCACATGTTTATATACCAACTGTTTCAGAATTGGTTTCCACCGAGTCCCTTGATATTAGTTTCGGGATATTGACTGTCTAAATTTATCATCATGTCTCTGTGTGTGTTTAGGGTGTGATGAAAACGAATTGAAATTCCTTTTATTTAGAAATTCAACCCCAAAAGTATCTCGGAACGATACGTCAAATAATGAATTTTTCGAAAGAGCAGAGCTGTCATTAAAGTCTGAATGCAGTGCCTCAATTGACATTGTCCACAAGACTTGACCGGAACAAGTTGTAAGAAAGTCTGTCTTACGGTGCTCGATCGTTTTTTGGGTCGCCGATTCCGAATCCGAGGTCCAAAAATCCAAATTCACAACCACGGATCTAATCTAAACATTCGAATCATTCAAATGCTCAAGATATTATCAGTACGAATGTTTTGAATTTAGAATTTTGTACCTGAGATTCGGAATGAGTGGCCCAAAAAACCACCGATCACCAAGATCGACGTTCGTAAAACTTGTTCCGGTTGAGTTATATGAAAATTAGTAACACGATGCGAGGTTCTACGTGTTAATCAAATGGAGAAGGTTATTGCCGATCAAGGTACCGCTTAGACTTTAATGACAGCGCTGCACTCTTGGGAGGTTCGTTATTTGACGTAATTCTAGAGATTTTTGGGGAAAAAAAACGTCGATTTGTTTTAGCACACCCTAATGTGTGATGTTACGTTATATCGCATGAGTTGGTATATAATCTTTAGAAAATGGCGAAAAAAATAGAAATAAAAATGGGTCAGTTTTCAGATATTTCTTTTTGGTACCTTGAAGAGTTAGGCTTTTATTTGGCAAGTTGAAATTAAAGGAGCATCGGTACATTACAGAGAACCACAATTGCGACTGAAAAACGTGTGATTCTGCAGGGATCGAAGATCGTTTGAAATTGGTATAGAAAAGTACATTTGGTGCGATAATTATTGTTCCAAATGTAAAAAATTAGTAACAAATAAGAAAAAATTTGGTCTTGATCAAGTGAGATAATTTTTCACCGATAATTATTACGATAATTTAATCCATGGAAAGTGGAAAGTTTCAATTGCACATACATGCCTCTGTAACGGTAGGATCAACACTTTTCTAATGAAATTGGGAAGCTTCAAGCTCGAACTTTTATCCATATAATTACATATTAGAAATTGACTTTCAAATTACCATAATTGATGCTTTGTTAATAAGTAGAATGGATCCAACGCACTCTCTCCTTCGCAAAGGATCAACGCCTATATAATAACTATTTACTACACAAGCCACAATTATTCTAAGATATTTCAAAAAACCACGACTTAATGATGGTTTAGTAGAAAAATTGATTGGAAAAAAATTAAAAATTAGTGAAAAAACGTCCGACTTCATCGATTCACTTTCATACGCGTATTTCACTATTTCTAAAAGTATATACATCAAAATTCGAATATATTGTGAGAATTGCAGCCAGTGAAACTTAGAAAGAAAAAAAGGACTTTAGGTTTATTCTACTGAACAAGTACTTTGAACTCTGACTTTGCATTAAGCAATGTGTGCAGTCGCTAGCTCGACATGTATGTATATACCGTATTATACCTATAAAGTATCACTTTTCGTGTCAACTATACTGCAGAGGGGTGCAGTAAGCCGTGTATATAGCTAGTAATCCAATTACAAAATATAAACATTAAACAACGCGTGCTTTTAATTATTCTTCAGACACGCACCGCGCACTTTATGCACCGTATATACTTATATGCAACGAGAAAGAAAATTAAAATTTTATTTTCAACTACAAGGAGCCCCCTGGTGAAAATAATTCTACGATTATCTGTACGAAAATTTTTAGGGAAATTAAAATTTTTTCGTAATCTTTCATAAGAAATTCTAGTGTTTTTTTTTTTCTTAGTTTGATGGATAAAAACGTGAAAGTTTTTCTGAAAAACTACGAAAATGTTTAAATTTTCCGAAAAATTCTTAGAAATTCGTATATATATAGGAGTATAAAAAATTTTGACCGGATTAATTGAATAAAATTTAAAAATATATGAAAAAACCAAACCGAGAAAATTGATATATACTATATTTAGCTTAATTCATGATTGCAGAGACGAATTTTGGGTGATCGTAATACCTATGTACTTATATGTACTTATGTACCTAGACGTGTACATATTACATCGGCATGAAGCTGCAGCTGGTATCTTTCTTCTCAAACCGGATGTGCAACTAAAGAAAGATAAGTACATTACAATGATTTATAATACTGTAACAATTGCTGGTATTCTTGATGCCATATTTCACGGAGGAGTCTTGGCACAGGTAATCGCGCATAGATCTTACTGTACGAGAATGTTAAGCCAGATATAGACGCGGCCAACCGAAACGAACTTCCGGCGTTACCACAGGTGAGGAACACACCTGTCTTATTTTTACTTTCGCTATTTAAAATAATCCACATATATTGACCAAAATGGTAACGAGAAAAGTATATAAGACAAGAAAAAAAAATTGACTAGTTTCTCAAATTCTGTTTAAAATATTTGCCCACAGCCTTTGCTCGGTCATCGTTGAATATTATTCCGAAAGCTCCAAAATGCATACAAGAAAAAGTCAGGCGATATGGCTCCCCTAAAAAAATACCAATTCTACAACGTTCTCTACGTCATTTTTCCTCTGATTTAGGATTGAGAAAAACATGTCATGTATGTTTTATATGGCAACGTTTGATGAGCAGGAAAAAATTAATGAAGCTGCAGGGCCATAAAATCGATGAAAAATTTGGTAATCCGCAATTTTATTTTTTTATATTACAATTTTTGAATTTTTTTTTTTTGAATTTTTGAGGAGGCCATATTACCCCAGTTTCTACTACTTACGTTATGTTCAACGAAAGAAAGCTTGGGTCTATAAAAATGAAAAAATAAAAACCGAACAATCACTAAAATGTCAAAAGACGTGGGACACCCACGAGCGATTTCGTTTTTTGAGAATCACGATTTTCAGTCATCAGCTCCGACCACAAAAAAAAAAAAAAAAAAAAAAAAAAAAAAAAAAAATGGAAAGCTGAGGGAAGATTGATTCCATCACAAGTCTCGCGGTCGAAGAATGAAGTTCGGTCCATTCATTGCTTCTGAAAGAGATTGTAGTAGTATACGCCTCGATATTACGTATAGCGACTTACGAGGAATCGAGTATTTGATTTTTTTTTTTTTAAATTTTTAAATTTTATTTTAATTTGAAGAAATTTCGTTGATACCATATAATTCCCAATGGTATTATGTACAGCAGTGCTGCAGGGGGTATAAAATAGATCAGATTATGTATACCCAACTAGAGTTCTTTGATGGGGAGAAGCCGTGCATCGGCAATTGACCGTAACGCACGATCCGGCCACAAGATTATAAATACGTGATGGTCAAGTAAATAAAAATAGCAATATCCTAGTATATAAGTAAAACTACACAGTTACATGCAACTTTATATAGTCGGCTTGTCTAGTTTATTAACTGTGGGTTTGTGCGTGCGACGTAAAGCCGCGGCGACTACAGAGAACCAAGTTCTTCAGTTTTTTTTTTTTTTTCTTTTTCCCCGTTTCGTTTTTTCTTTTTATTTCACTGTTCACGGTTTGTTGACTATTACTAGATACTACACCGTGCTAGACTGTAATGCTGAAGAGTTCACAGACACGGTTGTTAATATATACTTTTATGTATTTCGATTTGATAATTTTTCCGAATTTTCTCTGTTTTCACGATCACCAAAATTTTAATTTTTTTTTTTTAATATTTTGTAACAGCCTTAAAATGCCTTTTTTTTTGCGTAAAAAATAAGCCTAAGTTTACTCAAGTAAAGCATAAAAATTCTAAAAATACAAAATTAAATATTGGGAAAGAATCAGAAGAATAAAAGACCACGCGTTGAATATACACCTAATCAAACTTCAAATCAATTTCAAAGTCAAATATCATATTGAATTTACGTAAATCACAAGACGCTATATTACCGTAACGGTTGAGTAGGTATACTAAATTTGAACGTTAAGTTACATGTGCGTGTATGTGTGTGTTGTGTGAGAGCGTTGGAACAATTTATGTGCATAAATTGGTTGATTTGATTGAATGAATTACAAATCTACTACATTTACGAGCCGATTTGATGGAATAATAAAAAGCTATAAGAATCTATTAATAAATTGACGAGTTCTTTCTACCGATCTTCTAAAAATAAGACATGTTATACATACGTTCGTCATTCGGGACACCAAAATTAAACAATTTCGATCCGTAAGCCGAAATTATTTAGAGCAAAAAACAGAGCTCCGTTGATATCGAAAAATCTAATCATGCAAATGAACCAAGAAAAAAAAAAAATTAAACAACGAAAGTTGGCAAATCTCGATGGGCTAGCCTTAGAATATTCCACCCAGATGTTTCAAGCCAGAAGAATAGTATTCTATAAGTAAAAAGTTTAATATTAGTTAAATAATTAAAAGAGTAAGAAGTAAATCATGACCGGAAGGTTAATTTCTTGTGTTTAATTAAAAAACTGAAGGATCGATTAATTCCAAAATTTATTCAGATCTGAACTATAAATAAAAATCTGTGCACTATACGGAAAAAAGTTTCGAATAAAAGTGGTAGAGAATTTTATTATCTACGAAAACGATCTCTACTGTTTTTGTCGTACGATGCACGGTTCACGAGATATTTGATAAAACGTGTTTTCCAAGATGTCGGCTGAAGCTCACCCCCCCCCCCCCCCCCCCCAGGGTCGCAACAACTTGAATTTACATTCAGGGGACATCCTCGAACATTTTCAAACAAGAAAATCAATTCTGTAAAAGAATGCAGACAAAAAGTATCTGGCTCTTGGACTGAGATACATAATCCGCATAATTTTCAAAAAATACTGTATTGAGCTGTTTCAGCAAATTCTCAGGCTCCAGACTTCAAATCGCTTTTGATATACTTGAGAATGATGAAAATTTATCGATTCATAGATATACCGATCCACGTGATGCGGTCGATCGTATCAAAGCCTCAAAAAGCTTATTCTAATCGTCTATAAAGTGGCTATACGTATGGGGTAGGTACTACAATTTAATGAATGTGTAAATTCCTGATGATTTTTTTTTTTTTTTTTTTACTCTTTCTTCGCGATTCATTTTTTTTAAACGTGTGAATAAGAGAGAGCGAGATATTTGTAAAAGAAGACCCAAAGAAGTTTAAACAGTGATTTAAAAATGTGGCTTCCACGTATAGGTATACAATACGTGTGTGCATGGCTTCTCAACTCGGTGCGTTGCAGGTTATATACGGAGTAAGCCGAGTAAAAATAAGAATTATAGGTATATACATATGAGATGAAAGGTGAAAGGTGAAACGAAGAAACGATCTCAGGCTGCCAGCACCTACCTTATTTGTATAGGTACACATTCATCGTAAATCGATTGCATGAAGGAATTGTCCGGAAATCGGGGAAAAATTACAACTTTAAGAAAAAAACAAAAACGATAAAAAGATTTGATTTAGAGTCACATATCGAGTGACTTTCGGTCTCGTTTTGCTCAACAAAAAAAAGGTCGAAATACCTAAATATAAAACAGGTTCATCGATAGAAAAAGAAATAAAAAATGTAGGCCGGGATTCAGATCCTCAAAAATACACCGAAAATCAAAAAATAATTGGGTCGTATTCCTTAAAGGCAGGTGAACGTCAAGAACAGTATGATGACGATGATGTACCCTGCAGATTTTATAACGAGTTGTATTCGGAGTCCCTAATTGGATCATGGATAAGCGGCGTAATATGAGTAAAAAAATGGGCTCATATGACGAGTCGTTTGTACGATTCGAACGCGATCGTTATTGTAAATTGTGATAGTTTAATTGAAATGAACAAGAAACGTTTTTTTTTTTTTTTTTTGAGCTGTTGAATTTTGAAAAATGTTGTTAAAGATTTTGGGATGGGCATTTTTTACCCCCTCATGGGAGTTTTACTTCGGGTCTCCCCTGCGTATGTATAATTTTCTTTTTTTTTTTTTTTTCCTGTTTTGTTTTCCGAGACCGGGTTGGACGAAATTGGACCGCGTATTTTGGAGCCCACGTTGAATGTCGTTGGCGGAATGTTCGCGTCTCTCGACTACCTACTCTCGACTTCGTTTCTTCTTCCCTATAAATAACCTCGGCGATTCTCTCTGGTCCGGACCTCCTGCACACCGGTGGTATAAGATTCTGAATCATCGAGTGATATTTCAGAGGTCGTATAATAAGCACCCCCTATACATTAACAAGCACCTTTACCTTCATTTCTATATACCTTCGACCTGACATGAGAAAGAGAACAAAAAAAAGTGAATAAAAGAAAGAAGAAAAAAAAAAAAAGATTTGAGAAATCGTCGAGGACTGCAAGAGACGAGAATCGTAATTGCGGGAAATTACATTACCTACTCCGATGCAGCAGCAGGCTCTCGTAAAATAGGCGTGAGATGCACCACACACTCGCGAGTGGTGGTGAGTTATGCATTTATGTCGTCGTCTCTTCCGAGAGTGGAAAACGGGTCGTTGCCATTTGAGTTAAAGAGAGAGAGAGAGAAAGAGAGAAAATTAAATAAAAGAAAATAAAAGTATATAATAGGAAATGAAAAACGAAAAAAGAAGGAAAGAAAAAAGGAGGTAAAATAAAGGAAAAGAAGGCGAATTACCCCCTTTTCGCAACCGTGCGAATATAGCGGTCCCTTGCTTCTTCCTTGCGCAGTTTCTCCACTTCTTGTTTGCTCAGCTAAGTTCTAACGCTAATTTACTATTTCCCTGTTCTATCTTTAGCCGTAGTGCTCTAACTCCGACTACTGGCTATGCTGTGATGTTAGGTATTCGTCGACGACGATCTTATTCCGAGTATAAATTTTCGGCCCGGTTAATTTCCGTCCTTCGCTTATGCTACTTCTACTTCTACTTCTGCTTCTGCTTCTGCTACAGTGTGACGGATATTATACCCTCGTAGATAAATTTAAGATGGGTTATAAGTTCCCGACCTCAGACAATTACGTCAAATAATAAAATAAGACTCAAGGTTCAGAGGACAGAAAAATTCATTTCAAAATAAGAAACTGAGTGTCTGATTACTGGAGTTCTATGAGAATGCAGATTTCCACTATAAATCTATATAATTTCATTATCATTGCTACGATTTTAGCAAAAATTTCGATTCAAAGCCGAAGGAGATGTCTATGCCTTAAAAGAATACAGTAGCTAATTAAAAAAGATTAAATAAATGTGAAAACCGGAAATTTCTACTATAAGCTTATTTCTCTGCAGAGGGTAGAAATTGCGTAAGATGTTACAGGTACCTATTTACTCGGAGGAGGCGCACCAGGTCGCGTAGTTTCGCGAAGAGATTTATGCTCCAGTTGCCAACTGCGTAGTTCTTGAAATAACAAGGATTAATATTCTTCTCTTTTTGTTTAAAAAAAAAAAACGGGATTCCGGGTGATCAGTGTTTTTTGTAATAAATTGTGGGAACGATATTGACGACATGTTAAAATCAATCAGTTTTTCAAAATTACGAATTGGTTTGAGACGATTTCGAATTTTTAGAGACGGTAAAGTTTAGAATATTAAAATTCGGAAGGATCGGAATGTAGACAGTAAAATCTCGGAAAAGTCTAAAATTCCGAGGGATCAAGAATCCGAAAATTTAACCCTTTCAGAACAACCACTTTTTTCGACCATCGATTATACGCTCTAGATCAAAATAACTCTATCTCATTTTTGATCTGTTACGATTCCAAATGTACGCGTTCCTATAATATAAGAAGAAGAAAAATAAGATGATCCAAAAGATGCTTCAAAATCGCTTTCTGGCAGTTTAATTGAGAATAAAATTCCTAGTTTTATGCGATGAAGAGGCAGTAAGTTAACGATTATTGAGAAAGCTGCTGTAATAGGTATGATACGACAGCACCTATATTAAATTTATATCTAGAACTGGATGAGTGAAGAGAAGAATTTTTTTTTTTTCTTTAGTAAAATGAAAACAGGGCAAAGACTACTTTCAATCAGATTTCCATAAATAGAATTTGTTAATTTCTGTAAATGTAGCGAGGCGACGACGTAGACCTGGAAAATGAGCCGACCGGCCAGTCCGAGAGGTTCTCGTTCTCCTATCTGTCTACCTACCAACCTGCCTACCTACCTATCTATCTGTCTATCTACCTCGTAAGTTCGAATACATGAACACCGACGAAGGAGTGCCTAGCGCACGAAATCCGGGTCTAAATTTACCAGGGCGTCGCGACGTCTTCATGGGAGGCGTAAAGTACCTAACTCGTGTTATAGAGAAGGAGTTCTGTTTGAAATGAAACTGGGAAATTATATATACATATACATACTACATATTATTTTTTTTTTAAAGCAGAATCGAATTCCGCGAGACTATTTGCAGTCTGGTTTTTGGGGGCCCAGACTGTTAAGTGTTGTTTCTATTGTCCGTGCAGCAGGTATTCGTTTGTTCTTTTCTTTTTGTATTGTATTTTTTAAAATTTTTTTTAAAGATGGAGAACAGAACTGGCGACGACCAGGTATAGTAGTTTAGAGAGACTTTGTTTCGTCGAGTTGCTGTTGCAAAAGCTACCGCGCCGTTCGCGAAATGTATAGACGTTTAGAAAATTTGTAATTCAAATGATCCAGAATCCAGTTACTATTTTTGTGTCTCTCTGCAGTCGTTCTAAATGGCAAAGATTGAAAAGAAAACCCAGGAGATCGAATCGTATGTAAGAAAAAAAAAAAAAAAAGAGAAAAAAATTGTGAAATCAGGTTATTTTTAATCCTAGGCCAATTCTACTCCACATTCGCGTATTCTTTCATCCACTGTTCTATTCGATATAGATTTCCACACTGGCTCTAAGCCAAAAATATCAGATTCTGAGATTTCGCGGATTTCAGAGAGGCATGAAGAATTTACGCAGATGCTTCTGCCTCTTGCGAATTCCAATACGTGCCCTTGGCGATATGATCGAAAAATATCTACATAAAGAGAAGAAAGACTTCAAAAACCTCAAAATTTCTGTATTTTTTTCGATTCTTTTTATTTGATACTAATTTGAAAAAGAGTTGTCTCGTTAAAATTGAGCTTGAGCCTTTATAAGAAAACCAACGTTTTGGCGTTTGGACAGAATATTCACTGTCAGAATCAAGTCAAAAAATTTGGAGGCATTTTTTTTCTTCAAAAAGTAAGTTTCAAGACGGATAATTTGATACTTTTACTTTAGATGATTGAGTCAAAGGAGTTCGGAATATTCACAATAGCAATATTCGAATCTGGAAAATTTGCAAATATTTCAAAAATTCATATCCAGAGATTTGTAAGAAATGAAAATTTGAAAAGAAATAAATTAAATCTGCTGCAGTTTTGTCTTATAATTCTGGATTCTTTTATAGTTTAGATTTTAGATAATATCATCATTATTATTATTTTGAGAATAATTATAGTTCAGTACCTATATAGATTTTGACGACAACTAGTTCAACAACGATATTATACGGTTTAGTAGCTCGGAAAATCGTAAATATATAATAAATATACAAACTAATCATTATTATGGTTGAAAAAATCTGTACTTGTTTTAGTTTAACGACTTTGTAAAAGATCAGGCAATAAACAGTAATTACATACCTTATACGTTGGTTAGGATCTGAGGAGAGATTTACCGTCAACCAACTGATTTACAATACGAATTACGAATTATGTATGTATATAGGTATATACATATCATACAGAATTTTGCAGTAGGTACAAGAAGGCTGCCTACTATTATTTAACTTTTCCGTCAGTGTCGAAAAAATTTTCTTTCGTTTTCTCAAATCGAATATCATTTCCTCTCCCTCGAAAAAGGAAACGAAAAACAAAAAAAATCAAAATTTTTGAATAATCGTTTAAAGAAGACTAACGATAAAATTTTTTTTTCATACATTTTCTTCAGATTGAAATAATTGGCATATAATATGTATGTATGTATACGTGGTATATAGGTATGTACATGGAGCGGAGTGGACTTTGAGCTGCAGTACTGACCCAGATGCAGTGCGAATATACTATCCCTATAATTTGCATGAAATTATTGTGTTGTATGAGGAAAATAAAAAAAAGGAGAAATAAAAACAAAAAAAGGAAGGGAACGATAACCTGTAATCATCATCGAGCACGCTGTCCAATTCGTTACAACGTTAAAGTGCATAAAGTATGTAAAAGGTGCGAGTAAAACGAGTCTCCCTGCAGCCAAGTCCTTGAAAGGAAGATCATTCATTTTTATATCGATAAAATATGCACGACACATGGCTATGCATATTGTGTATACATCAAATATTTTTCGTTCAAATTTATAGACAGAATAATTTTGCTTCGATATGGACAGTAAACCTATACCCATGAGAGTACAGCGGTCACAAATCATTCGTCAAAACTTCTTCAAATTTTGAGGGAACATAATTCTAGATACATGTAGTTTCAGGGCAAACCGATGGTGTTATAGGTATTCGATGAAGTTTGTTTTTGGATACAAAAATATTCGATTTGAAGCCATTTTTTTCGGTAATTTTGAGAAAAAAGGAAGTATGTGACACGTGCCCACAGTCATAGAAGTCTGATCTTATCTCTATATGCTATCGGTTTTCCCTGAAATAACATCATCTTAGAATGTTCTCTTATTGAAGTCGATAAAATCAAAAATAATGTCCTATATTGTGTTTGAAAATCAAAGTAATCGATATACCTATACGAGGTTTAATTGCAACGGGCGAGTAAAGAATGAAAGAAGTTCGGTCGGAGAATCGCAAATAGGAAAACTACGTCACGTAGATAGTTAGATAGATAGAAAGGTGGGTAGATAGGTATAAGTATATGAGAAATACATACACTGAATGCTAGCAAAATGCTAATAGCATTAAATTCTGCGTACGGCTTCGCGCGCCACCTACATACCAACGAACGCTATCAACTAGACCGAAACTGTTTGACTTGCTAATTAGTTGAATAAAGTATTCCTCGGCAACTGAACAAGTAACAATAATTAAACAGCAGGCAGCACACAGCTAACCTTAAGAAAATCACGGCTCAATACCGTATCAGATGAATAACGATATCTAGATAAAACGATGCACGTAAAATCTTTGCAGATAATTTCGTTTGCAAAAAAAAAAAAGAACGAAAAGTTCAGTCAAGGAAAATAGTATCAAATTTCATTTTTTATTTTCTTGAAATGAGACATGAGTAAAGATGTACACCCAAAGTCGAAAATGTTATATACCCGCTATACAGACCGCAGTAGGAAAGTTGTTGGGTTAATCGGGTGCAGCAGTGAGATTCCTTTGAGAGCTAGCCAAGTGTTGTAAATGTCGTATTTATGAACGACGAAATAAGAAAACTGTTACAGGTACATACATACATACGAAAATGCACTCCAGAGGTGAAAACCAGCTGTGCATTTAGTAGCCTACATACAATTGTCTGCAAAAATTTCGAATCTAACTTCCTGGCAATATAGTTACGTAGCCTATAATATCGTGTGAAGAAGATGACGCATGCTCACTTTTCATGTACTACGTATTGTCATTCTGCAATTACGTCGCGTACCGATCAAATTTTTTATCCAAATATATAAAACTCGATAGAATTATAAGGTGTTTTAAATTTCAGTCACTGTACGTACATATAAATGAAATTTGACTCACAATCGGATCGACGATTACTCATTTTAGCATCGGCGATCGGATATATACCCGCAGAAATTTTCGTGTACGAAATTATTAAACGCGTGTTGATTAGTCGTCAGTGCATAATATTCTGAGTGGTGTCAATGATTGACCGAATGTGCAATGCACTCTCGTGCAACGATTTTCGATAAGGCGATGCTGCGGAATACCCTGCAACAAGCAAGTTCTGACGAATTGCACGTGTATGGAAAACACACACGGTCTTCTTGATCATGCCAAGTTGTGACTCAGCCACTCATTGCACACGATTCGTTTATACTTTAACGTTTATTTTCTGAGGTTTTTAAATGGCGTCTGTACGTAGTCATCAGTTTATAAAAAAAAAAAAAAAAAAAAAAAGTAGAGAAAAAAGGAAACGATAAAGTAGGTACGTACCGGATGATTCAGAAGAGCGATAAAGCCACACAGAAGCCACATATAAAATCGAAATCTTGTGCTTGACATCTACTAAACTATACTAACATATTAGTGTTCATATTACCGATTAGAAGATTATACGATTATAACTATAAATTTGAAAGCGTGCATGTGATGTGATGGTGATGGTGATGATATGCTATAGAGCCAGACTCGTGGACCCCGGATGCCGCGAAAGAATTTGAGAATCTCATCTCTGCAGAAGGATACAGACCACATGTTATTCATATGACGTCAGCCAACGGTGCATCACAAACTTTGTCAGAAGAAAGTGGAAGAGAAAAAAAAGAACAGATTTAGGAGGAGAACGATTCTCTTACACTTCAGAGTGACTAACTAGAATATACATACATGAAAATTAATTTCAAGAATTCGACAGACAAATCTATGAAGTCTGGTATTCCGTTTATTTTGTACATATCTGTTGAAAGTCTTACTTGGTTTAGAAATTTCACGAAATCGATTTTTTTTCTGCCTCTTTCCTTTTTCTAATAAATTGAAGTGTGTAGAATAAGTTTAATCGCGTTTATCTTGAATTCGTTCTTCTGAACCTGGCGGTGCAGATAATTCAATAACTAATTATCCGAATGACTTGAAATTTGATGTAGATGTTTCAAATTGTCGTTTACTTTGCATGAACTAGCATCGTGATTGTATCTTTACTGTTTCTTTTCTATTTTATGAGAAAGCAGCAAAATTTCATCGAAAATTTTGACTTTTGCTTCTGAATACCGCCGTTTCGTTACTAATAATTATTTTTCAATTTTCCTAGTTCATGCACTTAAGGACTAATCACGGATAACAAAAAACCGAATTTTTTTGCACTGGCTTGATTTGTCGACGAGATATCCACACCACAAAGAGATAGTGGATTTTTACCCGGGTGCATTTCATTTTGTAGTCTGTTTGCCAAAATTTTCTCAATAGTAGGTAATTTTCCGCCCACCAAGTCTGCAGGTAGGGCCCTTGAAGGGTCACATACAACTTGATTATGGGTATATTTTTGTTAAAGAAGCTGGCATTTGTCCAAATGGCCAATATTTTGGAGCAATATCGAGCAAAAGTTAGGAGATGTGAGTCATCGGATCTCAGAGTTAGATGCAATCAAAGTAAAAGCACTTAATGTGAGGACTTTGATAAACCCACTGCTCTGATTTTTGATATTTGGGTATCTGATCGATCAGAAAGCAGACCTTTATCAGATGAACCGATAAATTTTTATCGCGTTGACTTTCTGTTATGGAAAATTGCAAAGCGGTCAAAACAAGGTTTGTAATCTTGAAAATTTAGCATTAAAAAGTTAACTGCTCGAGTCACGTTTGCAGTTTCGTAAAAGTTATTTGTTAATTGGACTGAGGTTTGTTTTATGAACAATTAGTGACCCGAATATCAAAAATCGATGCATCCGTTGATCAGAATCCTTCTATCGAGTGCTTTTACTTTGACTGCATCTAACTCTGCGACGAAATGACTCGCAACTTCCAACTTTTACTTGAAACTGGTTGATCAAAAAACAATTTGAACACACGGCAGTTCTTGAAAAATGCACTGTCTTAAAATCAGGATATTGGATGTCTGTTAGTCGGTGTTAAAGTTATATTTAATAGTTCCTAAGATCGTTGATCATGATGATAGGGTGAGAAAGATACGGAAAAACAATCTATATCGTGGGATGGAGAAAGAATCTTTCTCCATAATCGAAAAGGTATAGAAAATGTAACAGAAAAAAAACGTAAAAAACAAGAAAAAAAAGTGTAGATAAAGATAGGCAAGGAATTTGAGAAAGATAAACGTCTGGGGTTAGGGGCTGAATATCTGAAAATAGTTGTATGCGCAAGTAGAACGTATAACGTCGCCATCTCGGAATTTTCACTGTCTATTCCCGACGTCGAGTCACCTCACCAGTTTTTAAGAAGCACCTGTTTCGAGAAATACTGCCGAGAAGAAGTAGAAGAAATAAAAAAAAAATAAAAAATTAAATTAGAACAACCGCAGGACTAAGTAATTCTTTTACATTTCACGATATCTAGGTATATAAATCTTATCTCTGTTATCGAAGATAATTAAAATCGTAGAACTAAGCGATATTCATCGATCGTATTGCATTACGATATATAAAAATGAAATGAATTTATATGTAGGTATATCGAAAAACCTTAGGACTCGTAGAAATTTATCGAATTTTTTTTTTTCTTAATCAGTGGAATAGATAACAGCTTTGACTCTTGGAAATGCAATAACCATATTACAGCTATAGAGAAAAGAAAAAAAAAAAAAACAGATTGTTCAAGTTCATAGATTAGAGATTAGAGTTTTCTTAAGAATATTATTACGACGTGTATTATATAGATTCGAAGATAGCTTTTCTTTCCTTTCTTTTTCTTTTCTTTTCATTTCTCTTCCTCTTCTCGCACAAATATTTTGTATTTTTGGCAAATATCCGGCACCATTATAGTTGAAACTTGCGTCGGTGCAAAAGCCTACGTCTTGTGTAGGTATAATATATTTAGATATACGCTGAGTGTAAGATTTAGTAGAGCGTCAAGAATAACATCATCACTTAGGTAAACCTATTTTCGTGTGCAAAACTGAATCTTAACCAAATCTCTGAAATCAGACTTTAAAATATATACGTTTATACCCACGATCACTCTTAAATCATAAATGAAAAAAAAATAACAAAATTGAAAAATCGGTAATAAAAAGTGAAAAATAAGGAATAAGAAAAATTTCTCACTCCGTACCTCGAAACAAAATTATATTTAGACATTATTGCACTGGTCAGTATCGATCAACGCGTCATTCCAGCCGCGTGATTCGAATTAATAAATTCATGAGACGATTTCGAATCCACGACTATAACTATACTGTCAATGTCCCGAGTCAAGAAATTTAATCAGGAATAAGAAACACGACTTTTGACTAGTAGTTGCATTTTTTTTGGCGCAATTATTCCTCAGCCGGGTCTTAGGATGGATAATTTTGAGGAGTACGACTTGATAGAAACTTAGATAATCGATAAAAAATTTGCTTAGAATCAAGTCTGTAAATTCAACGGTATAGAAGTTATCAAGCGTTGAAATTTACCTTTAAACGTTCGTCACGTCTGAACTATTGACTTTGTAAAACTGATTTTGAGGACATTTTTTTTGTAGAGTGGGAAAATTCTCTATAAAACAGAATTATGCAAAA
Organism: Macrophya alboannulata; assembly: GCA_949628255.1. Classification (NCBI taxonomy): domain Eukaryota; kingdom Metazoa; phylum Arthropoda; class Insecta; order Hymenoptera; family Tenthredinidae; genus Macrophya; species Macrophya alboannulata. Next base: position 17,036,936 of record OX451207.1, read on the forward strand.
TTTTGTATCACGAAATCCAGCTGAGTAATAAGAATCAATATAAAAAATTTGAAAAAAAAAATATAGATCAGACGTTTTTCCTACGTTAATAAAATGCGAAAACTTCAAATTAATTAACAACGCTGCGTTCTATCGCGAGGATTTCTTTCTGGATTTATTTCAAACGATTTCGAGGTAACAGGAAGAGAATGAAGATTAATAATTTCGGCTTAAAACTTCGTTCTGTAAATTCAGATCGATTTATTTTTTAGAAAGGTTTTAGAAATTCCAAGAATAATATTTCTGGTTTGGATTAGCCTCATGTGAATGAAAAAATTAAGCCATTGAAATTAATGAAGTGAACCCAACGAAGCAACCCCATGCAGCATCGATGAACCGTTTCATCTTCGAAATTGAACAGGTCTTTGAGTTTGTTCATCGAACCATGAGGTTATATTATAATATCTGCAGACGATGCTGAGAGGTGGAAATATTCGTTGACATTACTTCTAAGATAGATTCGTCAAAATAATAATAACAGATTCTGAATATCATTCATTGTCAATTCTATAATGTACACAATACGTATGTACATTGAATTGAATGGAAAAAAAAGACCCTGTGTATGATTGGCTAGCACATTTCACCGGCCTGTGCAATATACCCAGTCCTTTCGCTGTGTGCATATATAATAAAAGAAATGGGAATACCTTTATTCTATCAATTCTACTATTTGCAGAGCTTCAGTGTCGATGCAGACCCTAGGCTTATGCGATTCTAGAATCCAATTAAAACCGCTCCAAATTTAGCCTGCACGGTTTACGTAAAACGTCGGAGTTCATTGCAGCTGCAGTGCAAAGCAATATGCAAGTGTAAACTGAACAATAATATTCATATGTATATTTTTTTTAATATTCCTGTTTTTTTTTTTTCATAGTTTACATACAATTATGATCCGTTAAGTTTCCAGTTAGGATATAATAGAACCGCAAGGTGAGATCAGACAGGATACCGTGGCGTGGTTTAATCTAGATTTCGCTATCTCGTTGTACATGGTAAAAGTTGTTATTATTTTTTTTTTTCCTTCGTGATTATGCTGAAAGTTTCCGCGAAAGATATGAACCTTTGGGAAGTACAGTTACATCAATCTATTTTATAACCTTCGGGCAGTAAAAAAAAAGTAAATAAATATACAAACAAAATTGAACTTTTTTTGTTCGAGAATTTTCCCGAATTCGTATACGTAAATTTCAATTCGGATAAAATCGCAGACTCAATTTTCAATGAATATTATACGTTGAAAGAATCTTTTCCGGAAAATTTTACTCCACGTATAATATTATACGTCGTGTTCTTTCGTATAACAAATTAGGCGAACTCTAATTAGTGTCGTGTTAATTTATACCCCACGATAATAAATTATGTTAATTATGACATAAAATTCAAAAAAAAAAAAAAAAACTGAAGAAAATGAATGAATTATAATAAGATGTATTCATTCCGATTCAGGTAATTGTTTGCATAATAATTTCCAGACCGTCTGAAACGCTTTATGTAATTAATTCTATAATTACAACTAACTGCCCACCCTCTTACCTACATACCTACCAGTGCCACCGAAATTTCGCTAACCAACCTGGATACGAGCTCTGCGGTCAATTAGACCCCGGATTATTAGGATTTAAATATTATTACACCCTGTTCTTAGCGTTAAGTATTATCCTCGATTAATTATATAACAACCTTATCCTCCGCGATGTGAGATAACGATTTTACATTACGATTTCTGACTGAATTGACATCAGAATTTATACGCAAGTGCTTATGTGAACCCTAAGAGAAATTTTTTATTTTTTTTTTGAACTTCTAGACACTCTAAATTCCTAAGTCCAACAAAAAGTTCGAGATTTTTCGGGTTCAGGACATATACCGTGTCCTTCCACAGTTTGCTCGTCCGTCCGCACGTAGGCATGGGTGTGGCCCTGTCGTGTATACAGTGTACTCTGCAGTGCCGTATTAAACGGAGGATCTGAGGGGACTCAATTTATTCTGTATTATTTTCTTAGGACTGAAGTACAGAGTTGAAGAATATTTTTATTTAGATTTTTAATATGAGATAAAAATTCAATTAAAAAAAAAAAAAAGAAAAGAAAAAATCAATGCAGGATTTATGCAAGAAGCAAGTTTATATGATTGTAATCAAATGAGAGACAGACTACGCATGATTTAAATTGTCTGAGTTTTGATTTGGTGAAGATTGTGAATTGTTGAATAAAATTTTTGCTAAATATAGAAGAAATTTGGCGATATTTTGATCCGACTAGTTTTTAAACAGATATTATACCACCAACTTTAGATAGAGAATAAAATAAAATTATGATATACATAGATTGCCTCCGATAGAAAATAATGTAACGTTGTATTTTTAAGAAAATTCTAGAGAGATGGCCGCAGAACAAGATCGACAAATTATATTGAAATCATCGAGATTAAATATTATTTAAATCCCTTTGAAAAAAACATGGAAAGAACCGCAATCCCAATCTCGTTAAGGTCCTAAAATCATCGTATTTACTCATAGAATTTATGTGAATTTTTTGAAAGATTTTGAATCATGTAATTTTTTTTAAACAGCCTGAATAATTATTGAAAAAATGTGAGGACTACGGAATATATTAAAACCAGCAGAATCTAAAATGATCAGGATTGCAGGCTTGCTGATTTGGCGTGGAAATCCCCACTTCTATATATACATAGAAGGAAATTAGTTCATCTTGCAGTGCAGGATATGACGATGAATATATAATTATCTCTAAAAATTTCCGTACAAATGTTTATTAATATTTTATCATTTATATCGAATTTTAATTCCTGTACGAATATGTATTTTATAAAATGAATAGAATTCTGAATCATTTCGATACAAAATATGGAGAGAAAAAAAAAAAAAAACGAAAAAAAAAATCTCTTCATGAAAATTATTTAGAAAGAAATTTTTTTTTTTTTTAAACTATATAATTAATTAATTTCTTGTTTTAATTTTCATCGCATTATACGCGTCCCTGCAGCACGCTTCGTTTGCGGTAACTCTTATTGTTCCCATTTAAATAGTGAAAGTATTATCGAATAGCAGACGACGAGAGAAGGTAGTAGATAGGTAGGTAGGTATGTATACTGCAACTGCACGCGATGCGGTTTGAATTTGAAACGAAAACCTCAAGTCTTGAATAGTTTTTTTTTTTATATATATATGTGTATACATATTTTTGTTTGTTTTTCACAAGTACTTACAGCGACTACAGTAGTTTCTGCAGAAAAACTATTAAAAGAAAAAAAAACTATTCGTGCAGGAGGCCTGCACATATACCTACATATATGCCTACATATATGTATATATATATTTTTATCCACAAATATTACATGGTACTGTACTATAAATTCAAACGAACACATGTAATATGCACTCAATGCATTAAAACACGTAGAAAACTGTGTAAGGTTTGAACTAATCGTATTAAACGTGACTTTGCAATGCTGTGCATATCACATTGCAATGGCAAGTATAACATAACATAATAAATGTTACAAACTTCAGTACATAGGTATAGGTATACGATAGATTATACCTATGTTTAAAATTCGTCAGGTTCTTTTGCATTATATGTATAATGTATATGGGGCTTTCCATCCATTCCCACCCACATTTGACCTCGACAGTTTTTTTTTTTGCTCAATTTTTCAATACGAGTACGTTTAAAAAAATCATAACCCAGTTTTATTCAGTAGGTGAATTTACCTAGCACTACCTGAGTCCAACTCCAATTCTTTCTATTAATAATTGACTGTCTCTCACTCAATATTGACCATCAAAATGCTGCGATTGCTAAATTTCCTTTTTCAAGCAAATCGTGATCCAACAAATGCACCGATTGTGCAGCGATTGGACTCTCCAACGAGCGCAAAAAATTAAAAATTTAATATCGCCTATATATAGCCGTTATATAGCCTCATAACGAAAAGCTTTGAATTCGTGTATACGATCGTCGTGTCAGCTGTTAGATGTCAACAACGATTCAAAGTTCTCCTTTAAACTATCCCGAATCTCTGACTCATGCCGCAAATTAACTTCTGTCATACTTGAATCATAGCTGGGCGAATTGTGTTAACCAACAATTTTATTAATCTATATGTATACCTATATGTATTATAACTCGCTTGCAGTTTTGACGATGATTTCATGATGCATATGGGTACTTTCTTGTCCCAGTAATGTATATACAATATGTATTGAGTATGTATAGAAAGTATATTCTGCACATAGGTAGGTGGGGCACAACGGAGTACATTTCGTTGTCCTCTCCTATGTACATGTATAATGGTATATTTTTCTTTTTATTGTTGATGAAACTTTTTCCAGAAGTTGAAGCAGAAGCAGCAGCAGCCAGCGGTACTGCAAGCCTTACGTTGAAAGTCCGAAGACCACTTCCACTTCCGGTTTCATAGAAATAACTGATAAAACGATATCTCACATTCCGTATATTATACGCTTTAGTTTAAATGTCACATATATCCATTACGCATACGTATGTATGTACATGAATAAAAAATTCTTTTGGTATACACATACGGATGGATTGATTCGCTATGAAAATTTTTGATACGATGATATTTAAGCTATCATTAAATTGTATGATTATACAGTTTCATCGAAACTCTAATGATATTCTTCTATTTATTTATTTTTCGTCAGATAAAATTCATCAATAGGATATAAGAAATCGTAATATAGGTATATTTTGACATGTTAGTCTCGCTTTAAACGACTCACTTGACCTTCGATCTCTCTCTCTCATCTGTCAATATTGACAATCTGCAGTACATATATTATATTCCCGAAATTCGAAAATATATTATACACGATTATGTTTACAGATTTCGATTTATACTGAAACCGTTAATCGACATACTGCAGACAAGTTTCCATTATCGGCCTTGAACGGCCATTTACCGAAATTCAAAAATTGAAAGCTTTTAATTAACGTGTTTTGCGCCCTAACACCGCCTTGCGATACTAAACAAAAAAATAAAAAATTGCCCAAAAAAATTAATGTTTGAAGAAAAAATAAGAAAGAAAGATATAATTGTTCTGTTTCTGTCTTTCGAATATAAACACATTTTTTTTTTTTTTTTGTTTTCATAACGTGATGATAATTCATAAAAGGATGAATTGTTTATTATATTTACGTTTATAAAACATTTATAGCTATAGGTATGTATATGTGTATGTAATGAGAAAGCGAGATAACACTTGCCACGTTTTCACCATTAATATTAAGATCGGAATGCGCTTGGTTTAATTACGGTTATGGTTATAAGTTGTTACGGTCGTATGGTGGCTATGGGTATGTATGGCTATAAGTATGGCTGCTGGAGCTTACTGATAAGTCAAAATTAGACGTTGATTGAAAGCGACCAGCTGTTGAGTAGAGTACAAATAATACACATCATCTCGGCGCCAGATTACGCGCTCACATACAAGCCCGGAATAAAATATAATCTTAAATAACAAAAGCGAAAAAATAACAAAAAAAAAAATGAAAATTCAACCGTTTCATATTTTTTTCAATTCTAAATGTAAAATGATAATAATATTTTCTGTAGAAAGTTAACAAGAAAATCGATAAATTATCTCAAATTGACACTTTTTTTTAAACCTTTTTTTATTGAAATCGCGATGTGTAGGTCATACGTACGATAAAAGTAAAGACGAATTTTCAACGGTGGTTTCATTAGTTTTTATTTTATTATCTATCTTCTTCTTCTCATTATTGTTCTATTATCGTTTTTGTTTGACGACGAACGTCAGAGGCATGTAAAATCGGCTTAGAAATATATCTACAAATAAAAGCAAAACTATAGCGTCACGCGAATAGAAACTAGATAAATTTCCGGACGTGCGGAAATTCGATCTACCGTTACTATTACTGCCCCGATGCGGGATGCAGAGCCAAGGCTTCGTACCTTCATCCCATCTATACCCTATACCTATAATAATATACTGAAGAATTTAACATTCATGTCTGTGCAGCAACGTTAGAATATAGGTACATCTATCTCGTCCGCGAACGCCACAGAGATCCTGTAATCGGCGTTATATATATGTATATATGTTATAATGGTGATCGTAGCTCTAAGTAGAGCTATAATACAGGACATGGATATAGGTAACACATTAAATGGTTTTTCTTGGCCACCGAGCTGAGTTCCTCGTGACAGCTGTCTAATGAGACGATTCGAAGTTTGAGAAAAAATGAAAAATAAAACACGTGTGACGACGGGTTGTACCAGAAGCACCACCAGCAGTCTGCTGCTACGCATATACATATATAACAACGCGATGTCTGAAGAAAGAAAATATGATTGTGATTATAGCCGTGTGGTTTTTGGTCAGAAAAGTTCGAACCATTGCAGTTAACTATTACATTAATTCAAGTTAAATCATAAATGGTTACATACATCAATAAATTACTTCACTAGACCGGACACTATTTTTCCTCGGTCTTGATAATCCGAGAATTATAATGTACAAGAAAGTAGAACGATTAATTAGATCGTTCGATTAACGCGAATAAATTTCGAATTTTTCGATATATTATTCATATACGTAAGTTTAATAATTATCGTAAGACGAGAGAAAAGAAAGCAGCCGCTGTTTGACTATATAGACACGTTCTTTCTTACGTTTTGTTTTTTTTTCCTTGTTTTTTTTTTACGCGATGTGAGGGCGAGACGCGAGACGAGACGTGCGTTATAAGGCGTGTGTCGGCGTAAACGTGGATTAGTGCGTCTCTCAGGGTCTATACATCTATATATACTAACATATATGTATAAAGAGATGAATATACTCGATAGGGCTGGGCTGCACCCCGGCCAGACAGTAGAATGTTTTCTGTACGGTTAGTAAGGTAAACTTGAATTTCGCCGTAGTCGGAGAATAAGAGGAAGAAGTGCGGGTGGGGTTCGGACGCAGATATTCGATTATTTTCACTCTCTACACCTACGTAATACGCATCTGTACTTACACCCACCCCACAGAGTATATCCCGTTTGTTATAACAGCCCTAATCGTCTCCAAATCAGTTTGATTTTAGAATTATAACTCAAAACAAAGAAACAAAAAAAAAATAAGGTTTATAAAATCAGCTGTTCAATATATATATATATCAGAAATAATAATTATCTGTCGCTTATTTTTTTACGACGCGTTTGATATACGTATCTGCGAAAAGAATTTATTTCTTCTTTGTCAGACATTTATAACGAAAGTTTGCTGAACACGTTTTTCATCAACCGCTTATACCTACCTGAACGCGACTTATATTATCACTGTCTATAATATAAATCTCCTCAAAATCTGAAGCGATTCCTTTCGATCTTTACAGTATAGTTCGATTTTTCATCCCTGACGTAAAATTTTATCTAATATTTGATAATATAAAAAAAGAAGTTTATCCATTGTCGTATAGATTGATAAGTCACGTGGGTAGCTTAGCGTGATTTTGACAGGTGCGGTTGAAGAAATGATGACGCAGTATGGAAACATTTGACAAGAAATTTTATTCTGCGTGTAAAATTGTGTTAAAAAAGTTAAAAAAAAAAAGAAAGAAACGAGAAAATTGTCGCAAGGTTTGAAATATGAAACGCAGAGAAATCGGTATCTTTTACTTATATCGTCCCACGTCCATGTATAGAAATTTCATTAACAAAGAATAACAGGATACCGTACCTACGTGTTTCCAGTTTCAAGTTATTGATGTTACTTTCGCGTATGTAAGTTCACATATGTATGTATACGTTATAATTACGAGGCGAGGTTGGGAGTATCGTGTTTCCTTTGGGTCTGCTTCATCCTTGCTAGATAAACCCCACATAATGTACACATATAAGTATTTACGGTAAAGCGAACGCGAGCCGGCAAAGAGGAGGTACAGAAATCAATGTCTAAATAATATCTCGCTCATCCCCGTCCCAAAAATATGAAATAACGAGAAAAAAAAAATAACAGGAGATATTCGTTTTCTCGCAAACGACAGAAAGAATCCTTCCTATTCAAACACCACGATCTCGTTAGATCATCATTTTTTTTTTCTATTTTTATAAAGATAATACTTTTATCAATGCATTACTCACTTGTTCTCGCAGCTAAATTCCTCGGTATGGTGGAACGGCGGCTAGAGTTGCACTTTATTTTGTTTAGGTTTACGCGCCGGTCACAACCAACACGATGCGTATCGGCCGGCACTCCGTGAAACACTGACAAGAAGACAGAAGTCAGACTTGTCCTGTCTGTGAATTCTAAGCGTGTGGGGGTGCAGTATGGTTATAGGTTTGAAAGCGCACTCGGCACTCTATATAATCATGTCACGGATGCTTGGAGCGATCGACTGAGGGGCTGAGAGCTAAGAGCTGAGAGCTGAGACTTGAGAGTGACTGAGGGCGGAGGGAACGAGCCGAGTACTTTAGCTCTTGGGCGAACGAATCTCGAACCGAAACTCCACTCGACGATGACTATTCTGAATCGTTGTAAAGAATAAAAAAAAAATAATTTTATTTGGTTGTTGCGCCGGTGGTAAACCGACCCTCGCTACCTGTCCCATATAAGGGATGGGAAATACTATTTTCAGGTCTAATTTTCTTCAAACTCCCGCGGTAACATGAATAAAGTAGGATTTAGCTCGATTACGAACCTACCCGTGGTGCCATCTCGGTTATTTGAACTAAATCTATGTCGCTATGCCGCGTGCGCGGACAAAAAGAAACACTATGTGTATGCAGTATGCACATTGACGTCGATGAGTATGCATTTACGTATTGCATTCGAATACTTATGATTTCAGCCTCGGACTAAACAGGATCATCAGGCTGTTACCATCTTTTATTTATTCTTTATTAGATTCATTTCACCGCTCTTACAGCGGTTTCATACAATTAGCTTCATTTCAAACGCTGATGTTTAATCCTTATAATATTAGTCAATTTTTTTCAATGAATGAACATTTCGAAATGGATAAACGTGTAAAATAATTGAATAACTAGAGAATACTCGTGTATCTACATATAGTTAAATAAATTTAAAGAACAAACGAGAGAGAGAGAGAGAGAATCGGGTCTTGTTAAAGTTCCATCGATGGTCGAGGGTGTCGCGAGCGTCCGGACTCGGTCGGTCTGAAGTGTGAAGCATTGATATACATAAGACATACCTAGGTGCGAGAGGAGTGAGATCAAAAGTTGTGACAAGTGACGAATTTCAGGTTGAATTAAATTCCGGTAGCAGTCGAAGACCTCAAGTTCACCGTGTCAGACGGTGTTGTATTTTGGCCACAAATGTTGTGCAAAAGTATAAAGTAAATTTTTAAAACACGACATGGCCGAAAATTTAGGAAAACGACCTTCAAAGGGGATTCTAAAATCCTCCAGTAGTTTTGACTCTCAAGAAGCACCCAGGTAAGCATTTACCCTCCGCCAACACACACCTAAAGGTATCTACATACATGAACAGGATTATCGTCTGTTATGAAAACATGCGACTTGTATAACCTAAAATTTGAAACATTATCTGAAGTTTAGGTTGTTTTAAAAACTAAAAATAAGCGCCAAATACTTATTACGTTAATTTCTATCCACTAACGCCTCTAAATACGCCCTATGAGCTTCGATCTAATCCCATTATAATTCAGAACCGTTCGATATTATGACTCACAGGTTACTTCACGAGTATTTTTAAATACGTTAGTAAGTATACGTATGTATTTATTAAACCAACACATATCCACGCGGTTTAGGATCTTTTATTCGATTAATATTCATGTTGCAATTACGTTCTATTGCTGGTCTAGTTTATCACGTTAACGTGACAACTACTACGCAGCAGGCTACGTATTTCATAAAATACCTTGTTGAAAGGTACTTGGCCGTTGAATTGAAAATTTGAAATTTTTTCCTATAAAATATTGGCTGTATTTAATTTTTCTTCAGAGATAATGTTTACATGAATTAAACTTGTTGATGTTTTCAGTATTTGTTATTTTCTCACCGATAGTCAGATTAGCTTGACTTTAAATAAATAAGATTATCTATTTCAGCCGAGCTAATAAAGAAACAAAATGGGATGAGATGAACATAATAGCGACGTTACATCCCGCTGACAAAGATTATGGCCATATGAAAATTGACGAACCAAAAACACCTTATAATTACGAAGGGGTTGATAATGCGCATGAAAGAGACCAGTTGGATTCAGGAATAATTGCTGCAAAGTATGCTTCAAGTGTTATGCTTATCTTCGTTTGATAATATTATCGACATTTTTTGAGTCAATAACTTTCGTTACATTTTATTTGTATTTATCTTATGGATTTTGAACACTGAAAACAAGGAGAACTAATCGCAGTGTAAATTTATCTATTATCAATGTTATGCATTTTTGTATTTTTCTTTCAGATTAGCTGGTAATGATAAGCCAAAAATTTTAGAGGAATCTTCGGACGAAGAAGATGAAGAAACACCGGAGGAGAGACGTAATAAATCTTATTTTATATGCATTTTATCGCGCATTTTATCGGTCGGATTTTAACGGATTTATGTTCGAGATTTATGCTTTATTTCTAAACTTTGTACTACACAAAGTGGGCTTCCAGTTTTACAATTGTTTAGCTATCATGTTTCTTAAAACTTTGCAATCCGCATGTTTCTTAAAACTTTGATTTTTTCCGATATGGATATACATTTTTGTTTTATTCTGTTTAATTTTCTCTTGTGGATTTCACACTATTATTTGTCATTCTAACAAACTTTCGCAACAAAATTAAATAACCACATCATCCATTAGTTTCAGTTCCTAATTTGGAATTGATTGAGATTCAAATCCGAAAAATAATATTGAAACTTTGTAACAATCCGGATTTCAGTGGACCTCTGAGAATAAATCTTCTTACTGTTTGAGGTCAATGTCATTTTTGACACCGGTACAAGAGCTGTTCTTATTTTAACTTTCTATCCAAGTTTCCGTGTATAAATTGTTCGTGAATTCTTTGCACCACAGTCAGTGCCAAAAGCTTTGACCAATATCTTGTTGATGCAATATCGTAACTAGGTGATTGAACTTTTGGCTCTACTGTTCAAGAAACTGTTTAAGATCACGATTGTTATAATTATAACTAAATATTCCTAATTTAATTTTTCAGAAAAGAGAATAGCATTTGAACAAAAACGAAAAGGCCATTACCAAGAATGGCAGGCGGTACAATTGGCGAGGAAGTCAATGCAGGAAGAAAGCGACGAAGATAATGAAGACGAGGAAACCGAGGCCGATTCAAATTCTCGATCCAAGTGCGTGCCATCCTGTGATAGCGAGCCAGATTCTGATTCAAACTCGCCAGACTAATCACTTGTTGTTCACGACAGTTTATCCCTTTTCCGATTCATTTCACTTAAATACATATACCAATTGCAAACTCAGTTCAATGTCTAGAATAACAAAGACAAAGATAGATATTCTCAGTGTAATTCGGACTGATTTTTACACAAAAGTATTAATCTTCTGATTAATTTTTATTATTTACACACAGACACAGACAGAGGACAAAGGACATACATGCACACAGATTTTGGCTACTGAATTATCAATTGTTATAATTTAGTGAATTAGTTTTAGAAAATCCCTATCGACTGCAGCGCGTAAATTTGAAGGTAGCTCCTATTGATCTTTTAACGAATAGATCATGATCTGGTAATTGACTGTAAAACAAGTATATTTATATACTCGTTACCCGAATTATTGACTATTGTAAGCAAGTTTATATTTATGTACGTGTATATAAAGAAGGAAAAAAAATATATAGGTATATATAAATATATTAACGGGTAGAAAATTAACGACAGCTATTATGATTCATTCTCATAACGCATTTTGAGTCTTTTGAAAATTGAAATTGAAAAATGATATTCTTTTTTTGTTTGTTTTTTTTTTTTCTTTTCGTTTTTTCTCTTATAAAAGAAAGTTATATTTGATTTTCGAACGCAATTGAGCTACCTTCTGCTTTACATATGCGTATACGATGTATTGAGGGTCGCGATAAGAGAAGGCTTTTGCTAACATGAGAATTGTTCATCAATAAAAATAAGAATTATCATAATAACGCACAAAAGATGATCACATCGCTCAAACGTTTATAAAATATGTTTAATGACTTGTCAACATTAGTCTAATAGATACAAGCGAACTTCTTTATTCATTTTATCTTATTCTTCGATATAGATGACATTAATATTTAACAGTACTTATGTGAATATGTATGTATAAAATAATTACACAGATTATTTAAACGCCATAAAAACAAATTCCTGCTATATAAATATTTTATCGGGAAATATCATAAAAACGCTTCTCATGTAAGCAAATTCACTTTCGACCCTCCTCCACATTGCCAAACTATTAGGGTGAAATTTGACTTCATTTCACGAATTATTATTATTATTATTATTATTATTATTATTATTATTATTATTATTGTTATTAATATTTCGATAATTATTATTTTTATTATCTTAATTTATAAGCTCACTATCAGCTGCTCTTTGTTGGCTAGTTCATTTTTCCATATATCTTATCCTCCGATTCCTACTATATTATCCCGGTGAACGAAAGAAAAAAAAAAACGACATTCTTTTTATGATATGAGAAAATCAATTCGCGTTTTTGAAATTTGTGATCAAAAATTAAGTATCCTTTTTTTTTTTATAGCGATTAATTGGCTGAGACGTCAATTTTCAATTTGAGTAAATCCGTTTGTTTGGAAATATGGATTTTAACTTTCAAATATATATTTTAACATCTGTTTTCATTCACTGGGTTTACTTTAAACGAAAGTTTGGATTTCTTTTATTTAAATGTAGTTTGCTTTGCCATTGTACAACAAGTGATTTTGATAATCATGTATAAATGTAATCTTTAAGATCGTTGCATTGTTGAAAAAAAAATTCTAAATGCAGCGAAAAGAAAAAAAAAGGAAAAAAAAATTGAAATTCTAAGGGTCCGCTACATTGTGGTTTTCTAAAAAAGAATTTTTCTATACGAAAAAAAAATTTGAAATCTTATATCGAGATATTAAATTTGGTGATTTGAATAGGTTGTACACGTTGAACGTTAGCCAGTGATAATTTAACCACTGATGTAGCGGACCGATATTTTCATAGAGAAATGTATCAGATCTGGCTAATAATTTAATGTTTAATTATTTATATTTAGTTTTTTTTTTATGTTTGTTTTTCATTCCCGTCAGAAAATGTAGATAAGCTAGAGCGTAAGTTATATTTATGAATAATATATATTCACCATAAAATCACGAGTGGCTTAAACGCAATAATGGAGATTTATACGTGAAGTTTGAAACGTTAAATAGTTGTAAATCGACCCTCTGCAACATAATTTTTTTTTCTTTTTTTATTACCAAGTATTCAAATCCTTTTTCGTTATATAAACCCGAACTTTATCACTACTAGTCCATAGACACACGTCGATTAGAGGAATCTTCAAATAGATTAGTTACATTGATCAATAGAAATTTAGGCTTTTAATCGTCCGGTAAGACAGAGCCAGAATTTCAAAGAGAACCTAAATCTTGTAAATTTATAACAACGATGGCTGCTGTTAATATTGTAAAAATTGAGAGTAGATTCTTTCCCGAAATTCTATGCTGTGAGATATATTTTTTTTTTTTGAAATTTTATACCACCAGGAAATAGTTGTGAAGTATACTGACGTAATTCTCTTCTAGCTAATATGCGATTCGGTGTTGGGGTATGAAAGAATAATTATTTAATGGAACAAAAAGTGGATTCACTTCGCGTAAAGAAAAAAAAAATCATTGCATTCCTGGCTAATAAATAGTAGCAATTTATCAAACAACGGGATGGTCATGACACATGGAAACATGAAAAAAAAAAAAAATATATATAAATAAAAAAAATCTGGGAATGTAGAGGAATATTTTTTCTAGTCGGCATAATTTCTTTCTATGTATTCGTTGGTTTTTGTTACATACAAAAAAATTCATGTGTGAAAGAGGAAAAATATATTTTGAAATTCTAGAATATAACGTGAGAATTTTTGATAATTGATGTGTAGTTGGTTATTATTTTGTGAAATGCGGTCAGGATAGAAAATTGTATTCAATTTCTGGTAATCGTATAGAATAATCGTTGAACATCCATCAAGAAACGCTTTTTCGAAATTAAGGTGTGTGAACGATCGAAAATTCTTGGATACTTATCGAAACATAACACAATTTGCATATCCTATACAACTTTGTACGTACACATAGAGAGGGTTTTTCATATGATGCTTAAAAAAAAAAAACGATAAAAAAGATCGAATAAGACCTCGATTTTTTTTGAGGCGGGGGGGAGAGTTATATCTGCTATCGCGATTCGCGTTTACGGTACTTGTCTTTTTTTTATTTTGTTTCCATATATTTTTGTATATCCGAACGTAGGTGTATGTGTTTCCCAATCCATTATCTTCCCTTACTTTTCATAAAACACATCTGCAATTTCGTGGCGGGGGTTGAACCGAGTCAATGGTTCAAATATGATGTATAAGAAGGAGAGAAAAAAAGGTTGAAAATGAAATTTTTATAACTTGAATATTTCGCATACGGATGTATAATTAATTGTCATCGTGGTTTAGCGCCAGTTTCTTATCTTTTCGATAATTGAAGTACATGCATACCTACTCAAAAAAAAAAAAACGTGATTTAGAAATTCTCAAGTAACTGATCAACGTTCTAGAAAATATCCATCCACAACGTCCGGTGTTCGATATACTGACGTAGGCACTGATGACATCTTCGCTAATCGTAACAACTCTACGCAGACGAAAAATTACAAATCAAAAATTAGATGCTGCGGTACAGGCAAGAATCGTCACGCTTGTTCAACGTGTGGCTGCCGGTATTATTATAAAATCTTATTCACTTCCGCTTTTCTTATATAATTTACACTACCAAATCCAGTAATTAACACACACGCGAATAGCATCGGGCGGCTGTTTTCGCGGAAAAACGTTAAATCGAGGGGATAAATTTTTTTTTTCAAATAACTGGTACGCTTCGAAGAAATTTTCCATGGACTCAGGTTTTTTTTATTTAAAAGCTGATTTTACTTTTCTCTTGATACATAATTAGAAATTATTTCAGATTTTTTGGACTTTGCAATACATAGATCGAGTCTATCGAAGAAAAAGCGATTGTCGCGAGGTACGGGGCACGAAACTTTTCAATTTTGGAGGGAATATTTAAAAATGATGTAATTTTCTGAAAAATCGATAATATATCAAAAAAAGATCAAGTCTTCTATTTCTGTGTTCACGGAAAACATTTTTTTTCTTGGCAAAGTTTTCCAAAAAAAAAGAAAATAATTATTTTAATCAAAAATTTTCGCATCTAAAAATTAAAATCATCGAATATCATTGGTTTCGCTCCAAAATTACATAAATGTAGAATATTCTTACCAAATTTGAAGAAGTTTCGATGAACCATGCGACCTGTATCTTATACGACATCCACTTTTTCATCGATGTACTCAATCTATGTAACCCGAAGTCCATAAAATCTCAAATAATTTTTAATTGTGTCTTAAAGTACGAGTAATTAGTTCGAAAAAAAAAAACAAGAAACTGAGAAATTAGAATTTTTTTTCGACGAGAAAAATTAACCAACGATTTGAAAAAATTAATTAACTTTCGCTGATCTTCTCAATTCGTTGGGACAAAAAAATTAAACGAAATGAAATGAGTAAATAAATCGACCAAAAAGAGAAAAAAGCACCTGGGAATACGCCACTTTGGTATTCAATTACATTTAGGGTGAGGGCACTACTTTTGGATAAGGTATTATATCTCTGATCATATTGCGGATATTACAGTGCCTAATTAATCCGTGAAATGGAGATGCTCCCCCGGCGAACTAAAACGAATTGGTTAATTTATTTTTCTCTTCAAATTAATTTCATTGTTCTAAAGATGACGGACTTAAACAAAAGAAGAATTTATTCTGCACCGCGAGGATTCGTTCCTTTCAATTAACTTTAATCTGAAATCTTTAGAAAACGAATGAAATTAAGGGAATCGTGAGTAGCCTCTAAAATTCTAGACGTTAATCGACTTGCAATAAGTTCGCACACCGATGTGTCATTTTGATAATTTATTCGCAAATTTTACCGCATGGTATATTTCGTTACTTTAAAAATTCGAAAATTTGACAAAGTCTTATAATATAATTCGAAAATCTGCAGACTTCAAAATTTCCTTGTATTTCATATTCCGTACGGAAATTTTTCATAATTTATCGCAGTAAAAAATCTTGGTAAGTGCGAAACCACAAAAGTGGAATTGACTAGCCGGACCAGTCGCAGAATGAGTAAGGTGTGATTGTCAATAAGCATAATACTTCGAAGACAATTAATTCGAGAATTTTTTGGAACCGAATTTCTTCAGGATCCACAATTAGTGCCCTTTACCCTTTTTTCGAATCTGAATGATGTCCAGAAGTGTAAAAATTTTTTGAACAGTAGAACGCGGAAATCAAGATTAGACCAAGCTGTTGACGACAATTTTCACAAAGCACAGCCAAGTAAAATCGCAATAATCTCATATGTAGTTTGCCTGCCAAAGCTAAACCTTCGCTTTCTCATTGCATTTTAGTTTCGTAAAGATGCTCCAAACATTCTTAGGGCTAAATTGATAATTTCACGATCCTTACGTCACATCAGCTAGTCCTCTAGTCACAAATGGACAGATCCCTCAGCTTGGCTTTGCGTCATGATTAATTATTGAACGAAGGTATTTCACTCACTAAAATGAGCTGTCTATCTGTCTGTCTTCGACAGGCTTCATTTCGTACGAAACTGTTATCGATTTGTGAAAACACGTGCTCTTCGCAAGGAATGAATTTACAATATTCAAAAATATTATCAACGCTGCGCGGTACTTCTTTCGTCACATCTCCACATGATGTGTGTCTCTCTTACAAAAAATGCAACATGGAAGAATTAATGACGTATGCGCGATATGCATGATGTCAAAGTGCAAAGTCGTGGGCGATTTGCATTTACTTCGATTATGGACACTATATTTAAAAAATATTTATACATACTCGTATACTTATTATTAATAGAACCAAAAGTACAATATACATCCTGTCGATGACTATCTTAACAATTTTCATTATTTTCCCCTCGGTGGATTTGAAGTAAGAGTGCAGGAAGTAGCCAGCTAGGATCCAGAGGAGGATGTTCCTCGTGTGGTGCTCGAAACAGTGTCCCGCCACGAAATTTTCGAAATTAAAAACGATGAAGTTTGAGAGAAAAGAACAAGAAATAAAAGTAAAAATTCAATCAGCCATCTATGGGAGCGTTATTCCCAGCTGAGAAACCACTCACTCACTCATGTCATGTCTAACCGAACGAACTCCAAAACTTCCCTTCTCGACCGATCCGATTCAGTGAGTTTTTGGTCAATTTACCTTACGAGTTTCCATTTTAAATGTTATTTTTTCAAACTCATTTTTAGAGAATTTTTAACACAGTTCAGACTTTCATGTTTCACTTCGATTGGGGGTGCAGGCTTTTGTTTTTATCTTTTTTTAATTTATTTATTTATTTTTAATTTTTGCTCTCCACGCGCGATCCAGCGCTTTACCCCCAGCGCTTTATAATGAGAATATTGATTTTGTGGGTGGTATGCTGCTGATACGCCTATACATATATACATCTAATACATATAATTACGTATGGAGAAAAGTTGTTTGAATATTGGTAGTTTATAAGGGCGCATGCATGCGGAAGTTGAGCCTCTACTTTTTGACAATTATTCAGAAAGCAATTCATAGATTTTTATTAATGGTAAGCCAGGTGGTAGGTCAATCAGATTCGTATGTTATAACAAATAGCCGGAAAATCATAAAGTTTCTAAGAATTCTTACTCATGATCCTTGAATCAGTAAACAGCTCATCATTTTCCCGAATGATCTATACGTTTAGTACTGCAGATATTCGGTATGGAAAAATAGAGGATCAAGTGTCGTATGCATACGTCGCCTTGATGAATTGTAATTCGTATTTTTGTGTGAATCCCGATCGTGTAGCGGTTTTACAAAATTTTTAACACATTAATAATATTTAGACAGTTTTCGAAAAACCGAAATTGCTGCAGGCGCTTTTTACGAACGGCCGAGTGAAGCGCATTTATGCGAATATATGTATATGCAAGTTGTGAGGCCGATATCAATAAAGAAGCACCAAATACCCTACTCGATATCAAAAGCACGGACCACTAAGCTATCTTCATAATTTGAAAAAAAAAAAAAATAAATAAATAAATAGGTTAGAGATCAGTTATGCATTTAAGTAAAATTTTCTTTATTTTTGAAAATTGAAATACCCATTATAATCAAAATTGTAATAAATTGAATTGATGAAACATTAGAAAAGAAAAAAAAAAAAAAAATTGTAGAATTCATTGTTTAGTATTTGAATAGAATCAAAAATAAAACTACTTCTCATATAATAATAATATATGTAGATATAATATAATAAGGTATGAATCCATATTAGTAGAGGAACTATGCGTATTATTGAATAGAATTAATAACGTTCAGATTATTCTTTGAAAAACATATGGAAAAAATATAAATTATAAATATCTATATCTATAAATGTTCAGTCCAAAATATACATAATCAACAAACACGATTATATGCATATAGGGTACATCCCTAATGAAACACATCTCACTATCAGCTGCGATGCTGCGAAATTGACGGAACATTATACAGAAATTACACAGATTCGGTGATAGGTATAGATATATATCGTACTCTGACGTACTATGTTACGTCAAAGGCGGCTCAAAGTTTTTTCGGCAAAAAAAAAAATAATTCATGTCGTATAATGATTACGATAGAATAGGATGAACGGGTCACACAGGAAACCTTAATTCTTAATGCAATTGATTGTAACTATTTTTGTTTTCCGAGCTCGGGCATACAGAAAAATTTCATACCATACAAAAAAATCCATAGAGTTTTCCATCGAGCTACAACTAGCAATTAGAGCTTAATCGGCTGTATTAATCGTCTTTCAAGGCAATGGCAGCGTAAACTTGCTTCAATCCTTACTCTCATTTTAGTATCTCATCGAAGACTGCGGTAAGAATTAAGATTCGATATTGCGAAAGTCGTTTGTAGACAGATTATTTTTTTTCCACGTCAAATTCTTCTTCCACTTTTCAGTTCAAATGCAAGGGGTTGAATAAAAATAGAATGAGTAATTTCGTTGGCATAAAAGTATGAATTTTTATGCAATTATCATACATATGGGTAATTCTTGCGAGAACCGACTAAGGTTCGGGCATCTCATAATCGCCTATCTTTTCTGCATAATTAAAATTATTTGAATAGATTACTACCTATCAAGTTGTTGCTATTATTAGCGTGATTTTAAACACAAGAGATAATGCCATTTAGCTATAAAACGTTGCAAAATTAACCAGCTTGTTGATTATATGGATCGAATCAGTCGGAACGATCTATAGATCGAAACTAATTGGGTGTAGTGATTTTCGTTGTTTCTAAACTAGCGCAATAAATATTTGTGTCGTGGGAACGTAGTTTCAGTATTAAAAAAAAAAAAAGAATACATAAGTGTTGTATAGAAATTTGAATGATAAATTTCAGTCAATAATTATTGATCAATATGTGGTATCGATTGCTACCTAATCCTAATCATTTCCGTACATTCATAAGCGTGAAAGTGATATTGAAATAGTCCTATAAGTATAAGAAAATAATAGTTACTTTATAGCTGTGTATCATAGACTGGTAAAACAGTTTAGGATCCGTACGATCAAACGTTGAAGGTTTCTCGATCAACATTAATTAATTTCTCTAAAAGTGGGTATCCATGAAAGTTCATGGCCATCGGCATCTACGCATTCTGTTCAAATTATTAGATGCAGTGTATTTTCAACAATTTTTTCATAAACTTTGAATTTCGATGTCAAGTCTACCCTCAGTTTACTTTTTATTCGTTGATATGTAAGAAACCTTGAAGAATTTGATCGTGAGTCCTACTACTCATATAAATTGTCCAAAGAAGAATGAATCCTCTAAGAGCTCGGGACTACAGTGACGTACGTCTTTGTTGATTCATATAAATTCGCCCATATACCTATACTGAAGTAATGAAGGGATGGATGGATGGAACAAGGGCTTAAATCAAAAATGGCATGTCAGAGAAACTGAAAAAAGAAATGAGGAAAAGCTCTTTGATGGGATTTGAAATGATATGAGACAATTTAGTTTAAAAAATCTCTATACTTATGGGAGATAACATGAAAGATAAAAATTGACTCAATCCCTTGTTCCAAATATCCTAATTCAGTTTCCTTCTGCAATTCTTGAATTCTATTCAATTTTACACGTACAGATATTCATCATTTTCATATCATTTTACCGAATATGTATGTAAGTCGAAATGATTGAAGGAGCTTTTCTATCAAAGAGCAGATGTTTCAGAGACGAGAAACAGGCTGAAAAAAGAAAAGGAAAAAAATAATTTTCAAGTTCTATGGTGATATGAGCGTTCAATCTTGATATAGACACTTTCGGCGATTAGAATTTATAGGATTCATTCTTTTGACGCATCCTTCCAGTTGTGGGAAGAAATGTGAGCCAAGCCTTCCAGCATAGACCTTAGCGTGCTTTTAGATATTTATATATATTTATCAGTTGCAGAAGCTGCAGAAATGAACTAAAAAACGAATAAATAATGTCAAATAATAATAACATACAAAAAAACAAAAAAAAATATAAAAGATGTGTAAATATGAATAAATGATGATATTAAAATATATACTATATTCGAACTGTAAAATCAATAAATAAAAGTCATCGATATTAGAAGACGTTTTTTATTACCTAATTTTTATTTACAACCACGTAACTAGGCTTTATAACTATAAGAATAATAATTAGGAACCGGGTTGAAGTTCCGAATTTTCAAAGTTCCGGATAGTCAAAATTACGAATTTTAATATTATCGACTTATACAGTTTTTGGGAAGATTATTTCTCCGAAAGTCTGCACAGTCGATTTATCAATCTTTTTAAAAGTTCCGAAAGTCTGAAAGTCCAAAACTTGAAATTCACGCATGGAGCGTCGTGCCCCTTATTAAGTTTTCAGATTCTTGGACTTTCTTTGGAGTTTTTCACTGTCTGCATTCCAATCTTTCCCAATTTCAATATATCCTGGACTTTAACATTTTTGAAAATTCGAAATCGTCTGCAACGAATTCGTAATTTTGACTGTTCGGAATTTTTCAAATTAGGAACTTCAAAACCGATGATAACATTTGAGACAAATGTTTATCAATTATCATAAGTTTTTCAGTAATGCCTTCAAGGTAAGCGATTCATCTATTACCTGGAATTGTTCTATTTTACCTCAAAAGTACTAACATTCACCCGAATATCAGTAATCGTATGGGATTAAGTCACAGGTGAATTTGGATTGTTCGGAACAAATGGTCGACCGTATAAGTTCGGTATTGTTCGCAGAACGGCATCGCATAGATATACCTACACTACATCCATTTCACGCATTCATTTCCCAATATGACTGCGAACTCCGACCTACTATATGAATAAGGAATAAGGTATGAAGGGCACCGCAAATTGTATAAATTTGTGCGGGTTACCCTCGGACTCAAAACCTCGATTTTGCACCTCGATCTCTCAGAACAAATAAATTACGAAACAGATCGTTTGCTCTAATCAGAATAGCCGTATCATTATATTTCATTTATAGAAACTGAACGGGTTTTCACACAATTAATTATCACATGGGCTTTGAATGAAACCTACATTCAATTTCGATACAATCATTTATTTCAATGAACAAAGTTTCTGACGATGAGTAAAGTTTAACAGCTGTTTTACCTGAAATTTGTGTCAATCTGTTACATAAACGCTTTTGCATCAAAGTAGCAACGAAATTGAAGTTCGAAATTTTTTTGTTTTGTCCACTGTTGGCGAATTTCAGCTACTCGTATATCGATACGTATAGGAAAGGGAGAATTTCACCTGAAGAATTTAATAATGTTTGTTCAAATTTCAGCATATCATGATAAGCCCTTCGGTCCTTGTGACTTAGGTGCGTATACCGTGCAAACACTGTCACGTAACTTCAAAACTGAGGTCGTGAATTTGGTTGAGAAAGTGAACTTGGACAGCTACTCTGTATGTACCAACAGTTAAACGGAGTAAATAGCGTGGGGTTCGGGTTTGCGAACCTTGAACTAGTAGAGGATAAGATAGTTCCGGGAAACACCTAATATTTGTTTAATCCCGGGGCAGGTACGTACTCAACAACACCCAGAGATCTTCTCTCTGTGTCTAAAACATGGCATCAAGGATTTTCTGTCTAGTTACTATACCGAATTTGCACTTTCCCATAATCGGCTTTCGGAGTTACGTATACCTGAGCGGTTCCGAACTTCAAATTGCGAGTACTTGTGGGTCATAAATTAGCACTTTGCTGCACTATAATATCCGGTGTTGTTGATCGCTGGCTGGTAACAAACGTCAACATTTCTACATCGCATTGTACCGTGATTTTCTGCATATGATCATTATTGGCACCAATGTACTTACAGGATTATACATTTTAATAGCAAACTGTGTGGATCGTATTCCGTACACTTCCCAACACGTGTATTTTCGCAGGGAAGTACAAATACAACTGTTTGTTTAAAGATATTCAAAATATATTACGAATATTGGGAAACAAGACATTCGAAAAGTCTCAAGAGACCGTACCTACTCGAGCGGCACTCACGTTCTATATCAGTATCGCACGTGTAATTCAAATTTTCGTTCAATTTGGTTGTTGTATTTTACTTTTACTAAGCAAGTGGCTTTCTGTAAGATTGTCTCTATAAGTGAATTTGGGGAAACAAAAATATGGATGTTTGTTTGAATTTTATTTTGGCGATTTCACATCATTTCCAATCATATGAAATAAATTCTAAAATAGCTACTCATGATGGACTCGGAACTATTGGAATGGAAAATGATAAAACTCGACCAAATTTTTTCGTCAGTTTTACATCAACTGTCGATTGGTTTATTTGACATACTGTATAACTTATGACGAATCGATGTCACGTCCTTGGCAAGATAAAAAATCTGATTTCAATACTTTGTTATAGACAAGTAATGTACGGTCGTAGACAGATGGAAGAAATTTATGTACATAACTTGCGGATGTTTTTGCGGACGAAACACTTGATGGGGGATATGATCTACAGTTACGGGCGTGACGGTACTTGGCCTATGGATGATTTAGAATCCATGCGCGATACACTGACTCAGTAAAATATATTCTAATTTCGTGGTACGATATACGGTCAAAATGATTCGTAGACAGCGTTTGGTGATTTCTTCTAACTATACGAGTCATACTCACATAACAACAAAAGAACGTCTT
The DNA here is from genome assembly GCA_949628255.1 of Macrophya alboannulata. Taxonomy (NCBI): domain Eukaryota; kingdom Metazoa; phylum Arthropoda; class Insecta; order Hymenoptera; family Tenthredinidae; genus Macrophya; species Macrophya alboannulata. The sequence goes on from OX451207.1 coordinate 17,060,515, forward strand.
ACATAGTATACGAATTCTGGCGAATTCCTATAGATTTTCATCAGGAGCTTGAAAAATTTTGATTAATTCGCATTCTCTATAACAGGGTATATTTTTCAGCTAAAAACCAGATATACACGTGATTCAAAAAGTTCTGCTAGCCCCTGAATTCAGGCAACCAGTAATACAGAAGCGAACAGTGGGCTGTCGGTTTTTTAGAAAGGTTATTTTCCCGGAGTCTGCACAGTCCATGTCGTCAGCTTCAAATCGAAAAACATCGACGGTTGAAAATTTCGAAAATTAAAGATCCGAAAGGCCAAAACTCCGGAACTTGAAGTTCACGCAGGGAGCATCGTGCCCATTCAGTAAATTTTCGGATTCTTGGACTTCACGGTACGATAGTATTAGCATGTTACAAGAAAATGTAACGTTACCATATCTCTTATGACTTGTCGAACAAAATAGCAGTTAATTCAGCTCAGGATATGTTTTGGTTGATTAAAAACTGCACGGGGCATCTGCGGGGTTTTTTTTTCTGTTTCCTTGATGTTTTTGGTAAAGAGAAGGTACTCGCGTAGACTGACTTTGAAAGAAATGAAACGGTAATTTGATCAAACGAAAATTTCCGAGCCTTAAAAAAACGTGATTTTGAAGAATGGAGGTCAGGATTTTATAGTCAAAGGTCAAAGTAACTGCTGGTACGAAAGAAGAATAAATGAAATTTACGTTTTCAACCTGAACCTGTCAGATCCCCCTGCCTTTTAGGCTCTACCCTCTCTCAAGCTTCGTTCTTCACGTCCCAGCAATAATTTGACACGCGTGCGTCGCTGGTTACGCTCAGTGAATACAAAGCGCGAAATACATGTCCGGCACACTCACCTTGTGAAATTAATCATCATATTACACAGACACACACAAAAAAAGTAAAATATAAAAAAAATCTAAAAGTATATAAAAAATAAAAAACGTTTTCTCTTGACACGAAAAACACACATTCTAAACGGATATGGCAACGTGCACATGATATAAAGAGAATGTATCTCCTTTCGTTCTTTTTCTCCCTCATTATATTGCCGGGTGGATATCACATCTCCATAACTTCTGGTATTTTAAAGCTTAGTTTTAAATCTGAGAGAAAAATCACTTTGGATGAACCAGTCGGTATCCAAGATGCATATATAGCGAAAAGTCGACTAATTATGCAAATGTTCATGTTCATAATTGAAGTTTAATCCCCGTGTGCAATTGCACGGGTGATATTTTTACCGAAGATACTTTTCATAGGTTTATATTGTTTAATTTCGCGAAAGTTCTTGGATAAAGACGGATGGCGAAAATTGTATCGATTACTTCCAACTGTGTGCTGTGCAGCCTGATATCATTGCACGGTTTTACAGTAGCGAGAACGGTTTTACTTTTGTTTAATTAAGTCAGGCGTGGAATCCCCTGTGGGACTTGTATTTCCAACAGAACCGGGGTATTAGGGATCCACGTCGACTCGCGAGAAAACTCGAAAACTTTTCCAAAGTAGGCTTAAGGGGAATAACACTGTTGTCTGTTAGGGATAGCTCGAGACCAAGTGTGGCCTGGTGAAATGCGTGAATTCGAGCGAGACTTCATCGCTTATCTTTTGTATATACTTACAATTTATACGAGTAGAAAGTCGAACGAATCCATCCAACCAACCAATCAAGATATATGATTGACGCTGCAATCGGTAAAATTATGAGGAGAATTTTATGTTTTTAGGAAGTTTCAAGGTGATCTGTGCTTTTTGAGACGAATTAACCATACGTATGCATTTGTCACTGATAATGAACAAGCACGATGATATGTTATATTACGAGTAGATGATCCATTTCAGGTCTGATGGTCACCTTCGACAAGACAATTTGTAAAAACATTCGTATAGTTTCCTCCGAATTGATTCAACCTGCGGGGAAGATTAATTCGAAAATTCCTTCGGCGATATTCTTAGAACAACTTAGGGTACAAGTCTCACCGTTGCACTTGTAGATCAGGTTCTGTCTGGTAGAACAGCTTGGGAACCAGCGATGCATGAACAATTTTTCTTTTGATGTTGCTCAGATGATTTATGAGAGACGTTCCCATACCACGTTTAGTTGCAGAACCTTCACTGTATCACTGCCACTCTATATTAGACAGTATATCGGGTAAGTAGCTATTTCTCTACATCTCAATTTCGGAAAACACTGTCACAGTTTGAGATTTTTCTTCTTTTTCCATTAGGTTCCATTTCATTCTGTACGTACATCATGAGCTATTGCTCGTCTCGCAATTAATGTGTTACATAATTCGAATTCGTGTGCTCTTAATCTTTCGTGTTTGTGAGATGCGAAATTCTCGATGTGAGATGTGTTCGGTTCAAAGGATCGGAATATTAGGTACCTACTATGAAATATTTGAACGGCGTAAATAGCCCGGAGAATCTATGGGGCTGGGTTTTCTGTGGCAAAGTGCGATAAACGCCCTGCTCAAAATTCCGTCTCCAAAGGCCTCAAAGCATCCCTGTTTAAAATATCCTTCAAGGTTGTAGTCCGTCGGAGCAGTCGTAAATTCAATCTTGAAACACGTTTCTAAGGCGCCCACGAGACAAAGTCAAATAGTAACCCAGGGTTAAGAGAGTGAGGCTAACCTTTGACAAATATTTAAAATTCCCGAAGGCGCACGGTTGACTTTAGTATCCAACTGTGAAAAATATTTCCTAGTATCGTCAATCCGCAATATCTACTCCGAATTTACTCCTCAACAACTGGAAAACCCTTATTTTCGTTGTCAATTTTTACGGCTCAAATCTCGAATAATTTTTTCAAACAATATATTCCCAGAATTTGTACTAAATTCCTCAAAGTTTCTCGCGCAGTTCTGACGAAATCTCTAAGCTTTCCGGGATCATATTAAATGGCATACTGTCGCCAGAGGCAGTTTTGCCTTTCAAAGCCCTTTCACAATCCCAGCATTCTCAGCTTAGTTTTGAAAACGCTGGATTTATCAGCACAGTTTCCAAACATCCTGACACATTTCGAGATACACAGACGGTGATATCCGTTTGGATAATGTAAGTAAGTGCCCGGATGCTCGTAGGCGTAGGTATATAGGATTTCAGAGAAATTTTGAGATTACGTGGGCGAATTCCGGGTAGGTCCTACTAAAACCGGAAGCTTTACCCAATTAGAAGTCACTCTCAAAACATTAAACATCTTTTTTGAAGCTAGAAGGTTTACATTTTCTTATAGTTTTTCCACGTGCTAAGCCTAGCCTAGCTGGTAGTTCTTGGACCGAATTTACAGAATGGATTAGTTGATATCGACGCTACAACTTGGGCCGGAGATAGTTCGTTGAGATCTACTCCAAAATGAATCGTCATGATTTTTTTTCTTCTAAATCTGAAAAAGAACGCTTCAAGAATATTCGAATTGCCTCGGCGAATTTTACCGCAATTTCACGAACAGTTATATACCAACAATTTCGCTGATTGATTTGGCACAGAATGACCCGCTAGTACAGCAGTCCGGTATTTTCTTCTAATTTACCAAACACTTGTTTACATCCCACTGATTGCTGTATTCGCCACCAAATAAATGTAAAACACCAAACCTACTGTGTAGGACATGTCGGGTTTCCCGTGTTGACATCGCAATGTGTGCCAAATAAATTTATATACCGGTGGGAAATATTCCTGTTCAGTTTTAGCAAATAAAATATATTATTCTTGGTAGACACGTCTCTCAGGTTGTTGTATTTCATTACTTCATATCTGGTCCATCGCTATAATTAAGGTAAACGCAGATGAGTTTTGAATCGGCCACAGATATATTCGATGTTAATTATTATTTTTTTTCTAGTCGTAAATTCTTATTTACCGTATCCCTATAAGATTGAGCAGGGCGAAGCTTGGGCAGACTCAAAGTTATCACCGTATGTGAGATGTTTGGTAAAGGAAACGGCAAAGTAAACAGTTTCCCTTTGCCGCATGTGAGAGTCTGTTAACATTCGGTTGGGAATCCTCTCTGGCTTCTCAATGTACGTTCCGACGACAGCCCCGGGGTTTTCGCGGTCTACGTAATTTAGTATTCGCTCGGTTGAAACAGTTTGCCTTCTCTTATCTTAATTAAGCTATATACTCATTCTCTTAACCACAGAGATGATTAATTTTCATCCAGGATTATTCGATCAAGTATAATCGCTACGTCGATCAATATATGGATTGGAATTCACGAGTCGATGGCTTCTTCATTCGATAGCACCTCTTTGTGTTCCAAGTAGAGTTTTGAGACCCTTAGCCCCTATAAATTGCGAGATAGTTACGAGCAGTGAAAGTAAAAGTAGGTAGTTCCTGTAAGAACTTGGATGAACTCCGTTGCTTGGATTTGAAATTTTTGGATCTCCATGATTGGCCAGAGAACAAAACTCTGTCAGATAAACGGGGAACCTTCTTTCAAATTTGGAAATTACTGTTTTTTTCCGTACTTTACAGTTATTTAAAACAAAAATCAACGTATACTTGAAAGATGTGTGTTCATTTGGCGGAGGTTTGTTCTCGGAACAATTGGATGCACAAGAATTCGAGATCTGAGCAGTGGCTGGACCAAGTTCTTATGACAAGTGCTTTTACTTTGACTGTATCTAACTCCGAGAGACGATAGCTCTCGAATTCAAACTTTTACTTGATTATACTTCAACAGATTAGTGAACTTCTGTAATAAAAATGATTTATTGAAAAAGTTTTTTTTAGGAGACACCAGTTCTCCAAAAATATACCCTATTCACGGTGTGTATATACCCTTTCAAGTGATATTTTGTTAGGTGAAGGTAACTTTTTTCTTTGATACTACCGAAAAAAAAAAAAAAAATTACAGGACAGGATTTTGTTGACTCCTCCGTAGATACATTTTCACGGTTGGCACTGGTTACAAATGGAGGTAGAAAGAATTGCGTGTGACTCCGCGATCCCAATTTTTCTTTCGAGATTAGGTTCCGGGCGAGGATTGTCTCAATTATATTTATATCAATTTTTTTTCGAAACAGAAAAAGCAGTTCGCACGAAGATCATTTCGAGACTCGATTGAATTAGCAGGCTGGCAGGGGGTTCGCTGCCTTATAGCGACCGAGTGAAGAAGAAAAGACCGGATTATCGTATTAATGCTACCTACCATCTTGAAACTCGGCGCGTCATTCCTAACGCTGAAGAAACTTTTATTCACCTCAACGCTCAGCCTCCAAATCTTGATTCAATTTAATTATTTATAATCCAACTATACAAGTCTTCTTCTTGATGCATCATTTAGCAAGGGTGGTCTTAAAACTTTACATTTCCTGATTGCGTCGAACTTTATACCGTGCACATACCTACCAGTTCAAATATACAGAATTAGGTATATATATCCAGTCAGTAGAATAGCTTCTATCAAGCCGAAGAGAATAATTGGCTTTAAAAGTTTTTCAACCGCGTTAATCGATCGAAAGTATAGAAAACTTTTATCCTAATATAAATTTACAAGTTTCTTGTCGGATCTTGATCTGTCTGCGAATCACGTCGATACCGAGCAGACGGGCTTTTGTCCCGCATTCTGAATTTGGTTAGAATAATCTAATCTGTCTAATTGACTGGCGAACACTACTGTCACTTTAGTCCGTGCCTAATTTGGAGTGAGGAGTTTCCAAGAACTAATAATGAAGCGCTTTGACCAGGGGATAAAATTCTTTGATTACGCTGTCAGGGTAGGGTCGAAACTCGAACCAGGGACATTCCCAAAATACCCAGCGGTCGAGTGGAGGGATTTTCAACACCAGGTGTTAGTATGAGGTTACGTATAACAGCTCAAGCTCAGCTTCTGCACGACTAGAACCGTATGGAAAAAAAAAGTTCTCAGGGTATTCCAAATGGTTGAGGTCTTCAATTAACGCAAGGTGAAGTAGGATATCGTCCCGTTAATAATTATATTACACAACTTCGCGAGCCCGATTGCTCGGCATGTTTTGTCTCTTCGTATGAGGTAGCAGGTATGTAGGTACGGGATGGTAAAACGAGCGGTGGTCTACGTTTCAGGCATAAATTCATGCTATTATTTGAATTTCCAAAATTAGCCCTATCCACATTGCACTAATTGGGCTTAGGCGTTTCGTGGAATTTAATTCACACAGTTCCCTATTCCTCGGTACGAATCCGTTTGGGTTTTGGCCATTTATAAGTCGATCACGTCGGCAAGATTTGCGTGTAAGTTCGTACCCGACTAATAACCTTACCGCACAATCGTGGGCTACGGTGCCCTGCAAACGGCTCGAGTCATTTTGCAATTCCATAAAACGTGAATCTCGTTAGTTTGAGCAAGTATTTTGAAATATGGATAAAGTCCAGAGGCGGATTCAATCATGCAGTAAAAAAATTGAACAAACATTTGTATTTCCGAAGGTATTTACTGAAAGGTTGCCACTTTCATTTGGAATAAAACTAGCCTGCCGTTATTCAAGGGCAGATTTAGCTGCCCAAATCAAGGGTTTGCGTACGAAACGGTTGAGATAATGGTTAAATTTTCATTTCCAACAATACCCACTTATTCCAGCATTTAGAAATTCCAGATTCCGTGCCTGAAGAGCTTTCGAGTTTACAGCAATCCTTTCCATCTCTCAGCGAAAATGAAATGAGAGTAAAACGTATATATTTACTGCGCAAAAGCTTCGCAGTTAATATTTTGAGAATTATTTGCTAATCTCAGAAAAGACTTTGTCCAAAGTTTGTGAAGTGGACAAGCTTAATAAATTTGTTCGTCGTATAGCAACGTAGATATTATAGAGAATTCTGATCTGCAGGCTTGCGGCTAACGGCGAAATTCCGTATAGTAGTATTGTACCGGATTGGTCAAACACTAGAATAATCATTCCAGCTTCCCGCTCAGTTCTACTCAGAGTTTAGGAGTAGATATATCAATTATGCGGTCCGAGAACGGAAACCATTTATATATCCCGAATTCGTGTTCAGAATTCCGGTGCTTTGGTCGTTGGCCCTCTTCGTTTCTGTAGGGGTCGACGTGCGGCTAAGTTCCACCGCCCGTTGGTCACTTCCTTAGGAAGGTTGTATCAACACCGAGGATCACGTTATCGCAATGCCTTACACTTCTAATGCTAACTGTTTCCTCGCTACTCACAATTAGATTATGTTACCTGGAGGTTTACTTTTTGGATGATTGGAGGAAAACAATGTTAAAAAAAATTAGATTGAGTATAATGGAAAAATTCTCTCTGGTCTAACTCGTCCTTCAGAACTTACTGCTACTGCTTTCGAGAACTTTGTTGATGACGGAAATTACTGTCGACTAATTTATGACTCGTTATGAATTCAAGATGGACCGAAATGGCAATGTAATTCTACTGAGAATATCACGGTTAATGTATCACGAGGTGGTTCCTATTTTGGGTTTGAGCCTGTAATATTAATGTTAACAGGTGCCTCGAAGCGACTAAATTTTTAAATGCAAAACCTATTTGTGTTTTTGTGCATCGATTGTACGAAAATTGTTATCTCACGAGATAATCGATCAAAATTCGTGAAACTTGGCTTAGTTGTTGCCAACAGCAAGAGGTACAAAAATGTATTTTTATTACATTTTTTTTCGAAAATTCCGACTTGTCACGACAAAGAGAAGAAAAAAAAAAACGTCACGTTCATAATTCGGAAATCTATTTGCGAAAAAAATATAACAAAAATACCTTTTTGTACCTCTTGTTGTTGGGAACAACCAACCCAAGTTTCACAATTTTTGATCAATTATCTCGCGAAATAAAAATTTTCATACAATCGATGCACAAAAATACATGTGTTTTGCATTCAAAACTTTGGTCGATTTGAGGCACGTGTAAATACTAATATTAAGAGCTGAAACTTTACAGGAATTTTTTACAATATGTTTAGAAGGATTTTTGAGGGCGTCTGTATTGAATTTCAAAGATACCGAAAATAAGAACCACCCTAATGAGTATAGTGTGCTAAATCAAATAATACGAGTGACTGGGCTAACTAATTTCCATAATTCGGTACATAAATATCGACTGATCGTAACGGTAACGAAAATTCGTCGAGCGAATGTCTAGGTCGTGGAAAATTCACTGTGATTTGAATTATTCATAATAAGTATTATGTAACGATAATTTGATGGACGGGCTTGTCACGTAGTTTCATAAGCGTTAGGTTTCGAACCCCTTCGAAATCGAACCCTTCGGAATCAATTTATTTTCGACTGGGCCAAGGATTATATGGATTAAACTATACCACGAGTCAAATTTATAGGTTTACTTAAGGCGTACCCGTGGATTAACGAAGGCAATTCCCACCGTGGCTTCGAAAGGTCAAGCCTTTGTAAAGCATCCTTGTCATTTTCAGGATCACAAGAAGTTCAACTGTGTGTAAGCTTTGTACCCCGTCTCGGGTATCAGTTGTATAAGGTACTTACTTTGACTGCTATACTTGACACCTGTCCTTTAGAAGTTCTTACCATTTCGTGGTTGTTCAATAGCATCGCCCCCGGGAATAGGCAGAATGACACAGGTATAGGCCTCACACTTCGACCATAGATAATCCGAAATTATACTTCTTACGTTATTCATTTAGTACTCCGCGTATTTTTGGGTAAGGTTTTCAATGTTAATTGTCAACAGAATGACGTTGAACGATGAAGAAAATATATGGTTGTCTGAAACGCTGCTTAGAGTTCATCGTCGCTTATCCAAAGTGAGAATTTGAAACCGGGAGTCTCCTATTAGCACCAAAAATAATAATCATATATAATTCACATGGTATTCACAGCAATTCAGATTCCTGCAAACGAGACACGAAATACAAGTTAAATTAATCCGATTTCATGATCCGTTACAATTGGGAGTCCGGGTTAGATTCGGGGGAGGGAGAAATGTGGGAGAATCGGCGTGTACTTCAAACGACACGGGTCAAGTTGTGTGATGTTGAACAATATCGACACTCTCGCAATTGGAGTCACATGGGAATAGATAAATCGCGGTGTGCATCTCTCTGCTCTGTCTTTATCTGCCGCATTTGCATCACATCTCTCCGTGTCTATCTCTCTAACAGGCATCGCGTATATCACGGCTTTATCGTCGTACGCTTTGAACCAATTGGCGGTCCTATAACTACAACTGCCATTTTTTTTATACCGTAATCTGTGTTAATTTACCAACGTATGTACCTTCAACTAATTGGTTACAGTCTGGTTGATCTCTTTCTAATTCCCTGAAATTGGTAATCACAATGATCATCCGTTCGTTCAGGTTGAATAGTGAAACCGCCAGTTCTGGTCCCAACAAATTTAAAACATTGAACTTTCGCCTGTGGTTTGTGCCTCTTCTCGTCTCTCTGCACGATTCACCTGAATATCGTTGATTGGTATTTTGAGTAAAAATGCGTTAAGATTACGCAGCGTCTAAGACGGCATCAGTTCGTCGAATACTACCATGTAAGGGGATCAATTAAATCCATGAGACGTAAGCGGAAGCACTGACTGCTTCGCCGGAAGTTTCTGATTACACAACCGCTTTACCACCTTGGAAGGCGTACCGGAGCTTCGGCATCGCGTGCGCGCAGATTAGCCGGCGTCGGGATGCTTAGTTTATACATACCGTATACCTACATAGGTATATATATTGTACAGCTACGTTCTATATCGTGGATCGGTTGCCACAGCGTTTCCTGAATCGAGTCAATTATTGCAAGTATCAGACAACGTCAGTAAACGTTTGGTGGACAATGATCTGGGATTCAAAAACTGAAGTAGCTATTGAAGCCATTATTTTTATTCACCTTCACCATAATGTATACCACATTCGTGTTATAATAATAAATTACCTAATAAAACTACAGCGCGATCAGCTGATACAATTTTCGCGAATGCAGAAATATGCTGAGCCCAATAATTGTAAGACAGGAAGATTATTGGTTAGATTTGAGATCAGAAGTTCGCGTTTCCAATGCATATTCGAATATCCAGTACATTCATAAAACAGTTTAACGACTAACAATTTTTGGAGTAAGGCCCTAACTCCGATTGCCATAGTTTAATAGATGGAAACGGGAGAACCGGGGAATAGTTAATTATGCAGGTAATTCATTCACACATTCATTTATTAATCAGAACATGTAATTTAGTATAATACATTACCTCCATCACGAAATTACGCTGCACTTGTTCTAGTTCGGGACAGTGATAAAATGAAATGCAATCTACTATGCCTCTTGGCTTCTAATGACGTTTGAAATTAACAGGACTTAAAATTTAATGGATCTTTAGGAAGAGAGCCTTATGTGAGTTAGGGGCTCTCGTTTCTATATACAGTGGAACTTAACGAGTTACAACTGTCTTAATTTACGACCAAAGTCAGACAAGGCGACTCGTAAGGTCAAACTTATGAAATAGTAACAGTATTTTTTTTTTTTTTCTGTGCTGGTGTTTCGTTGAAGAAATGATTCCCAGAAAGAGGAAAAATTTACAAATATTTTTAACAACCGTTGAATTTGCTGGGCACTGAAAACATCAAACGAATGTAAAAAATTTGCACAATGTCTCATTAAAAGTGAACCGAAAACTTTTCGCCAGCTGATTCACGAAAGCCCGATAAAAAAATTAGTCTTCTTAGCTCAAGAAGTTCTACCAATGACCGAGGTTAAAAATGATTAACTATACGACCAGAAATAGACCGTCATTGAATCATCTCAGCTCAGGAGGATTGGTACAAAAATGTTTAATCACAACATTAAATTAAATTTGAAGTACCTGCCTTAGCTACTCGATTTCATTCCTGAACGAGAGAGAACTAAGGAAAACAGTCTAAGCGCCTATAATCTAACAAGTTCCGGTTAGATTAAGAAATTCGTTTGAATTTGTAAAAGCGATACCGCGTCCACGGATTATACTCTGAATCGAAATTGATGCGGCCATCAAAAGATCAGTTATCCCGCTCTTTTAGTGCAATCCTATACACGGGAGTGGCAAAAAAAAATTTCATTCAACTTATGCTGATTAAATATCCACCGAAACGTGACCAAGAGACCAATTGTTCACAACATGATGGCAAGTAGTTCAAATGTCGTACCTATACGAGCATTTGACATGCTGTGTATTTCCGTTTTCTAAAATTGGAGTAAATCTCATTTGTAGAGGCTTCATGATCCGTTTCCTTGCTCACCAGTTCCTTCAATTTCAAGTATCTATTTTTCTAGTATTTGCATGGAAATAGATTACTTGAAAAGTCGATTGAAGTTCCCTCTGCAATTCATTGTCGGAATGAAAGGTAGGAAATTAAAGGTGATACGTTGTAGATCGAGACCTCTCAATTTTCGCATCGGTACCTACATAAAATAGTAATTTCTAATTTACTCAATATAATCCCGCATGTATAGATATAGCTGCAGTGTGCACTGCAGCAGTTTCTACTTAAAAATCGACATCCCAACGCGTTTTCACAGCGTTCCCAGAGAAACAAAGAGCGAACCAATGCGGTGGTTGAAATTATGAATATATCCATGTATTTGAACGGCATATCGATTCCATCTCAAAGTTTTTTATACCTCTCTCGATAATTTCCATCAAAGATCAAGATACGTACTTATAACGAAAGCTTGAAAAGTGGGAGGGAATACACTCGAACGTAGGTATACATATATACATCTGTGAATTAAGTAAAAATGTAAAGAAAAAAGAGAAGAAAAAGTCTACCTTTGCAAGAGCGGAGATTTTATGGAAAGATTCTTAGGTGTATATCGGCTGCTGATGATATATCTGAGTTGTTGTATCGGGAGGATTTCAACGGATCGTATGAAAAAAAGAAGACGAACCCGTACCAGAATCAATACAGCTGTTAAAGTAGGTATTGTATATAACTGTGGAAGAAGAGCTTCCGTATATACGCGAGAACAATGAAATTTCAGAAAAAGAAAAAAAAAAAAGAAAGATTCCATCTGTTCCGAATATATCTACCGTACATTCCAACGCAGACAACCCCTCGACCTCGCGTATATTATTTATGAACGATAACGAACGGTATATAGGTAATAATAATGATAATCATTTGCAAAGTAGTGTAATTATGTAAGCAAAATTTTTTTTTTTTTTTTTCTTGAAAACGAAGATAAATATTTCCACAATTCCGCGATGCTAAAAATGTGACGTGAAAGGCGGACCATGATCATCGCCAAGTACCGCTACGCCAATAACCGTCAGTTCAAATATTAACTTTACCCAAACGAGCTTTTTTTCCAGCAAAAAGTAACCGTCACATCTCCTGAACCAATTAGCGATATTTTTAGTTGAAATTGATGTGACCATCTACAGTCCCAGTTTAAATAACCCTGCTTTCAAAAGTTAGACGAAATCGGTCGAGTGACTCCCGAAATACTGACTAATTAAAATTTTTCCACCAGTAATTATAATTGCATGATGACGCCGTTGAATATTTAGTATTCTTAATTGGTTCGGAAATTATGCTGATTGAATTTTATCAGTTTTCCATACGGTGTCAAAAATAGATGGACGTTGCAATATGCCAACATTATCGTATGTAATCAGAAGATGACAAAAATTGCAAGCACTATAATACGACACGTTTACATTGGAAAAAGTATCGTTGCACTTTTATTTGCTGACGAAATCATTTTTGCATTCACGGAGGTAGTTTTGTTACATTTACAATCTATTAGCCGGGTATTTGATACGTCCTCAAGAGAATAAGGACCGCAATTACTCCTAATTTCATTATGTCGTCGGACGCATCAACTGACCAATTATCGGACTGCTATGTACCAGTGCAGCGTTTCGTCGTGCAGAAATTCATCGCATCGCCATAGCAAAAGCCACTAATACGTGTGCTGAATTATTTCGTAAAAGACACCGTGGTTGATATTTGCTGTAGCCTTTCGGCCTCTGGCAATGTGAATGAAAATTAATTGAATTACTACATTTGATGAAAAAAAATGAACAAAATATGACAATCTGATAATTATTAAGCCCCTGCGCTTGTTCTTTTTCCAACCCTACAAGCCTTTCGGAAGAAGGGATGAAGGACGAACGAGGTAGGGTAAAGAGATACGGTACTAAAAAAAACTCATCACCTCTTGAAGCTCTTCTGGAGTTTCGTTTGACAAAAACTCGAGTGCTACTCAAAATGTATTCTTATTCTATACTCTATACGCCGGAGGGAATTTTTTATGTCTGAACTAAAATTTTCAGGGACGTTACCCGACAGGTTTAGAAAATTAGAAACATGAATTAAATTGAGGCTATAAAAAACCCGTCTTGACATTATTATTTCTGTGTGCAATTCATATTTTTTTTTTTTCAATTTGATAAATCTAGGGCTCGTAAAAATCAGATTTCAGCATATTCGAAGTTCCATTTTTCGTTATCGATGGTACCCAAGCGATTGATTGAAATCGAATACTTCCAACTATACTCAGGTATCGAAAATCACGTTCATAGCAATTTCCTAACCTTCAGCCTCTTTTGAACTCCGTATAATTCCGGTCACGGTGTTAATGTTACCTGTTTCAGAATAAATTTTTTTTTTTTTTTTCGTTGTTTTTCTACCATAAATCCTCCTGCAACGTTGCTCGTTGGTGAACGAAGAAGACGAAGTAGGTCTCCAGCTATCTTCACTACAACAATAAAAAGTTTTACACGAAAGTTTGAAGAGTCGAGGGTGGAACGTCGGGAAAGAATGCCAAGTCAACACGCGAATGGTTTCGTTGTTCTGGTCATCAGGTTTCGTTTCAAGTTTCTCTCTGCTGGTTTTTCCTTTTTTTTTCCTTTTTTTTTTCTTTTATTCCAACAGGCATCTGAGATTCAATCCAACATAATAATAAAATACATGGTATATATCTCGTACCTAAAACGCTGTATATCTTTTAGTACATATCTACATATCTCAGCGTGCTTATTAAAGTGAAGTGAATCCTTACGGGGTCGTATCCCCTTCGCTTTGCCGCGAAAAGGAGCGGTGAAACAGTTCGTATTCCAATTTTACTTTCAGAAAACGACAAAACAAGTATTTCAATTTCGAAAAGCGAGGTAAACTTTTTCGAAGTACGCGTACGGTATCCGAAGATACAGTTCAATTAATAACGATAAAGTAAAACGCGAGCATTTTCGCTAATGCGGAAATTGCTTTTCCAGTTTCTTCCTAGGGCTTCTGTGGATGACACATCTCTCGCTCAGTTTCTCGGCTCATTTCCAGTCGCGAAACTAAGAGTGCTTTGGGGGCAAGGGTGTTGCTAAGCTGCTCACTTTAGACTCTAAATGAGTTCTTAAAAGAAACAGTTAACGTACTGATCCACTGACTGTAAATGGGCTCGAAATAAGCTGAAAAACACAGCGAAAGGAGCACAGCTATTATAAGTGTGCTTATGCAAGCAAGCTTTTCTTTTCCACGAGAACTTCGATTCTCCTTCTCCATTACCAAGAACACTTGATTTTAGGGCGAATGAGAATAAGCGTGCGCCCTTTGCTAGGTAAAATTTGGAGTAAAATTCCCGTTTTTGAAAGAGCTTATAGGATAATTTCATTCCTGGTTCTAATTAAGTGTTTACAGTATAATTAGACTTTATACACTCAGCAACAAAATTAACGGCGCAACCAGCACTCGGCAAAATAATACCGATTTTCAAAATGCTGTAACTCAATGAAAAGTTGTCGAAAAAAATCATTTGGGGGAGCATTTTGAAGGATGAAAGTTCATCTTCAAGATGGTTTTCAAAAATTCTTCCTACGATCATTTTTGACCTCGTGGCGTAGGTTTGAGTGTCGGGTTGCGAAACCCAAGAAAAAAACAAGTTTTTCAAAGTCTTCTACGGGGCGTTCAAAAAATCGCAAAGAACTTTTGAGATAGCCATTTTGTAGCCTGAAATCTCCCCTTGAAAATGGTTCCTAGAAATTTGTGGCACGATTTTTTTTCACCGAGTTATTCAACATTTAGTGAAGCAATGTTAATAAGGGCCGAGGTACCGTATGCGGTTTTCTATGAAACTGTCGTTCAATTTTAGGTGCATTTCTGAAACCGAGCTTTTACCCTGTATGTATATATTTTTCATACTGAGGTAAAAATATCTCCATGGATAAAACGGTATACATACTTTTACAGTAGTACAATTTCTCGAGGAATGGAACGTAAGGAATTTTCCACCTCAGAGTTCCCCTATCCAAAATGAGTATTCATTGAAAATTTATCAGAAAGTTTAGCAAAGTTATGCCAAGTACAGGATCTCACCCCAATTCGTAATTCCATAGAAGCGGATACTTCGCTTATACGATAAACTAAATTCGCACGAAATCGATGTTGGATTTTAGCATTACTGTTACTGTTTCGAGAGAACTTTTGCTCAAGCCAAAATAATGGGGCAACAAGATTTATCAGTATCTATCCGCGCTGGATTTTGCATCGAACTGGAAATTAGGTTGGATTGTTATTATTATTGATTCTGCAATACGATGGAATACTGTGATGTTAAATTTCAGGCCAATTTTCCAAGTCTGCAAAAATTGATAAAGTTATGTTGACCAATGACTGGAAGCTGGTAGTCGGAGAAGGAAGAATAGAAAACTTTTTTTGAATCCTGAACGAAAATGGTAATATACAATATACGGTAATATACGTCGATCACGAAATGTTATTCAAGAGCCAGTAGTGGGTACCAGTTTCTGGATTTTATCAACGTAAGACGTTTTTGTTTGGATTCAAGTATCAGAAGAATATACCCGGCGATCTTTCGAGACCGAAAGAGTTTATTGTTGCAAGTTTTCGTTCGAAGCTTTCAGTACTTCACAGCACCAACCGTTGTCCGAGTCAGCTTGAGGCAATTCGAGTAAGTAGTTTCTTTCCAGAGTAGTAAGCCGACCGCAAGTTCACGTTGTACTAAAGAACTCCTCTTCGCGAAACAAGTAAGGGATGAAATTTACTGAGCTTTTTACAAAATCTATTTCTTCACCTTATCTCTTTATATGTTTGTGCATATTCTGACTCAGGAGACTCCACGTTTCCGTGGACGCGATGATCAATACTGATTTGAATCTAGTTTCATTTGTGATAATTAAATATCAACCAATTGTCACAAATAAATGACATTTCTGGGTGCGTGGAATCCTATTTTATTTCAATTCTCGGCAGATCTACTATTTTTCTGCATTTTCTTGCGACCCAAAATCCCTCTGAATTGAAAGTAGCTAAAACTGCTTAAATGTGGCGGAAATTTTGAAGGCAAAAAAATTACGTATGCGTTGAGCGACCCGTAGATATTAAAATATTGGATTGAAATTCCGAGGGTTTCGTTTGGGATGGAAATTAGGAAACCTCGGGGGTGTATTACGAAATTAATATAAGCTGATTTCACTGACACTTTACTCCCACGAATATAATTTTTCATTTTTTTTTACATAAATGCCTGTATCTGCATGAGGTGTTGCATGTTCCAATGTAAATCTACCTGAATTTAGATAATAGCATTAGATAGCGTATTCAGATACGAATGATGACAAGCCTCCCCAGATCCTGGTGAAAATAATCATCACTTCTGTACAGGGACTCGTGGCAACCAGCTTTTCAGAGCTTTCGCATATTATGATCGGAAATGGAACAGTATCGTGTCTGAAATATGTATGTACAGGTTATTTATTCATGTATTTACAGATACTGTCAACTTCTATATACCTATTTACTGTACTGTAATTCTTAATACACGCGGCAGTAACATATAAGCTCTATACATATGTATATAAAATATAACCGTCCTTCATAAAGGAAATACTTTGGCGTCAGGATCGCTGAAATATATTGGAAGCTCGACGTTATCTGTTCGATATTCAATGCTGTATAGTATCGCATTCACCATCTGGCTACTGTGATATTAACCTAGCAACGCGCGTGTCTCTTCTGTAGGGGAAAAGCAAAGAAGTATCTGTATATTGCAAGCAGAGAGAATGAAAGAGAAATAAAGAGAAAAAGAGGGAGATGTGTATACATGGATATACGTATATATTTTGAGTCGACCTTATTTTTATATAATATGAGCGTATACTGTTTTCTTCTTTCTTTTGTCGTTCGTTATTTATTACGTGCATTTCGGAGTGACAGGATTGTATCTCGCTCTCCCCATCATCCAATAAGATTCTTTCATGCCAGTAAAGCTTCAAGGATTTCTTTCTTTTTTTTTTTTTTTTTTCTTGACATGGCTTTCTTCACTTGTCCGGAGTGTCGTTCTTGCAGGAGTTTCACGATTGACAAAGGCCCAAAATTTCGGCTTACCTAGGGAACCTAGAGCGTGCTTGTATTCTTGGCTATAAGCGATGAGCCTTGGCGTATAGCTGGTCACTCGCTGTATCTTGGGGGAAAAGATTTTTATCTTCATCCCCGAGTGTTCCAAGATTGAACGACATTGTTGCCGGCAACAATGCTTCCATCGTCTTACCGCCGTTGTACAAAGCCCCAGAGAGCTGCATCCGCTGACTTCCTTTGACTCTTTTATTCCGAGGAACCGATAGATTTCAGAAAAAGCACCGTAGCAATTTATTTCACCTTTCCTAAGCTAGTTTTCTTCATCTCTTTAAGATTCTCGGCGTGGCGAGTTATCCGTTGCCACAAAGCAGCATTTTCTTTTACTCTTGTTATACCAAAGTACTCGATTGCGAATTTCGTTTCATGTCTACAGCTCTAAACTCCATCGTGGCTCGTTGCCAAATCATTAATCAATTTATAAGAGAAAATTTATTGGTAATGGCTGACGCGAGAATCTCCAAACTTGGTCATCGCCAAATGAAGAAACAATCACAGAGTTAGATGCAGTCAAAGTAAAAGCACTTCATGCAAAGACTTGGATCAACCGCAGCTCCGATTTTCGATATTCGAGTCTCTAATTGTTCAGAAAACAACCCTCTATCCGATGGAGAGATAATTTTTTGATACTGTAACCGCGATTCGAGTAATCAATTATTTTGCTCTAATTTTCGAGCTTACAAATATTTTTTTGATATTTTTTTTCAATTTCTTATAACAAAAATGAACGCATCGAGAAATTGTCGAAGATTGTGATTGATAAGATTGCGAACTACTGTCACTGTTTGAGTACAGGATAATTTGGACATATTCCAGTCCCTTAAAAACACCTTTATTCAAAGTGTACAAATAGAACGCCTTAAACGACCTGTAGGATCTCTTTTTTTTAAGTTTTTTTTTTTTATCGAGTATCGAATACACGTGTCTCTGTAGCTTGCATTGGGCTGGTACCAGTTTTTTACGACATGTTTTGGTAATGGGTGCGTTTGGGGATTCCGCGAAGGACGGAAAAATTCGCAAAAATACGAATAATGTACCGCCAACTCCTACGCAGATCACTTTCCTCTGTGGCGTGGCGTGGGTATAGGTATATATATATTATGCGTATGTGTGTGTGTGCCAATCTCTCTTTTTCCCAGAGGTAATTCCAATGTTTCATTTGAGCCTTTTCACGTGTCGAAGTAATTCAGATCACAGTATTCCCGCTGTCCATTAGGAGTTTGCTGAACAAAAGAAGTAATGCTGCTGTTCGAAGCACTCCGTTGCCACTAGACCGCTCTCAAGTAGCAGGTGAATTCGAGGTATCGAAGTAAACGAGGGAACGGGAACAAAAAGTGAGGGAAGAAAATGTAAAAAGGAATGAAGGTGGATTATCGCTTCAACTTTTATTGTTATTATTTTGTGTTTTCATGTTTCTTTTTTTTTTTTTTTGGTTTTTCCTCTTTAGTTTTCTTTACTTCAAAATTTTCTGACAGAACAAAAAAAACTTCAATGAAATGTTCAATGAAGTATCTATCTAAACGCGTGTTTTTTTTTTAACCACAATTCATATCCAATTCGAGTGTACGTAGACGGAAAAATAAAAATCATTGTGAAGGAGATATTGTATTTGATTCAATTGCCTGATACATCTTATATTTCACGAATTACCTCGATTCAGATTCATTCATTCTTTGCACTTGAATGAATCGATAAGTTTGTGCCATTCAGCAGAAGCTTGTGCATCTTACTTCTGGGATCTCTTACGTATGATAAATTGTTGTTCACATTTATCGGCCAGTAAATGTCAAACGTGAGTTATTTCTCATTTCTTGCAAATCCATTATCACTATTCATGTTCTAATCATTAATCAATGATTTTGAACAATTTAACGGTTGGAACTGCAATTCGAGTGCGATTTTCGTTCTCCTCAGCATCGGCAATAATAGGAGAAACATTATACATATACCTAGAGATATGAAAATCAGTAATTCGTTTCAATATGAAACTCTGAACTTTATTTTATTTTGAATTTATTTCTGCTTAAGGAGACGTTCAACCTCCAACTTCCAACCCTCAATCCACCAAATTTTGAGCCTCTTTTTGATTGATATTTTTGGATAACAAATCAAACAAAATGAATCGTCTTAGTTAGTTCAATTCAAAAGAACAAACTGTTTTCCCATGATTTTCATTGTCGATTCCCTCTCGTTATGCAGGATGCTGGGGGGCATTGATACTGTTGAATCGTGCTAACTAAAGACTGAATTTTACATGAATTTTTATCTCATGTGAGGTTGTGGCTCGAGCCTCTGGTAAATACAGGGAAAATGCCAGGGGCTCTCTGTGGGCCGAAGTGATTAAAATTTTCATTAAAAAAAATAATTGACATATTGAATATGAAAATGCGGGTATATCCCTAATAATTCAATTTCCACGGTGTTGTATGTGGTTAGGGTTGAAGAGTACGTGCATTTAGATGGATGGTAATCGCCAACAGATTTTTGTTTCACCTTCAAACTTTTGATCATTGACAATCCGAAAAAAACGTTTTTTATTTTATTTTATTTTTTTTTTTTTTTGCACTGGGTTTAAGTTCCCAATTTTTGAAGTTCTGAACGGGAAGAATTCCGAACCTCAATATTATCGACTATACAGATCTCAGAAAGGGTATTTCTGCGGAAGTCTGTATAGTCCATTTAAAAAAAAAAACATCAAATCCAAAGACACTGAAGGGTCGAAATTCCGAAAGCTAAAGATTCGAAGGGCCAAACTCGGGAACTTGAAATTCAGGCATAAATTCTAGTAGGTCAGAGTTTGGATGAGTCTCCCGGATTTTCCCTGCGAGTTTTATCGCTATTCTTTCTAGATAATAGTCGAGCGATTAGAGAACTCTATTTGTTACATCACTGATGGAATTTGCTTAAGTGTTTGTGTTTGAATGGAGGGATTATACTCAATTAAATAGACAGTTTTGATCACTCACCACCGCTGCCGTTCCTCGCTCCTTGCTCCAGAATACTAAACAGCACTAATAGTACATCCTTTTTTGCAATCGTGGTGATCCGTTGGTTTTCATATCTGCTGACTATTATACTCTTTTGGAATTTTGACAATTTCATTCCATACGAAACGAAGCTGTACTCGTATACGTTTCACGATCAATTTGCATCCCGCGAAATTGAAAGGCAATCCGAAAGCTTATTGATGTCATTTTGATTGAGTTTTAGGATAGAATATAATGAGAAAAAAAAAAAAATTGTTCGATCAGATTTGAAATGAATAAAAGACAGTCCATATTTCTTAACCATATTTATATTTTTATCGATTTCCCTTCTTGTCAAATTATACACATCATGTTATAAACACTTACATATTATGATGCGATTATGGTAACAATGCATAGGTACAATTGTACAAAATAAAAAAAATGAAGTAACAATTCAAGGATAAAAAAAATTAACTTAACAGTATATTACAACCAAAGACGTTTGGAATATATTTCGAAATTTGCAAAAATCTGATCCTGAAGTTTTGCATCAACATTATAGGTACAGAAAAAAATATATAAATATATTTCTAGCTACGTGGTTTTCGCTATAAGTGAACCGTCAAAATTTTTCACATACATATATATATCATTTTTCTATGGTATACTTTTTGTAGTAGGTACTTGCTTTTTGTTTTTTCGTGTTTCTAGAAAACTCAGACGAGTCGTTATTATAGCAAAAAATACGTTCGGCCAACATAATTAACTATACTGTTTAAATTTTAAGGTAAAACGAATATTATCATATTAAATCGTCTTCGCTGCAGGAGGTGTAACAATTTACTTATCGAAGAAAAAATTTTTATTTTTTCGGATCGTTCCTCATTTGAACTTGAATATAATCATAATAAACTTATTGGAATATACTTAATAGTACCACGTTTAAATATCAGTTTACTCGTTATTTCGTAGTTATACATAGGTATATATATATTATGTGTGAGCATTTTGAAAAATGAATGATATTTTTAAGGCGTGTGATTTGGTGAAGATGTAACAATATATTAAAATTTATAAAAAATTATATGAAATAGTTAGTATTAAGATATTGACAATGGCCAGAATCAGCGATCAGTATATATATATATGTATATAATATAATTTCTATTCATATATGTTATCTCTAACATTTAATAAAATTTTTTTTTTTCAATTCTTTTTTTTTTTTTTTCTTTCTCTAATATCAATATTACACGGTGATTTTATACGCTATTATATATAAAAGATAGCTATAACGATAATCGCATATGTATTAGCCAATTGCCAATATCTTGGAAACAGGAAACGATGACTTACTCACCTATGAGACGCGATATCTCGTTATCATATGATAATCATCATTCACGCGGTAATCTTTCACTAGACCAATTGTTTTTTTTTCATATTAATTCATTTATTTATTTATTTATTTTTCTTTATTAAAGATTATTAATATTTAAAAACAGTTTTGTATACATCTATAATGTTTCAACAATTTTTTGGCGCTCTGACAGTGTTGTATTCGCCCTACCAAATAATTAAGCCCGTCTCGCTGCACTCCCCGTTACCTATTATAAATATTAATTTTTTTTTTTTTCCCTTTCTTCCACGCTTATTATATTCATTTATTTATTAATCATTCCTTCAGCACCAACGATATCAGCTGACCTTACATATCCTTTATTCCCTTATTTTTCGGACTATGATCAGATGTTCTATATAATAAGTTACTGATATCTAATCTCGAAGCTTGAGAGAAAATGAATCATCAGCAGTGATATAAAACAATCTACAAAATTAATTGAAAATTAATTAAATAAGAATTATTCCCTCAGAGATCCTTCGGTTTCTCAAATAGTATTTTATATATATATCTTGATTAGTTTCGTTGGGAAGAATGACCTCACCGCTGATGAACTCCAACATCTCTCAACTTGCATGAGTATTTTCTTCTTTCGCTTTTTTTTTTATTTTATTTTCATTTTTTCACAATCTAAATCGTCTGCGTGTGTTTTTTTTTGTTGTCGATTTTATATATTCTTTCAATTTGTCTTTATCGTTATTAATATCGTAACCATTTTATTAATGTTATCACTATTATTATTATTATTATAATTATTATTTATCTAACTATCTACGTATGAATAGTAGTCCATAGTTTATTAACCGATAGAGATTGTACGACAGATATTTTTCTAAACAGTAGTCTTACGGTACTGGGATGCCGGCAATTATTCGATTCCTATTTGTAGGTATAACATTTTGGCGATGATCGGGAGTGAAAGATCCTTTTTTTTTCAAATTTATGTACTGGGGAATAATCAAAGTATATACGACATATTCTACTCATACAGTTTTTTTTTTTTTTCTTTTTCTTTCAATTCAATAGTTTCAATAGTTTTTTTTATTGATCGAATATTTTTCTTGAATATGTTCACTTCCGGTTTAAATCGATCGAATTACTGCCCGCATCCGGGATACGGTACACAGGATATAGACAATACTCTTATACAATTGAAATACGAAATGTTCGTTACATATTTTTACTTATGGAACAATTGATGAGCGATAAATAATTTTCTTTATTTTTATTCATCTTGTATGAGGTTTTTTTCTTCGACATTTTTTGCGAATCAAGATTCCCGATAAATTATCAGCTTTGAATGTATATGAATTTAATTGATTCGGTCTTTATAGTTCAATGAATTAATTAACTCTCTTTATTATTCGTTATGACCATTAATTAAAAATTTACAATTATAAGTTACTTTTCTCAACTTGAAGGTAATTAGTGGTACTTAAAGAAGAAATTTTTACCTGGTTTTGCTTTTTTTTTCTCTTTTTTATTGAATAATTAGTTATTCTCATGCCAGTTTCCTTTTTCAAATAGCGCTGTATTTTCGATTGATCACAGCCTCACGCTATTTCAAATATCAGCCTGGCAAAATAAGTTTTGAAAATTTTCGGAGACTAAATACTAAATGTTGAATTTCAAAATTCTGTGTAAATCAATAATTCATCTGTATGATCGCATGTATTCGCGTATACCGATCATTCACAGTTTCTTTGTCATCTTCATTTCGAATTTGTACATATAATTGCATTGCTGTGTCATTAGGCTGAAAATTTTGTTAAAAAATGAGAAAAAAAAAAATTAATTATCTAATCAAAAACAAATGATCCGGCAAATTTTTCTCCTACAATCGAATTCTGCGTGTAAGATAATCTTATTTCCAATTTTGACCACTGATCCTTTTTGCAGATTCGTGAATTGACTTCTCTCAAAATATCTTACAGCAAAGTATAACCGCGGAACTGACCCTCGTTCGAATTTGGAAGATTCGCTTGAAATGAAGCTGCAAAGTATAGGCCAGGCGACCGTAACGATTGAGATTACGATAGGAGGCGAAAAGAAAAAAGAAAAGGATAAAAAAGGTGATGGAAGATGCTCGCCGCAAATACGATGCTCTGAATTTTATAACGCTTTTCGATAATTGAAAGCTTACCTCGAGCCTCGGAGTGTAACAAACGGGATATTTTAAAATGATACAAAGGGGAGAAGAGGAGAAGATTTGAATATAAGGAAAAAAAAAGAGGACACGCAGATTCGCCCAGGAATAAGGAAAATGAGAAACTTACCCGCTGCCAATGACGTTTCACTCGATTTATACAAGTCGAATCTATATATATATATATAAGTTAGTCTATATGTTATTAAAAAAAACTTCGATAATTATCCTCATTGTTAATTTTTTCAAGTTGATTATTGACCGAGATTAAACGAAATTAATCGAGTTCACTTCTCACTAACACTCGCCGATTATATATAGTTTAAAAATCGTTATTTTCTTTAATTTAATTATTTAATTAATCGATATATTAAAGGTACTCCACTATGTCGCACTTTATCGATATATTAGGACAGCTAGCCCCGTAACTACCGCGAGTTGTGTTTTTGTGTCTCTCGCTTAAAAGTTTTTGAAAAATTGGCAATATCGCCATGTCTAGAAGTTCACCGTCCGATACCGCACTGTACATCTTAGAGACGTTCACGGTCGAGCCTCTGTTACCACTGGCAAATTTGTTGTTATGTATCGTCGCTACGTTAGGCGTACTCTGGACATAGTCCATCCTGGCCTGCTGACGAAGCTTGGATTCGGCGTGGCGACATTCGCGGAGTCTGCGAGGTGCCCGATGCGGACATTCCCCCAGAGGACCAGGACCAGGACCAGGACCAATTCGAGCGCGAACACATTTCTCTCGAGACTTCTCAGACACCGAACGTTGGATTATCGTCGACAGGGATTCCTCGTATTTCTCTGTGAATATAAACGGCGTATGGTATACCAATTCCTGATCAAAATTGTCCGAATCATTTTCGCGAATAAATCTATTGGAAGCAAATACTCGACGTTGAAACTCGAGAGCTTTATATTTAAAACATCTCTCCGCACTGTTAGATAGGCAAATAGTTCTGCTAATAATGTGGCAACCGGCCATTATTGTCTCTTCAACGAAGCATATTGCAGAGCATTATTGGAAAACTGAATTACCGAAATGATTACACGACTGTAATGATTGTTGGACTAGTAGCTTACCGCGTTATCGCAAAACTAACTAATACAAAAATTAATACAATAAACCACTCACCCGTGTCGGAGGAGCTCGCGTTGACAGTCGTTGGTACGTTTGGTGAGCTTGCGTTGTGGCTGTCGTAAAGTTTCCGATGTCTCCTCGGCGTAGGTGTATCCAAAGCTCCGCCGTTGAGAATGGCATGGCTGTGGCCCCGTCCCCCGTGTCTTTCGCATCTGTATCCGGTACCTCCGATGGGACGACGATGTCCGCACTCTCCGATTACGTAAGCTTTATTGAATGATCCTCCCAAGGTATCATCGATACTCCGATCTTCCGCACCGCGGATATTCTCCGTTGAAATGTAGCTGATCGAGTTTGCCGGGACACTGGTACGCCTTTTCTCGAATAGTTCATGATGCCCTATCCCGTTATTCTTGACGGAAGCTCGCCGACGTAGCGACGACTGATGAGACGGTACGGTAATGGAACCTGGGTAGAAAATGTCAATAGGAAATCGAGTATCGGACCTCGAGATCGTTGGATTACCGGTTAGGTCCTTTGAGAAGATTTCTGAACCTGCAGACTCACCGGTTTGTCTATGTTTCGGAATGAATTGCAACGGCGGTGGAAGAATGGTCTGCTCGAGGTAGTTCTGCGCCTGAGGTTCACCAAACGAGACGTTTTTCGCCGGCGGTGGAGTCGGCAGTCTGGGTCTAGCCTCCTCAGCAACTTCCTTAAGCCTGGTTAGTTTACCGTCACGAGGAATGTCCGTTTCCTCCAAAACCACGGATTCGCTCTCCTCAACGACTTCAGGAACAAACTCGACGCTTTGTTCCGCGCCGGTCTTGACATCCGAATTTTTTTGGAGCAACGGCTCGCTCTCTCTACATTCGCTCGAGCGACTTTTCCGACGTAGAGTTGAATCGCTCGGCTGTTTCATTGCCGAATGCAAAATTGTTGTTGTTGTTGTTGTCGTTGACGGAACAAGCGGGATCCTCTCGCTGTCGATCGAAATCGTTGGGAGCTTCGAGAAGGATGTCTTCTTCCTGCGAGATGAACCACTCGACTATCTCAGGATTGACGGTTTATTACGAAAGCCGGAAATAAGACGGTCGAACCTCAACGCGGTCTCCGATCATGTCATTTTGCTCATCGATAAGATCAAGAATCGGAAAGGGACACGAGTATAAAACGACATTACATCGACTAGCCGGGTCATTTTCGAAAAGGTCCGGGTCAAGCTCACCGTCAGATCAATTTCTCGACTTTGTACGAGTCCTTTTTTACTCTGACAAGATAATAAGATATATTCACGGGCCAAAAGGAAATTGAATTCTTCGCATGAAATTCCCAGAATTTCGGACCAGGCTGATCTTATCACGATTATTACACCGAGGTCATTCGATTTTGACCACATTGAGATCGACAGGCTCATAGATTGGGCGATCGTTATTAATTCTGAATGCAGCAACTATGACTGTGTGATAAAAAAAAAGAAGAAACGAAGGAATGATCCAAAAAAATTTCCCGTAAAAACGTACCTCGTCGAGTTTGTATCTCCGGTAGGTAAGTTTACGTATTCCCCTTCGGGTTGAGACACGGTAGTTGAATTCAAACTGCACATGGACATGGAAATGTCTGTTGTTTCCGTTGCGAGCGACGGACCTGTAACAGAAATTTCTACTTCCCGTTCATGCTACTTGGTGGAATAAAGTTCTACAAGCCAGCTATTCAAACCATTTTAGGGAGTCGTAAAAATTCATACATAAAATGTCCAGACATTTTTATATTTACAGATCAACGTTCCCAAATGAACTCTCTTGGATTTTTCGAACTCGGTGTTTTCGCGCACCGCTATACGTCGAAAGGGTTTGCAAATTTCTATTATTTAAAGCAAGCTCATCACAGCCACTGAATATTTTCATACTTTACGCTAAGCGAGGGTATCATCTGACTTTGATTAAATATAAATATTATATTTAATAGAAACTTCAAGGTAAATAATGTCCATATAGTTACCTCGAAGACTATTCTACCTCGGGCTACGTACAGTTTATCGTAGACCCGGTGCAATCTGATTAAAAAATGCATGTGGCTAAGGGTTTGCGATGTGCACGGGAGAAAATATTTTTGGTTTATTTTTTCATACGATTTTTTCTTTTTCGAAAAATTTTTGTATACCACGAAGCAAGCGATTTAATTCAATTCATACTCAGCGGTTAAAATCTCGTCGAAATTCTTTCGGCGTTGGTATTATTAATAACGATATTTTATTTAGGAAAACGCGCTGCAGGGTCGATAGACCATCAACGCGTTATGAAAAAAGTATTTCGTGTAAAGGGGCAGCAGCCATCTGTTACGCCGTTACGGGACAGGGTTTTCCGTTATTTCTTTGAAACAACGAAGAGATTCTGAAGCATGACGATTCCAGCATCCTGCGTTGACGAATTAATTCATTTAATTACGATTTATGATGTGAGCATTGGACACGCGAGAAACGCCGAAATTATGATGCTTCAAAAATTGGAGCATTGCCGTTTTAATCAGCATTCTCTACGGTTCAATCTACTTGCGGAAATTAATATTTCGTTTATGAATAGCGACAATGAAATCCCGCTGTCATGCCTTTCTCATCAAAAATATTTTCGCCGTATTCAAAGACGCTACGTTAAATCAATGTTGAAATGCGAACTTCATCTTTTTTTTAAATAATTTTAGCAGTACCCTACAACTACTTACAATTTTGAGAATCGATCGTACGGTAATATATGAGGATCTTTTCTCATTCGCAAAGTCGAGGCTGCAGCGTATATTTTCAAACTAATTCTACTGGCTTCAGAAAAAAATTCTGAGCTTTTTTAATTATCTAAATAAAATAAAGAAAAGCAAATGTGAACATTGTGCTATTCTGCATGAGAACATGTTGCAGTTTGAGCATTAATCGGGCACATACGTCTCTAAGAAAATCAGAGGACGTCAGAGTCCAAATAAAAGCATACTGTTAGGTACTCTAAAATCAACGACTATACTTGCATTGGAATCAGTTATTCCCAGCGAGCAATTAATTATTTATCTTAGGAGCCTTTCGACGTATGAAGTTTCTGGTTCGGCATTCCGAAGATTTTTGGTTGAAAGCTGTTGAAGATTGGCCAAACGATTCCTGAGATATCATGCGCGCAAAGTTATCAAAAATATGATTCTTCTGACACTACTTTTTATAAAACAGAACATGGATAGGGCTTCGAATATATGAAATGAGATGAAAATCGATTTTTCGAAACAGCGTGCGCGAAGTTCGATTTTACGCACGGGCCTGCTTGCACAAAATGCCCACTTCCCGTCGTGTGCAAAATCGAGCTTTGCGCACTTGTTTCGTAATGTGCTATTTCAGAGATCTTCGAGACGTGTGTGCCCCGTTAGAATAGAAACGTTCGTTGCAGGTGTTTGTAAAAAATTTTTATAAACTAATCGAAATTCGAAGAAATGCATTTGGAAAGCATGCATGGATATGTGTGTAACGTGGATAGAATATTCTAGGCATAAACTAGCATCGTAGCGGTAAGTATACACTACAGCTTATAATATATAATATAATGTCTCATCGCCTACTTCGGGGATTGAATGACTAACCTTTGTGATTATGTGCGCCATGCCCCTGCACAGTGAGCTCTAACATATATACATATATATAGAGCATGAATAACAAGCGTTCTCCATTAAAGTTTGATTCAGACAATCGATTTCACACCGTAAATGTTTTGTAACATTCCAAGTGATACAAGGTCCGTGAAAATTTATAGTCTACAGGTTTTAGAAGTTTTCTTTTTTTTTATCATTATTTAGGCCTGGCAATAAAAACAATCATGAATGATTGATATTCATTGCAGACAAATTTTAGTTAACAAATATTGACACAGGAATACGAATAGGACAATTGCCTAATGCTGTCACTATTACATTTGGAAATTGTACGAATAATTTGGACATACACGAAAAAAGTCCAGTTAAAATTTTCTATAATTTTCATTCGATCTGTTTGTGTAAGATATTTGCTTTTTCGACATTTCGCGCAATTATTGTTGGTACAAGTTTTCGGTTTAATATTTACTTTTAATCTGTGAAACAGATTTTTGCAATCCGTGTATATTTTAGCGATAAATCTGTTACGATATTTCTTGGAATGATGTTTTTTTTTTTCTGTGTTCTTTCATCCGATAGTGAGACACAAATATTTACGTGCAGAATTTAGACCCTAGTATTAACCTTCCGATAACCAAACTGTCGGGTCGGCCAATTTGAACCTACCAAATCCCAAACAGGGATTACACGGATCCCATCATTATTTACATGGAATAGTCTCCGCTAACAATTTTGGGGCAGATGTTCAAAAGTCACTAACACATCGCGCGGCCAAAGTATTAAGTTGTTATACACGCAACTAACAGTAAAGATGATTGAGAAAATGGGACCGGGTTGGAGTCCAGAATTTTGCAAGTTCCGAACGGTCGAAATTGAGAAATTCGTTGAGACGATTACGAATTCAGTTAATAAATTCTTAAAAATTGGAATGCAGACGGTTCAAACCCGAAAAGTCCAAAAAGCTGAAAATTTTATGGGAAGGGCACGACGCTCCATGCATGAGTTTTTAGTTCCGGAGCTTTGGCCTTTCGGATCTTGAGCTTTTGGGATTTTGAACCTTCGGTGTTTTTGAAATCGCTTATGCAGACTTTTGGAGGAATACTTTTTCTAAAAATAGTCAGTCGGTAATATTGAAATTCAGAATTTTGGCACACGGGACTTTCAAAATTTGGAACTTTAACCAGGCCCATAAACAAAAAAAAAAAAAAAATCGTGAAAATGCGGTACCAATTGCTCAGAATTTATGCAATCTGAGAAAAAGTTGTCCCGACCTAATTTCCTAGGTTTAGGCATCGGAGGGTTAAGGGAAACAGTATAGCTTAACACAGCTGGACCCAAAAAATTGAATATTTTAGCTTGACAAACCCTACAAGCCTGTTTTTTCCAAGTATCAAGATTGACTGTTAGTCCATTCGAAAATTATCGTGAGCCCTTTTCTACGCTAAAAAGAGTTGTCTCTACAAGATGAAGAGTAGAAATTTTTGAAAAAATTCATAAATGGAGCAAGTGGAATAAGATTTGTCAATTTGAAACTTAAATTACGTGAAAAACAAAAATTATTATTCGTTACTGCAGGCCAATTTCGTGAGTCAAGTTGCCTTAATCCATACTGCAGTATTGTAACACGATTAGAATCTGAATATACGAATTAGAAATAGCAAGTGACAATTCTGAGAGCTGGGGCTCACCTTCTTTTCTAATAATCGATTCTGGCCTCGGTACCGTCAGCCTGTCCATAGCTTCTTGTGTATCAGGTACACCGGTGCTGCCCAGCCTCCTAACAAACATCTGTAAAATAGAATCACCGAACTTTGATTAATCGGGTAAAAGCTCAAGTAAATCAATAAATGGACTAAGGAATTGGGACAAAAATAATCAAAAAAAAAAAAATTGAAATCAAGGCTGACCCACCTGAAGTTCCGATTCTTTCTCCAAAAGTTGTTTCCTGAATTTTTGATTCGTAGATTTGGCTTCTTTCAATCTTTCCTCGAGTTCAGTCACCGAAGAATCTCTCCTCGTTTTAGACGCTGGTCTTAATGTTGGACGAAATTTTTTGTCTATAGATCCTTGAGGATTTCTGCGCAACTCTATTAGCTGTAATAAAAAGTAAAAAAAAAATAAAAATTGTGAGTATTTTTCGGTACTTCTGCATCTGCAGGAATAAGAAAGAATTTTCGAAGCACGTCTGATCGCTGATGAATTTACTGAACTGGATTGCGAAACTTAGGGCAGAGCTTCGATCCAACCGACATTGAGTACGTTAAATTAATTGGAATCCGTGCCAATCATTTAATTTGATCTGAAATTAACGCTTATTTACTCATTCACCCCCTAATCACTGTATAGTAGTCCTTTCACGATTTAATTGCATCAACAAAGGCTTTGGTGTCGTTATACGTGCCTGGCACAATAATCGTTCTGTTCACCTCATAAAATATGTATCACATAGGAAGGTGGTGTACGGGGCACTTGATTAGACACGCGTTTCGAAAGTGTTTACTTTATCGCACGCGTCTTAATAATTTACCTTAGGCACGAATACCAGGCAGAGGGTTGCTGTGCTGCAGAAGATGATAAAAACCGCAAGGATAATAAACATTGCGTCCTGTTTATCGGCAAGGACAAAACTTATTGCCGCTCCAGTAACGCACATGATAACTACGTTGTAAACACTCATACCAACGTATTTACTGTCGTTTAATGCCGGTATGCTGACGTGTCGCGTTTCCCAAGCCAGAAACGCTCCGAAGATCTGTACAAAGCAGTAAAAAACATATCGATTACACCTAGACACCCTAAAAAGGGCAGTTAAACCATGCTTGGAGTGGTGCGCCCTTAGATTTAACAAATTTACGTGTTAGGTAAGAAATTTCTTGGCAGGAATAGGGTGAATATATTATATCGTAAAGTGAGCCGAGAAATAGTTGGGAATTGTGGTTTTGTACCAAAAGATGAAGTGCTGGTTAAACCCCGAAGGGATACAGTTCGCAGGTCAAGAGAAGAACGTTGTGATTTTCAATTTTCTTCATATTTGTATTTTGGGGTATATCGTTAAACGCCTTGAAATGACAGGAGATACAAAAGACAAGTAGGGATTCCGCCTCAACCCTTCACACCTCACCATCTCGATTTTTTCCGCCAAGTGAGATTTTGATTCAGAGACACCATTTGAATTGAATTTCCGGTCAGAGCGATCCCAACTCTGGTACCGTAGCAGTTTACAAATTTCTTAAGAATTATCACAGAGCAGATTTTTGGACGTAACTCATCCACTTTGCAATAATTCTCAAACGATTTGTCAGAATAATCCCATCTTCGTTATTTTCAATGGTATCTGAACTGAGATCGTTCTGACTGGGGATTTGTTTCAGATGGTGCCCCTGATGCAAAATCTAGCCTGTCGGCAAAAATGGAGATGTTAAAGTCTGACGGGTGCTGCCTGGGTTGAGGTGGAATGGCTAAAATATAGAGGATGTTTTTGCATATAATCTCAATACATCCTGTTCGCAGTCATCGCAGCGAACTGATTTGGATTGAAACGGATTGAAAAGATTTAAATTCCAATCCCTTGATAAATTGAAATTTCACGAAAATAGGCACTATTAAGCCAGTTACAAAATGAATCTATGTCGATCGAACTGCAGGATATTTTTCGTTTACTATACTATATTTCATTGATTTCGAAATTTGGAATTGAATCGAAGAGATGCCATGTTCGTTCTTTTAATAGAATTCCTTAGGCTGAGGCTTAGAAATGATGTGATCAGTCCACTGGAATGGATTCAAAAGGATAAAGAATTGAAAGCTACAGCTGACTATACTGAAAAGCAAAAATTTTCAAGAAATTAGGGTCACTAAATCGCAGAACTCAGCCGTTTCTAGTTTTTTTTTTTTTTTTTTTTCAATCCATTTCAGTTTTCGGTGAATTCATGGCCCGTGTGAACACACAACTGTGTGGATTGTGTTAAGCGTTCTGCACTTCAAATTCTTAGGGTGTGAAATTCCACACCTCGAATGTTGTACGGGAGATCTATTCGGTCAGTTTCAAGGATTTCGGTCCCTTTTCTTTCCCAAAGAAACGGTGGAATTCCAATACGAAAAAGTAGGTTTGAAAGTAAACGAAACAAAATAGACACGATAGTGGAGTCATTCGGTTAAAAATTACGTTAAAATTTTATCTTCATCATTCCTAATCGCGTCACAATTTTCCAAGATTCAAGATCGATTTTTACTGTCTTATAGTTCAATTGTCAGATCGTATAAAATGGATTTTGGGTTTGTGGGTTTCGAGTCTGACTAAAGCTCAGCGTTTTTCTGGCGTTCACTTCGAATTTCGAAGCATATTCATATGGAGTGACAACTTTCTTCATAATTACTACTGAATATCTAATCATAGGCTGTTCGATTACTGTTTCCGCAAATCATTTGAAGCAAGTGATCGAATAATTTTTCTCAATAAAGTAAAATTTGTTTTACCAGTAGAAGACCTTTGTAGGCGTAGATGCTGCCCAGATAGACCGTCATTCTGTTGCTTTGACAATACTCGTTCTCAGGGATAATGATAATGTCCTCGCTGGAAGGATGAGGCTGAAAATTTGACCGTTTTTCGACGTTAATACGTTGATACGTGGGTATAAATTAAAGGTGAATTATTACATGGGCATGATAAACTCACGTATGGTTCCATCTGTTTCGTTTCTCTATAAAACGGATCGGCTATTTGCCATGTCGTCATGATCGCTAAGTCAATAACGAGCAAAACACCAACGACGATGAATAGTTGATAGTCCTTAATGACCTGGAGGTAATAAAACAGCGAGCTTTTATAATCAGCAATAAATTGAAGCGGCTATGTATGTATATGCGTTATTCACACGAAACGGTTCAGTCCGATGGATCCTCGTCCTACCCCCAAACTTCCCTCACCTTCTTGTTCAATTTCACGTCCGTGAATATGGAATGCACCCGCCAAGTCTTAGAGAACATTGATCCAAACGCGAGCGAAAATCCAGCCATTAGAAGCCACGCTCTTGCCGTACAAATGTAAGGAAATGCTGTTACACTCGATAACTGTGAGTCCAAACCCAAAAATATAACACTGCTGTACGTCAGCATGCACCCAATTATTATCAAGTTATTCAGATGTGGCGAGGACATTTTTATGTACCTGAAAATTAGACGATATATTATGAATAATCGGTGAGGGTAGGGTGGCTAATCCCCCCCCTCATGGTATACAGGGTGAGTTTTTGAAATCGCCCCAGGCTGATATCTCGAGAACTAATCACGATACGAAAAAATACTTCGAATGAAATTTGTAGGATATTGAAGGAGGAAGAACATGGTGCAGCATCATTTTCAGTAAGTGGTGATGCCAAGGCCGGGGGAAGGTCAGATTTGTTTTTTTAAATGAAATGCCATATTTTTCATAACGTAATTCTGTTCTACTTGAAAACTCAAACGACTTTTGTATGAAACATTTTTTTGTAAGACATCGATTTTTCATGCTATTCAGCTGAACAACTAAATAAGATTTTCGAACTTTAGAGAACATTTCACCTCTAAACTACAAAGTTTGGAGAAAAATTGCAAGAGACAAAAAGTGCGTAATTTCATACGAAGATTCTTGGAGAATAATTGCAGTTTTTTTTTTAACAATTTTTGATTTTTTTCTCACGCAATTGAAGAGGCTGCAATAAAAAGTTATTGTGAAAAATTCTGCAATTATTCTCCAAGAATCTTCGCATAAAATTACGCATTTTGTGTCTCTTATAATTTTTCTCCAAACTTGATAGTTTAGAGGTGAAATGTTATCAAAAGTTTAAAAATCTCTAGTTGTTCAGCTGAATATCATGAAAAATTGATGTCTCACAAAAAAATGTTTCATACAAAAGTCGTCTGAGTTTTCAAGTGGAACAAAATTACGTTATGAAAAATATGGGTTTCCATTTAAAAAAACAAACCTGACCTTCCCCCAGCCTTGGCATCACCACCTACTGAAAATGATGCTGCACCATGTTCTTTCCCCTTTGATATCTCACGAGTTTCATTCAAAGTATTTTTTTGTATTGTGATTAGTTCTCGAGATATCGGCCTGGGACGATTAAAAAAAAAAAATCACCCTGTATAGGAACGAATTTGAAAACGCGAATGTCCTCGTGGAGGTGGTTATACCTTTGATTTCTATATCTGATATTAATCGCAAGGAAAATTACTGCCATTACAATCCCAACGCTAGCAGCTGCTGCTAGTACAGCATAAATTGTTATGTTCACCATCGAGTGTTCGATTATATGCAACGTTCTGTCCTTCGGTGGCGACTTGCCTCGCCATTCCAAGGGCTGACCCCTGGTGAGATCTAGT
Organism: Macrophya alboannulata; assembly: GCA_949628255.1. Classification (NCBI taxonomy): domain Eukaryota; kingdom Metazoa; phylum Arthropoda; class Insecta; order Hymenoptera; family Tenthredinidae; genus Macrophya; species Macrophya alboannulata. The sequence goes on from OX451207.1 coordinate 17,095,419, forward strand.
TCACCTGTGACCCCGTTATACTCGCCAACCTTGACCTCACTACCACCTGTAAAAACATGGTCTAATTGAACGTTGGCACGAGCTTCAAAATCTGTGATTTACTAATCGATTCATTTTTCATTATTATATAGATTATGACGGAAAATTTTTCCGCATGTTTTTGGTCGATTAAAATTGCTTAAGTAGAAAAAAGTGCAGCAAAATCGAGAATTCAGAAAGTCTAGAGAAATTATTTGCACACCGGGAAGTACACAGGCGTGTTTTAAGTGTAAAATAAATTTGCTGCACTTGTTGCATTCTCGAAAATGCATTAAGAAAATTCTTCTCGCTATATCTGAGCAGTCCTCTTTATCCTGTGGCGTAATATTTTATGTGCTGATAGGACGAACGTCGAAATGAATATATCGCACTCTTTTTTTTGTTCCTTTCTTTTTCCCTTTTCTTTTGGGCTTTGAACCTTGAATTAAAAAATGATGTAAATTACGCTGGTAATCGATAAGTTATGCGCTGCCAGACGCGACTTGCTGTATTGAACGCTGTTGTACGCACTGCGCATAAACACACGTATACCTACTTTTATACGAATATACCTATATTACGGGCGAAAAAAAAAATTGAGCACACTCAAAGTTTGGTATTAAAAACTACTGTCGAAGGTTCTAGCCTAGGTTGAAAAATTTTAATTGTAAACCGCACGAGGAAATGAAATTCACGATAGCTCCATATTATTTCCTGTAATGATCACTCTGGAATTTAGATTTCTGCTCTATTTATATTCAAATCAACTATATTCTGACATCGGATTCGCATAGTATTTCGGTATCGAAAAAATCCGCAAGAATCAAAGCTCTGGCGATTAATACCTATCCTTTACTTTTATTAACGTGTCATGGCCTTTAAAAATTCGCAATAATTATCGATCGTTGGTGTAAAAGCAGAGAATAAATTCATTCGGTGGCCCGGTAGTCGTTGAATTTAATTACCCTATAATTTTTTTTTTTTTTTTAATCGCTTACTGCGCGAGTGCCAACAACACCGTCTGGTGAAACAGTTCATTTTATTGGTAACAGTTGCCCTCGGTGTTAGTCTTCCTACCGCATAACACGAGGGCAGCATGGCACCCGATGTTTGCTGTAAAAGCAGGCCAACGGGAAAATGGAATTGACTTATACGCGTTTTCGGTTGTTTTGATTATACATTTTACCTCGGTAAAAAGTTTCTGGGATAGCCCTCGCCCGCGGGGGCGTGCAGGACCGTGCTGATTTTTTTTTTTTTTTTTTTTTTCGGAAGTTAAACAAGCCGTTTACTTCCAATTCGGGATCTGCAAGAGGCGTCTTTTCTTCTCTTTTGCAAATTTTATACAATCTTCGCCGTCTTGCGTCTTACGTCTTCAGCCTGTCGTGCATATGATTATACTTTGAAAACCTGAGGTCATATTTCGTACGCGGTAGCGAGCTTACGATCAATACTTACCCGCGGGCGAATAGGACGAGTCAAAAAAATTTCGAATCTGTCAGTTTTTGATTTTTAAGAAATAGGAAATATGTCATGTATATGAATCGGTGAATAAAGCTCTCTCTTTTTCTTTACATACATATGTATATATATATTTTTGATTATTTATTTATATATTCACTGTCACACTTCGCCTTGCGGAGATTTACTGCACGGATGGAAAAAGCGGTTGTTGTACAGCTGGGTACAGTTCGCATCGTTTATCGAAACTTCTTCCAATTCGAAGAGAATATTATTCTAAATTGATGTAATTTACGGGCAAAGCAACGGTATTCCCGGAATTTAATATTCTTGGATACGAATTTTTTTGATTTCAAATCATTAGGTGCACTCATTTTATATACGAAGTATATCTCTAGAGTGCCTTATGAATTTGCCTTCCTAAGGACGATTTTTGTCTGTCCGGACTGGTCGACACTACTGCGCCAACCCAAATCTCTCGTCTTTTGGAGCATAACTCTCATTTCAATTGAGGATTATGCCCTTAGCAAGAAAACTTATGATTTTCTATCTAGTCTGGTCGTTTACCTACAAAGATTCATCATTTTTTTCAGGCTTCTTGTCCGTTCGGACTACCCGAGCCTACTGCGCTGACCCAAAACTCTAGTCTTTTGGAGCGTTACTCTAATTTCAGTTGGGGATTATGCCCATGGCAAGAAAACTTAGAATATGACATCTATTCTGATAGTTTACCTACAAGAACAAATATCGCTATTTTTTATCCTCTATTAACTTGATACTTAGGATACTGATAATCGCGAGTGCCTGTTGATGACAGTCCCTTGGGACTGCTCATTCTGCCTTATTTTTTTTTTTGTAATAGTTGGGAAAACAGTGTGTTAAATGCTCACAACGATAGGAGACTGACTACGTACAACTTCTACCGAGAGAGCTGTCGTTTGTTCTGTACCTTAAAATTGCGTGAAAAAATATTCATAGAAAATGAGTTTCTTACTTTGAAATTGCTTGAGCAAGATATACGCCTTTCTTTCATTTCCATAGAACCGTACGGGACCCTGAAACAAATATAAATGAAATTTTACAAGTTGTAATTGGAATGATTATAGTAATTTATCTGTACGAAACGCGATTGTAAATCATTCCCTCTGAACAATCTCTATTTTTTGTTCTATTTATTGAATAAATAACCTAGCGGATGATAAACGGATTAAATATGTTCAAGGTTTCATATTATATTCTCATTAGAACGTGACAGTAAATTTAATTTTTATCGTCAAAATTTTTCAATCAATTTTCAGTCATGAATTACGGGCTTGTATACATCAAAATTAATTAACATCTCAGAAGGCAAATCTTTCATACGTATACAAGAATTATGGGTTCGCTGTATAGAATGAATAATATGTCCTATACTGGTGACAAATCCGTTATATTATTATAGGTATAATAAAGCCCTGGAAAATTTTCCGCCCTAGCTGATATCGAGTGCGAATATTGAATATATATGTATATTTCACTAAATTTAACGACGTCTTCGCGCCTCGCGATAAAAGATACCCTGATCATTAAATTTACCATAGTATATGTCCCGAGTAATTGTTTAGTCATTATTTCTGGTTGTAAAAAATTCGTAACGACAATTTTTGATCAATCCTTTTACCTTTATAACGATAATTCAGAATCAGATGAAAAATCATTATTTTATCCATAAGGTAATAATCTGGGAGCGACGACATGATCGTGATCAGTCTTCGGCGAAATTCTCGAGGTTTATAAAAGATGCGATAGTCAAAAAAAGAAAAAAGACGGTAAATTTATTCTCTCTAGTTGAAATATCTTGAAATTCGCGAGACCGTCTTGCCTCTAGTCGGCTGTGACTCCGGTGACTCTAACATATAAGAAACGGAATTTAAGAGAAGCGAATTCAGGAGGAAACCTGCTTCAGATATTCGGCGGCTATCGTAGACGCCGGGATTCCCTTGCAGCGTGTTCCAAAGGATCAATTCCTAAGCTTGATTCTTCCAATGGATATAACTGCAGGCGGCACTGGAGCTTTTGGTCAAGTCTACGTTACGACCTAGTTATTTTCAGAAAAGCTTCTGTACGGTGGCTTATATAGTCGGCCTTCAGAGGATCATAGATACGCGATTACCCGAGCTCGTTATTAAATTATTAATATCAAGGCATCAACGTTGATAAGCGTAACGGATATCTGAGCTTTTGATTCCCGTTTCATTGTGAGTTTAACATATAAAATAGCACAGAATTTTCTGTACAAAATCAACGGGGCTTCTTTATTATCCCTTCAGCAGTCAGAGAATTTTTAATTCTACACTAAGGTATCGGGTGTGCAAAAACAAATCGAAATTTTCTTTAGTCAGAGCTCCCACTGGAAAAATCTATAGATTAATGTCAACTCATGAACATCCTAAAAGGACAGCACTGTCATTAAAGTCCAAGTGGTAGGTACCTTATTTGGCAATAAGGTTGAGCTCGGGGGTTTTTTGAGTCACTGAATCCGAGTTTGAGCTCCAAATTTCCAAATTCGAAATGGCTGATTCAATCTAAAAATTTGAATCATTCAAATACTCGAGATATTATAGTACAAATGTTTTGAATTTGGTATTTTGGACCCGAGATTCAGAATCGGAGAGCCAAAAAAAAAACCGCAGTGCACAAAGACAGACTTTCCCACTACTTGTTCCGGTTAATTTACACGAACATTGGTAACACGATGCATGGCTTTGAGCTTTGAGAAAATCTGAGCTCGAAATATAAAAGTTTATTTGTTCTGGCACACCCTGGTCTACATACTCTCATTATATTTTCTGATACAATAATGTACTGCAGTGCTGAATAAATTACGACTGATGATCAAGCACTCGTTAGACGTTATAGAACCCGAGCGATAGATGGGTCCGAACCTTACCAGTAAATATTGATGTTTAATACCATGAATAATAATTACATCATGTTTGAAAATTTGCATAACATGCATGGGTGATGTTGCACTGTAGGTACAATGAAATTCACCGTCCCTGCGGTGATAAAATTCGTAGCAAACAGCCCGGAGAGATGCACAGTTTGACGTGGTGCATAATTTTTTTATCGGTTCAAAGAGGATTATATTGTATAAAAGGTTGTGGAAGGGAATGATTAAACTTACCGTAACACCTTCAAAGCTCGTATTTTTTAAGGCGTCTAAGAACAGCATCTCCCATAGCTGATCCCGATATTTGAAGTCAGCCACAGTCTGGTTACGACGAAAATGTCGTATCCTTCTAGCCACGTGCTGTATGGCTAATGCCACAGCCCAAATACCATCGTATGTGTAGCCGTGAAACCTCGAGTATTCTGGTCCTCGTCGCGAGTCGTATTCCACCCTATATTCATCCGATGTCTGAAATAATCAGTGCGAATACGTTATAAGTATGGGAGTGCGTTTTCGTATAATCAATCGATAATTACAATCGATTCAGAAAATCTAGGGACCCAAAAAGTCCCGTCATGTAAGGTTTTAAAGGTTCGGAAGGTTCGGTGTGCACAGGGTTCAGAATCTTAGAAAAAAAAAGTTCGGTTCTACCCTACAGGAAGAACTCTGAATGAATATGGTATATATAATGCATATATCTTTGTTGTTGTATCGGTTGAATCGCATATAGCCTGTTTTCCAAGGCAAATCCTTTCCGAACCAGTTCTACTTGAAAAACAACGACCAAATCGATAGCGGGAAGCGGTTTCTGTTTCCACGTGTATAGAGCTGTGGTAGCTGTGAGTCTAAATTAGTTTAGGCCAGCTCGGATTGGGTTATGTTGGGTTAAGTTTCGTTACTTCTTTAACGAGGTAACGTCGTTGCAATTTGGTGTCTCATTCGTTTGCTTTTATTTAGTATTTGCAGGTCGTACGGTGATACCGTTTATAAGGTCCGTATCCGCCGAATTGATACTTCGAAAAAGAAAGCCAGAATTCTAACCACGCCGAAATTAAAAGTAGTCGATACAATTCTCGTTACTTTTCTACGTAATCATGATTTGGTCGAGATCCGTGAACGTATGACTTTTCCAGAGGCGATTTTCTTTGGAGATTTATCCGCGATTTTTAGCTCAAGAAAAGTATAGGGGCACTTTTCTGTTCATTGGTTATTCATGAGTATACTCTGAAGTCTTCGAAACATCCTGCTTTTCTTTCATATCGTTTCTTATATTTACATGGGGTAAAATAAAAGCTATATAGGTATATAAGCATCTCTTCCTGTCCTACCCGATACTTTTCCTTTTTTTTTTTTTGGATCAAGGGGAGTTAGTGGATTTAAATTTCGGGTAAATCATGTGATTGTAAATATTTTCGTTATCGAAGTTCGATATCTCGAAATTATATTCGTGTGAGAAGATCCAACTTAGCGTCTCTGAAATTTGTACGACTGACAAGTTCGTGGAGTGAAAAATGTGAAATGAAACGCGAGTGAAAAATCAAGCTCGAATTTCACGGTTCTTTGTACAATTTTACGGTGGAGCCTACCCGTAACAGCTTTTCTTTTACATCTCGTTACATTAACTAAAGACTTTCGTGAGAAATACGGTAGGTATCTACCTCTCGAAGTTTCTAACGAGGACTTCTATACATATACCTACCCTTCAAGGTCGGTGCTTTGTCGCCCAGTAGACGTTAAAAAATTTCTTACTTAATGATAATTATATTCGGGAACACGGTTTGACTTTTCATTTTCTTTTACTCAGTCCGTCCACGTGCCAAAATGAAAATAGAAAAGGGGCTAAACGAAGAAATCTCCAATGAATAATTACTAGCTGCTACCGCGACGTGAAATAGAGAGACTGAATGGCCTGTCTTGAATTTCACGCGTCTTTTGGGATTGATAAAGTTTAAGGTCAAAGTTGAATGAGAGAATGAAATTGCCCGTTTTATAGGTCTCTGCGTGTTTGATCTTCTTTCCTTTTTATTTCATCAGCGGAATCCAGACGATCAGACTTCTCTGATAAATCTGGAAAAGCGCAGCGTTGCGAACGGAGATGAAAGTGCAGGTCGATACGACCGTCGGTATAAATTAGCACTTTCAATTCATCTCTGATATCTTGGTATGCTAAACGGTATTCGTCAATCGTCGGATTCTCATATTTACGACAAGATAAGAGCTTGTCTATCTTGCTACGGGGCTTATTCGTGCGAATTCACGTGTAACAACAGCGTCGCGTGTCACGCGTGCTTTCAGAAGATCATACTGGCTTTATGGCATTGGTGAAGTTGAGGAGGCGACAGCCACAGTCTGGTACAAGTTTCACCTCGAAAGAAAACGAAACATTCGGGTTGCTAGTCTAACAAAGTCGTTCAATGTCACTCCTGTTCGATAATTTTTCGATATACGTATACATAGACATACATACATATATATATATATATATATATATATATATATATATATATATATATATATATATATATATATATATATATATATAAATACAAGGAAAAACCTTGCGAGTACATAATAAAATAAAATATAGAAAAAAATTATTGATGGATTGAAAGAGGCGTCAAGTTAAGTGCTAAATAATACCTAAAGTAGATCAAAACGTCGAATATAACTGGCAAATAATATACTCAGAGTCAAATTATTGCCTGAAACTTTTTTTGGGGCAAAATATTGGACGAAAAATTGACTAAACGAATTGCTTTGTCGTGAAAGTCAATTGTGAGGATATTAGAGATGGGTGGAATACGGTTGTCGAGGTAATGTGAAATACCAGATGCAACAGAAATTGAACTAAGTGCTACGAGTCTCTAGAAAACTGGGTAATACTCTAACAGACAATTTAACCGAGGCACTTGGAAACTATTGATCCACTAGGGTTATCGACAGGAGCATGAAACAATAATCCTTATGTCAACCCATGAGAGGGTTTGATGAGTTTTATTCAGTATAAACTTTCTGCGTATATTGATTGAAACAACCTAGGAATGAATTGCAGGGTATGTAGTATCAAGAGACTCGGTAGAATCTCGCGCCAAGTACATTAAAAAGAATAAATCTTATACAATCGTAACAACAAAGTGGCTAATTCACTCATGAAATCTTGCTCCATCATTGATACTGATGGAGGATCAAAAAAAGGTATGTCTTGAATCTTGGCCAGTTACCTTTAATTCCGTTTCATCAGACGATGAGAACTGAAGTCCAAAATAATTTCGTCCACTGATTCTACGTGTATCAGTTTAACACGATCAGATTGCCACTATTCTAATCAACGTTGATCCAGTTCGCCAATTTCGCAAGCTCAAGATTCTAGCCTCAAGGAATTTGGCCAGTCGAAAGGAACCATTCGGGGTGGTGGTGGTGGTAGCAGACAGATCGCGACAAGTAAAGTTACCGAAAGTCGTGGCCATTTGTAATCCCCTGGACTTGTTCGGGAACGGAGGAAGGATGGGACAGGATAGAGGCTCGTGCGATAGCCAAGATTAATCCAAAACTTCTATACCCTTGCTGTTTCGTTTATACCTATATCAGGGATTACGTGAATGACTTCCCCTCGCTGTTGCAGGTTCGGCCGTAAGACGATGGAAGTTGATGTGAGAATGGGAGGGTGATTTCCTCGGTTTGTAATCGTGTTATCCTATTATATGGGAATCAGAGTAATTTAGGGGAGGCGGTAAAAAAAGGTCAAGTCGTGAACTGCCCTCACCCATCTTAATTAAACAGACCGATATAAGAAATTCATGGCATAAAACACTGTTATCAGTTATCGACTGAACATCAGGTCGAAGTGAAACACTGCCCCAAGGACCTAATTTCACCGGAAGATACCGAAACAGATACGAATAAGTATAATCGCTGTACGTTTCGCTATGCTATCCATATATGACACATTTATAATTTGAAGAAGAACATCGAGAAGAAGAAGAAATTCATAAAAATCTCAGTAATTGCGGAGCTCGTTTTGCATCAGGCACTCGATTAATTTTAAGTATGACAATATCAATATTGGAAAATAATTCTATATTCTGAAAGTATGGATTTGCGTGGACCGAGGAGTTTCTGGAATCGTAGTGGATGGAAAAAATTACAAATTCATAAATTATTGGTATTTGGTATACAACGCACTAAAATGAAAAAATTCAAAATTCAAGTCTGTTCCAAAAAAATTCGTGACTAAGTTTATTTTTCGTTTTTAAAATTACGTTTGGCATCAGATGATCGAAAGTTTCGTAAGAAACTTGAAGAACAATTTCTTCTATTAATTTTGCGTCAATATTTTATGGTCTACGCCAAGTACAAATTCCCAGACCATTTTTGAAATAGCAAAAATCAGGACTGTACCTTATAGGTATGAATAAAAATTTTCGGCTATTATCCTAAGGAGATGAAATGATGAAACGGGAGCAGAAATTCGATATATATACTCACTATTCCCGATACAGTGATTTGTTGTTCCGTTGATAAGGGAAGTAGGTCGGTCAAAATGGCGGCGTGCAATGCTTCCGCTAGCTCGGAGGGTGCGCATCCACCGCCTGGTCTTAACCACCACTCTTCGGCGTAGGTGCCCATTATGACCCATTGATATTTCCTCCCGTACATTCCGAACCTGCGTTTCGCGCGGGTAAAAACAAAGTCGTAAGATATATGGGATATGAGGTCAAATGGCAATTTTTTACCCTCCCAGTTCCCTGCAGACCTTTTTGCCCGTTTTCAACTGTTGCTATATATTAGACGGATCCCGTATCTACATCCGTGAATATCTATGTATGGACATAACTTAAATAGATGTACTCAACGTTGAGTTTGAACATCGAGAAATCGTGTTCTTTACGATAAGGATAAAATGATCTCTTGTATTTCGATGTACGATTCAAAATTATTTGAGATTTTATGGACTTCGCCTTAAGGGAACTAGTACAGCTTGGTTTTGGAAATTCGGAGTACTCCGAATGCATTTATTTGTCAGCCAAAGTTTATTTCACATCAAAAGAAAAATTATCTTCAAAAACCTTTGTCGTAAGGTTTTAGGCACATCGTTGTTCCGATTAAGGTCGTTAAGGGCTCATTTTGTTCAGAAAAGAAATCCTCATCATGTGAACGGGGGAATTTTTTTACAATTTCGTGTTGGCCAAGTTATTTGCAAATTAGTGGCTTAAATATTGGAAATTTTGGATAATTGACCGTAACTTTTAACATGAATTTTTTTTTACCGATCCCTACGTTCAGAAGATGTAGAATTGCTGTACGAAGAAAGCAAGACCTTGAGAGGTTGAATTGGACCAACGATGTACCCAAAACCTTACGCCGAAGTTTTTCGAAGAAAAAATTTTTTTGATGTGAAATAAACTTTGGTTAGATTGAGTCCGATCGCATCGTTCATCGAAACTTTTTGACATTTGGAGGCGATATTCCAAAACGATGTTTTTCGGGAAAACACGAATAATATACAGAGACGAGGTCAGCTGAATCGTTGGAATATTTTTTCACAGCGTACCAGTGATTTGAAAAAAAAAATATTTTCAAAATATACCCCCTTAATATGTTTGAAGAAATGAAATTCGTGATAACGAAGTCAGAAGCGTTTGTTACTTTTCAAGTGGAATCTATGAATGATTGAATAACAGTGAGAGATCTTGAGATTTTGTAAAAACTTACTTGTGAGCTTCGCAGAATATTCTTCTGGCCCAAACCTCGTCAAAGTTTCCTAGAATAATGCGGACATCTTTTTCCTTGAGTTTTTCCAGGGCAGAGGAAACCTCGGTAGCAAAACTCTGCGTTTCGACAACTTCCATTTTATTCGCATCCAGATCAGCGACCAGCCTGTTGTGAGCCTGCAAACAAAAGCGAATTGGACCGAGTGAGGAGATATCGTTGTATAAATTCTGATGAAAATCCAAAGAGAAAATCCTGTGATCCATTGTGAAACGAATACCACCGTTTATTTTTTCGCATTCTTTGATTCGTTCAAAATGTCTTTATGGCTCGACTGGAAGCTTGAAGTGAAAAATGTTATCAAAAGGTAGTGTCGTTTCTCTGGCGTGTGTAACCCTTAATAATTGTCATCGTCAGGTACTCCCGGAGTCTCTTGTCTCGATAGAGATGACATCGATGTCGTCGACAAAAGAGTTTCAAGTGCAAAAGTATCCCACTCGGGGAGCGAGGCACCAGAATGGATAAATATTGATGGCTTTCGAGAGTGCTGCTTCGAAATCACACGGTGAGGATAAATATCTAGGATCGATAAGTCACAGTAAGAGGAAGGGATGATGTACGGAGTTAAAGAAAGACCTGCGAAGGTATAAAGCCAAGATGTGTTCAAATTTTCAAATTTTTCAAATTTTCTCTTCGTATTCGGATTTATTTATCTACTTTCCTCCATTAGGAATGCAAATACCAGATCCTGGGCAGCTCAAGGATGTAAGAATTAGTGTTCAGGATGTAAAAATTCGAGTACATAATACTAATGATCAAAACCCTCCCATCTTACATCTAATAAATTAAAGTAAGCCCTGCAAAAATGACATAGGTCAATTGTTGACTCGATAACTAACTAGCCAATAGTCCAATCGATTCATAATTTACCGTATTTACAGTCCTTACACTTAGGTCTGGCGAGGACTAGAGATTCTCGAAAATATTTGTTCATATGACGTATTGAAAATATGTATAATTTTCACAATTTTAAAATAAGAACAATTCAGCAATAGAAAGATACGAATGAATTAGAATTCTGAGCACGTAGTAGAGAGACCGAATTCGGAGACATTCGAGATCGAGGATTTTTTATTCATGTTTTGAACGTGGATTTATTTACGATCGGGTATATAAGACGTAGCTTTACGTTAATGTGTACGTTGAACTGGAATAAATGTTGAAATTTGTAATAAATAAGATTACAAAAAAGGATGAAGGATGAATACCTGGTTTTAGGTAGAATAAATACATATATGAATTGAAAGAAACGATCTGAAGCTTTTTCTCTTTTCTCAGATTTATTTTGTAAGTCGAGTTCTTTCTTTCACAGTGAGATCGAATAACTGAAAGCCAAACAATGCCAGAGATCTGATAGCAAGAGCATCTTGAAATGCTGAATGGTAGCTGGTAACCTCTATATTATCATTCTCGAACAAGAATTGGGGACGAAGACTCTTTTCGAAAAAAAAAAACCGAGGAAGCAAAAAAGAGATAAATTAGATCGGATTTAAATTATTTTAAAGAAGGATACGTGTTACCCGCGATATTTCAAAAACTTTTGAATGCTAGAATCTGATCCAAAATTTAGATGATTTAGCATTGAGTACCCCGTATCCCACATCCTTCCCAGTTGCCAAAATTACCACAAAACTAGTTTGTAATGAATTCCATAGTCGGAAGTTTAATTTATGTAATCCAGTGATGCATACGTACGTACGAATTCCCTAACTGAATAATAATTTTTGGCTGAAAATATGCTCCAAAGTCTGCATCTAAAGTCCCATAAATTCATTTGTATGATAAGCTACCAATTGCTCAGTTAAAAAAACCTCAGAGAATTTTTATTCTTATTTCATCACATTTTCAGAAATGACGATCATCCAAAATTTATTACATTTATTTGAACATTTTGATTTTTTTTCATAATTCCATCGTTGCAAAAAAAAAAAAAAAAATGTATCCCTAAACCCAAAAATCATTTTCAGGTTCCAATATCCCAGAAGTGTCAGCCCTTTAATAGGCTCGTTCGATCAAACCTCTACGAATTTCTCCCTTCGAGATATTATTATATATACTTCAAAGTCAATTGAGTTGACTTACGAAATGAATATCGCTGTATCGATTCGTGCTTTCAGACCAGCACAGCTTTTCTCAATTTTCTTATAATATCCGGTAAAATTTTTTACAGTTTACGGACAAAAAATTTCACAAGTTTACAGAGCCACATCGATGCTTCAAAGCGATTGTGAGATGATTACCTTATCATCAAATATCAGCGAAATAATTGATATTTTTTTTATTATTTCGATTCAGTTTTTTCAGGTGGAAAGATTCGAAATTTCCGGAACGATTTTAGGATGTGGTATACACGCACCATAAACTTTATGGTTAATCCGTTTTACATAAAGAAAAGGAAGGCGATAGGGTTTATACCGAACAATCGATGCCCTTCGATTGGAACCTTGAAAGTTGCTACGTAGGGTAGCTGGTTTAACTTTAACACAATGAAAGAGCGAAATGCCTGCACACGATTACCCTCCCGGGCGGATTCAGTATTTCTGCAATCCGAGCCAGTGATTTTCCGGATTCGTGATTACTGTGGTGACTATACCTGCGCGAATATACGTCGTGATACTTTACGCCAGGGTATAGGTTGCGCTGCGTTACGTTGGGCTCTGATTTGCAGTTTCACCGCGAGCATGATAATACGCGATACTCCGCGAAGCCCGAGGGTGGAAGCCGAATCGAAACGGCCACCAATTCGAGATAAACGGGGAATTTGGATGCCAATTGTAGAAATGATGGCCTACGTTAAATTTGATATCCCTAACCCCTCACAGCCAGTTCCCTTCCCCTGTCCTTCCGAGCTCCCTCACTTTCTATCCCGCCCGACCCCCTTTCATTTGCTAACACGGCCGATCGATTGCGTTCACTCAGAAATACTTAATCGAATTGCCCGACTTGCCGCACGAAAACAAACGTCTTATCGCGTGTCTGTGATCCTGGACACGGTACAAGGGTTCTTTTTAATGAATATATTCGCATAGTGCGAATCGCGTGCCAAGTACCCGCTCGACTCTGGGACTAATTGAGGAGTTTGAAGCAATAAGGGCATACAGTAAATGATCATGTTTCGAGATAATTGAGAAAATTGCACCGTTCAATCAATTATGGATGTTTCGGAGCGATCTTTTTCGCAGGCATGCTGCGTCACGATACCAGCTGGGTCTCACGTTCATTGCAACGAGAGCAAATCTCACCAGTTGAGCAGAATAAATTATTAAAACATGAGCTGATGCCCTTACATATTGCAAAAAATTGCATATAGAAATACAACACTTGACCTCCAAAAATTCAAGCCTTTGCTCGAAGTTCAAAAAATAATACCGAAAATTGTGGAACCCTAGTATACACATTGGTGGGAACAAACACATGTCTAAATGACCCGAAGGCTCCGTATCAAAACCGTTTAGGGCTATGTATACATTGCCAAAAAAAAAAAAAAAAGAAACTCGCGTGGGTGCTTGCCTTTAGCAAAATTTCCGATTGCCAATGGTGTTTTTTTAATGCTAATTAATGAAAATGAGTGGAGAATTGAAAACCATTGATTACGTTTAGCAAAGCGGCATAGGCAATGGAAAATTTTGCCAAGGGCGAACCTGGTTGTACCGGGGATTGATATCTACTGATATTTCGAATGTACAAGAGCAGATTGGAAATGGATGTCATGAGCAGTTTTCCGCGAGGCTTCTTGAATAGCGAAATTTCGAATTGCTTGCAAACCATCTTATGTTTTTTGAAAAGTTAATCATCTAAATTTTCGATCGATGAGCTTAACAATCGAATCTTGTCCGCCTTGCTATTTGGAAGTCAAATCCTTCGGGATATGTTTTAGGTATACGTATGAAGATTCGATAGGATAGAAAACAAATTTTGGAACACGATTCATATAAAGATAAAGGGCTATGGTATCAGCGATAATTCTGCGATGTATTCAGATAGTGTGACTATTTATTGCCAACAATTACACATCCTAACAAAGCTGATTCATAAATAAGATTGGCGAGTGTATAATAACAAGATTATACGAATGTTAATGCGAGTGAGTTATATGCTTATAAATTAGTTATAGATATGTATTTCGGTATAGGTACAGAACTTTGAATACAAGTGTAAGTGTACTGCGATGTGTTTGGTGTACGCGCGGGTTACATTTTCGCGTAAAATTTGAGACGCGAATTGGCTCGAATTGGAACAGTAATGAAACATGTTTTAAAAGTGTCAGTTTGTTCTATGCGAAAATCGTTCCTAAAACTTTAAACGCGTTCTTCTCGGTTGGAGGAAAATTTTAAAACATATTTCTGCTCAGAATGAATATATTTTCATGCTTACTTTTGGAAATTAAAAATTTTCACACGCTTCCAAAGACGAGAAAGAGAAAATCCATATAACATTTTCGATTGTCGATTTCAATTCGATTGTACAAACAAATTTATACTTCCGACTACTGCAATAGATTTCACCAAGTTTTACCCCATAGTAACGAGATTGTGGTAAAAATACCTCTGCAGACTGATACCGAAAATTCTCGTCTTTTAATTCGATCTTCAAGACATTCGAAAAAGTTGCTGTATCAAAATATCATCCAACCGCGAATTTCTTTTCTCTCCTCTCTCTTTCTCTCTGTATACATTTCTCTTTCTTTCTCTCTGTCGCCCAGTTTCCCTCGTTTTTTTCAGTACGAGAATATTTATTTTGATTTCTCGCAGGCTTAACGTAGATGGAAAGCAATATCTGTTAGCTTCTATTGTTGGCCAGCGGTATTGTGTCTTATATCTTTCAGAATTGTGTTCCAAACGGTGGATCTATTTTCACTCGACAGTTGCGAGCTTGAATGGTTTATTGTTTCTTTCCCTTCTTGTGTATTTTTTTTTTCTCTTTTTTCAACAAATCATCAAGACGGATATACAGCCAAGCCGCACTAGATACGTATCGCGAGCTCACATCTAATTCTAAAATGCCCGATTCCCCAGAGAAACCAAAAAGCATCTAACTTTAATAACCCAATTATGACGAACACCAAGATCTTCGATCAGATATGCACTAATCGCTTTGGAATAGACGCAGTATTCCCCTGGCATCAATATCATAATCTTATAGTAAGCCGATATGAACAAACCCGAGGGAAATGGTACACATTGATATATCCAGCTCCGCTCCAAAATGTAGAAGAAGCAAAAAGGTGCGGACCGCAGTCTTACATATAGATATTAGAGATATCTGTATATATGTGTGAAATTACCTCCATAGATCATACCTCTACGTACAGGTATGCTATGGTATTTTCCGCGTGCTATTAGCGTTGGGTAACGACTTGCTAGTCGCTTAAGCATAACTGTCTCGATATAATTCGGGGTGAGCCATAAACTCGGTCGTACTCGTGGACCACTAATTCCTTCTTTTCTGGGCTTATGGGGGATGGTGTATTCTGAGATGAGGGATGTAAATGGGTCCGGGAAAGTAAGATAACCGTTGGTAGGATGTAAAGTCTTTAACAACACCTTCTGCAGGATCGTGGACGAAAAGTAGAGCTCCGATGTAGTTAAAGATCGGAAGAGGTTGTAAAAGGAAAATAACTGAGAAAGATGATGATGCTGAACCTGCTCGTAATTGAAAATCAATTTCCATTATACTATGTAATCGTACAGCTGTGCTGATGGACCGTAGTCACCGCACTGATAATAAGTGAATTGTCGAATCCTACGTCCTCATCAAAAGTCACAAAATTTCGTCGTATACTTTTGCCTCTTCACATCTTCTTTCAGACTAGTTACATTTCAAATGAGGTCAAATTTTCGGGCCACTTCTGTCGTAGAAGTAAACATCGATTCAAATCGTCCGTGTCCCATTAGTTCTTCTCGCCACCGTGTATATTTTTTAATTTTATGCATTCCCACTGTATACAGAGGGATATTATTGTACATCAAGAATTGTACTACTCTTTATTACAGTAATTAATGGATTCTTGCTTCTGCAGTGTAATTATAAAAAAGTCATTCATATTTTACACCGCAGTGGAGGTTGGTTCGGTATAAAATTGTGCCAATTCTGCTAATGCATGAATATTCGTGGCTATACGTTGCGTGCATAGATGAATACGTATGAACGCTAACTATCGGGTGTATTATCTGAAAGAAGATATTAAAATTGCTCTGTGTATGCTCTAGATCAAAATGAATATTTTTAAGAAAAAATGAATATTTTGGGGTACCGTATGAAATAAAGCTTGCTCAGAACGATCCCAGCTCAGATACCATACAGGACAGCGAAGGTGGGATTATTCTGACAAATTTTTTAAGAATTATCATGAAGTGGACGAGGTGCATCTCATTGATTTGAGTCGCAAGACGTTTCCGTGAGAAATTTGTTTAGATTTTGAGAAAATGAAAAAAAAAAAAAAAAAAATGATGCACAAATCTAAATCCCTGTATACTTACTGTCACCATTACAGACCAAGCAGTCTTCACACCGATACAAAATTCAATGCCCTGTAGTTGTTTAGTGGCCAATTAAATGAAATATTGTTCAGTGTTGTTCAATGCGAAGGGTTTTTCAAAGAAAATTTCTCAACGTGGCCGTAGAATATCATAAAGCATCAACAGAGACAACCGTATAGATATACATAGGTTTATAACGCTGATTCATTTACCTGAGAAGCATTTATTTTTCAACCGTGTGGTTAATTAACGAAAGTATATTTTCTGGCACGTAAGTTGAGTTCTATACCTTTACAATATACATAGATACATGTATAGGGTAGTGAACAAATGTTTTCACTTTTGAAAAGTACAAAACATTTAAAAAACCAACGTAACGTCCCTACTTTAGAATTCAATGCTACTGCCTAGCCCAGCGATCTATGTATATACTAGATATAAAGTTTAAACTCGAAACAAAGTAGGAACAACATGAGTGTAGGTGTGTATGTATCTACATACATACAGATATGAATGTACTGCATACCTACGTTTAGTATACAGATATAGCAGATGTAGGTAACAACTGCGGATTCTTGAAAAGCAAATTTACTCTTTACTTGACCTAGTCCACTAGCGTTCTACACGAGGTATTCTATGATTTTAGTACCACTACTTGATGATGTAATTTAATTAATTATGTCTATATCAAGAATCAGATGATAGGTCGGATAATTTTTGATCGAAAAATGAGTCTTGAACGTCGAGAAGATCGATAATTACTCCGAAACGTTTAGGTGTAAAGATTTGCAGTGATTTTTGAATGGTGATAATTTTTATTGCCAAAATGACTCGCGCCTGTTTATAACGGGGAGTATACAAGATAGGTTTTGTATCAATCAGAATTAATAATGCTTGTGGCGTTGTAAAGTGAGGTAAGTTATAATTACTTTGTATAATCTAGTTTGACTAAAGGACAACGGCTTGCTTCGGTGGGTTAGTTGATTTTCAAAGTGAATACGAAACTATATGATATAATTATGTGAGTGAGATGTAATTTTAACAAGGGAGCCTTTAAACCCTCTGTAGAAACTTTACCCATCAAAGACAAAGCGTGCAGGAGTAGGTACTGATCTTTTATCTAGACAAGTTTGGACCCATTGACGTTAGATTATTCTGGCCAGGTCAGGAACACCCTTTCAGACTCATTGTAAATTCTACTCGCCATGACCAAGGAAATGACATTAACTCAGGACAATATGACTTCTGAGTACGAATTTACATCTTTACGTATTTAAACAGCATAAATATCCCTATAATTAATGAAAATCGATTGAAACTGATCGATTGAAACTGTTCACTTTCCCGCACGGCTCGGGAGTAGATCATTTTCCGCACGGGTGTTGCAAAAAAAAAGAAATTAATCGTTTTTATCTGAAATTTCTCAATGAAAGTGAATCGTGACGGATTTTGAATTAGGACTGATGAAAAACGGAAAGAAACGAACGACTGTAAGTTTTCGATAACATCGGTTAGATTTTACATTAATGTTGAGTAAGAATTTTATTCTTGAAACGACTACTAAATTATTCTTGACTGCATCTAAACGATGCGGAATAGAACTTATTCACCATCAAATTTGTACTTTTTTATTCAGTCTCATTGACATTGGTAGATAATTATAGCCGATTGGAATCTATTCACAAATAACTGTATTTCTACAATTGGCTCTTATCTCTGGACGTCGCATACAATCGGTCAACATTAGTACTGATTGAATATCAATACAGAATTGACTATTTCACGCTACTATACATCAAATATTGTTCAATTCGATTGAAATCCGATCGGTTGCAAACTCTCTGACTAATTGCGAAACTATTCAAAATCATTTATCAAAGTCATACACCACGTCTAATATATAAAAGCTCTTACTTGTATAAACAAAAACCATTTTTTGGATCTAAGTAGGAATGATTTAACGTTGACAAATTTGGGAACATCATTTCTGGCAAACCGAGTATATTTATTCGGAATGAATAAATAATGAATTTATTATTATTCAACGAACTAGTTCGTTCAAATAAGGCTCGAGTTGGTATATGAGGTCCTGTGTTTTTTTTGTTCAAATAGTATTATTTGTTCAGAATAAATAACAAGTTATTAAGTTTATATAGGAATGAAATATTTATTTCTTGTGAGGTATTTCATTATTTCTCTCGAGACACGGGTATATAGTCGTTTCCCCGGGTGTATCAGGAGCCAAATGTTTTCTCCAAGTCTGCCAAAGGGATCAAATTCATTAGCCATTTATTCCGATTGAATAAATCTTCTATCGCTTTAGGTTTAGTAACGTATATTCACTAATCAAGTCTTTTGACTGTGGTTATGAAATTATTCTAAAAATATCTACATAATTACTATTATTGGGGACCGAGTATAAGCTGGATTCTTCAATGATCGGTCGATGGCGAGGAAATCGATCTGAGCCAATTGTATGGTTCACTTCGCTGCAGGCTTTGTGGATTTTACGGAGCCAGGTTGAAGATCCAAATTTTAAAAATCCCGAACGTTGAAAATTCCTAATTTAAAAAAATCCCGAAAGCTAAAGATTCGAAAGGGTAAAACTCCGAAATCTGAAATTGACGCATGAAGCATCGTGCCTCTCCATTAAATTTTCGGATCCTTGGACTTTCGGAGTTCTGAGTTGTCTGCATTCTGGTCTATCCGAATTTCAATATATTGGACTTCAACGTTTTTGTAAATTCAAAAGTATCTCGAATGAATTCGTAATTTTGACTGTTCGAAGATTTCAAAATTTTCGAACTTCAACCCAGCCCCGATTATATAACTATATTTACTATATTGTAAATTTTTGCCAAAATGATGCGATAATTTGGCACAACGTTCCCAACAAATATTCGGGTGCCTCGAACGTATACTAGAGTATATTTTGACCGCAACTAATCAAACATTGTTCAATACACATACGAAATGGAAACCTGCTTCTTTGACAACTAGACCTTCGGGTCCACCCAGGTCAAGACCTATACCAACGGTCTTTCCAAACACACTGTAATGATATTGATATTCCGGTTTGCATATATTGGAACATTTTCAGGCACTCTGACCACTCTTGTATCGCTTTGAAGAGCTGCTGCGGTTCTGCATCCGCGTATAATGTACGATATACATATACGGGTATAAAATGAGTAAAAATCGTGTACGCTGTGATTCTTGCCTCTCGCAATCAGTCCAGAGCGATCGATTAAAAAATTTCAGAATTAACTTCCTCACGTATCTCGATACTGAATGAACTTCTCCATTTGGACTAACAATGAGGTGCCAACCGAACCGCGGAGAAACTATGAGAACTCGAATTTCTCTATTTCTTCCTTCCGTTGCAGTTGCATCGCAGTCTCTGCAGTCTCGTCCAGATATCCAGTCACTGATAAAGTTTTGCTCAACTTTATAGCGGTTTAAAGTTTATGGAGATTATTCTGCATAATTTTTTTGTTTTTCGGTCAGATAATGACAAAAATTTTCGAGTCTCACCTGCTAGGAGTTTCATGATGAACTTAAATTTTCTTTTTCTCTTCTCATTTTCTTTTTACAGTGCAAACAGTCGACGAATAACGCTCTCGTTGTTTTACTGAATTTTTTTTTTCTTCTTCTTTCGTTTTTTCTTTTTGTTTGTTCAGAAAGTAAATACACATATCGTGTCTATTGGCACACACTACGGTCGTTTCAACTTGTTCGACATGCTTCTATATATATTTGTCTACATCTACAAACACGCGCTATTTTTTCCAGTACAATGCTCGGTGGCTTCGTAATCCGGGGAAAAATATAAGGATACTGTATTATTTTCATGGGCTAGAACCGCGCTACTAAAGCTTCGCTTCGAGATTAGCATAGTAATTCCTGTATTTTTGTGAGTAAAAGAAAAAAGTCTAATTAAAGTTGGCAAAAAAGCGAAAAAAAAAAATAAGAAAAAAAGGTGCGGATGTTCGTATGTTCATTTGCACGCTCATATAATTCTACCTATACTTTCTTTAAAAATTATTCTGCAATGAAAATTCGGTATGGAGAAAAAACACGCGCTCTCTCAAATTTAGACTCTTATTCTAGGTCAAAGTTCAACCGATATGTCATTTTATGATAATTGATATAATGACTGAAGGAAATTCAGCTTCAACTCCAAATCTGCGATCAATCGTTGCACCGATCCATCGATAATCACCAGTGAACAATATCTTCGAAGAAATTTTGCACTCTTTCGAGCTTGCAGTTTCTAAATCCACCGTGTCTATCCCTCGCAACGGATCATCTTCTCTTTTTTATTTCCAAAATGAGATGGATATTGAAAATTTTATTCAGTGGTATCCCTATTATAATCTCTTCGGTTTCGTTAGAAGAATAGGTATTGTAACTCTGGTAGCACTCCGTCCCTTAATTTTTTCCCATTTTCTCTCGAGTTCGATTTTCTTTGTTTTCCTGCAAATCGCCCACCTCATATCTTCTGTATTAATAATTAACGATATACGTGACTGCTGTACTTTGTACCATTTAAGGAAAACCCGCTCTAACATTACAGACGTATCAACGGTGCATGCGAAGTGAATCAAATAGAGAAATGGAAGTAGGCACGTGGTTAGTATTGATCAGTTGCTTCTAACCCAGTCCAAAATCATCTTCACCAGACTGAGAGAAATGGGCTAAGTTGAATGTTAGCCCCTATACACTATATATAGGCAATTTATTTGTACTTAGCATAGAGACTAGAGACACTAGAACGAAGTGCTATACCAATACTAATGTTTAGTTATGAGAACCAAATTAATTTCTTACGAAGCTCAAACTCAGCTGAATCAATTTCCTATTTCGTGCATATAAAGATTGTGATAATTTATCCAGAATTGTGGTATAATTCTCGTACATTTCGATTCCAAATGGGATTTAATTTCAGTCTAATCGAAGAAATCGGTTATCATTATGTTGAAAAAAGTTTTCCGAATTGAATTGAGTTGATCTACATCGATTTTGAATAACTCTGAATGCATATACCTATACCGAGCAAAAAGTTGCAAAAAAACATTACGATGGAACGAATAACCATTCGCTTTTTATTTTTTTTTATCCATATGATAACAAGCACTCGGAATTCTGTGTGTATGGGATTCGCCCTGTGAATGGCTGCAGTTCAATGCAGCAAGTATCTATTCAGAAGGTTCGAGCCTCACACTTCGTCTAATCAAGGTTTATTAATGAGGCTGCGAGTATTTTTGAATTCGATATGAAAGTCGAGTTTGGTGCATTCCTAAGCACCGTTGCAGTTTCGAAAGGGAAAAAATTAGCAATAAGGTGAATACTCTGATGTGTAAAAACAGCACGACTTACCAGGGCATATCTTGGCTCGTTTTGATAGATTGTGCCAACTCTGGTCCAGTTGAAATATTGAAGTAACGCCACCCTGGGTGCGTTGAATGCATTTTCGGAAGGCACGACCCTGAAGAAGTTTGGAAAGCTGTCCTGGGTGAACATGGGATGTGTGTCTGCGTAGCTTAGCTGCAAATAGATAGAAAAGAAGAAAAATTTAGAGTAAGGCGAACATGATTAGCATTCAGTTTCCGGAAAAGTATAGATATGGACGATTCCACCAAATCCTGTACGCAAATCCGGCTTCACAATGATCGATATTTTTTATCTTTGTTCTTTCCATTATTTATGTCTAGAAAACGAGATTTCTCGACTAAGACAGGTCCATCGCTTCAATTGATCGGGCTTCGCGTAATTAAACGTTTTCCCTTGGAAATTTTTTACTCGAACTTGACGTATCTGAAGACGCCTGAAAAGAAAAAATTAGAAACATGGTTTTTCGTCAGAAATTTTCTGAATTTTTCGAAAATGATGGTCATTTTTTTCTTACATATCGTTTTCATGGCAAAAATCGGAAAATAAGACCTGA
The DNA here is from genome assembly GCA_949628255.1 of Macrophya alboannulata. Classification (NCBI taxonomy): domain Eukaryota; kingdom Metazoa; phylum Arthropoda; class Insecta; order Hymenoptera; family Tenthredinidae; genus Macrophya; species Macrophya alboannulata. The sequence continues at coordinate 17,118,022 of OX451207.1, forward strand.
AACGTTAATCTCACCCTGTTTTCCATCTTCTTTTGTAAATATGATTTTTTTCCGGAATATTCGGAGAATTTCCGACGAAAAACTATGTTCCTAATTTTTTTCCAGGCGTTTTCAGATACGTTAAATTCGAGTAAAAAAAGTCCAAGGGAAAACGTACAATTACGCGAAGCCCGATCAATTGAAGCGATGGACCTTTCATAGTCGAGAAATCTCGTTTTCTAGACATAAATAATGAAAGGAACAAGAGATAAAAAATATCGATTATTTTGAAGCCGTATTTGCGTACAGGATTTGGCAGAATCGTCGATATAATAAAAAAGGTTCAATTAAATAGACAGATTCAATTTCATTTGCGAATGAACACGGATTTTTTTCTTCATTTCTGTTCAATCAAAGATCGCGCAAGTCTCAGACGTAGGTATATACAATAGCTTGTGTAGTATACAGTGCTTTTACATCCCTCTGAAATTGCCAGTTCGAAAAAGGAATAAGCAACCGTCCGCGTCAGCTGTGCAGATTAAAATTAACAAAAGTTTTGTTACATTTATCTCCCTCCGATGCCAATTTCATCTTTATTCACCGTTTTCGATTCACCGTTACGTTTCCGTACCCACCTACTCTCTTTCATTGTATACGCGAACGAACAAATTCGACGGATTTCATGTTATAATCCAATGGAAGCGCGTTACGCTGTATGCCAAATCTTCGGTGCTTCCGCATGTATAATCTAAAATTCAAACGATCGCCTTATTCTATTCGTAAATTTATTCGCTGCTTATTCGTTCGTATAACGGTAAACAGTTTATCAAAACGTCAGTGTGCCGAATCGACTGTAACGGCGGACTGTATATCATTTAATCGGTAGTAATTTATCTATCTATTGATCAACAACCACAATTTGCAATTATAGAGTTCAAGTTCAGATTTGTCCCATCATTGAACAATTCAATTTTTAGATACTCATTTTATATATGAAGTATATCTCTAGAGTGTCTTATAAATTTGCCTTCCTAAGGACGATTTTTGTCTGTCCGGACTGGTCGACACTACTGCGCCAACCCAAATCTCTTGTCTTTTGGAGCATAACTCTCATTTCAATTGAGGATTACGCCCTTAGCAAAAAAACTTATGATTTTCTATCTAGTCTGATCGTTTACCTACAAAGATTCATCATTTTTTTCAGGCTTCTTGTCCATCCGGACTGCCCGAGCCTACTGCACTGACCCAAAACTCTAGTCTTTTGGAGCGTTACTCTAATTTCAGTTGGGGATTATGCCCCTGGCAAGAAAACTTAGGATATTTCATCTATTATGCTGGTTTACCTCTAAAGATTCATCATTTTTTCAGGGTTTTTTACAACTTCTTCTAATTCTTCTTCTAATAATTCTTGCCTTGCTCAATTCCACATGAAATTTCGTCGCCTACAGACTATAGAGGATAAATTATATTTGTAATGTGAAACGGCAGGTGAGGTCGACTCGTAAATCTAATGGTAAGCTTGTGAAATCATCGAGCAGTCCGAGAGGTAGGTATAATTGATTGAAAATTAAGCACAAGCAGAGATGAAATGTTTTACATGTAGAGTAGACTGCAACAAGTTCGCCTATATGATAGGTGTATGTAAAAACTTTTGATTTTCAATTTTAATCTAAAAAAATATGTTTCAGTTTTTCGGAAACTGGGTTTCATTGAACAATTCAACTGGGTTTCAAGTTTCAGAGTCTTGACCCTTCGGATTCTTCAGCTTCCTGAATGTTTCACCCTTGGTGTTTTTTTGATTCGAAGTTTTTTTGAATCAACTATGCATACATTCGGGGAATTACTCTTGCTAAAAACTGTGAGTCGATAATATTAAAATTCGGAATTTTTACCGTCCAGAACTTCCAAAATTCAGAACCCCAGCCCAGCCCCGTCTTATTACTGGGTGTATTTACTATTTTCACGTAAAAATTTGGTCAAGATTGTTGAATTTGAATTTTTTATGTTTTATTTCCTTTCTTTTCTTACGAGTCGCATGATAACGCCTCGTGGTATAAATAGTATAATGAATTCTTACGCTGGTTTCCGCGTAACACCTAACTGAGTGTTACGGCGTTCTCTTATATCGCCTCTCTTTTTCCTCCGTGTAATTTCACATCTGATAGTATATTTATTTAAAACCAAGATAAAAAAGAATAATAGGTTATATACTTACAACGATTAGATTGTAACACACTACGTCACTATACTCCAGCCCCGCAAGTTTCGAGTCCTCAAAAATTCACAAACGGAACAGCTATCCTTTGGAACTCAAAAATTTCAAAAACCTTGTTTTTCGATTCAAATATTCCGCGTGTGCATAGAGAAATAATTGCAAAAGCCCCGTTCTCGAAACATACCTATGTTACTACCAAAAAATGTTAATTAGTTCCAAGAATTTCCCTGCACCGTCAAATTAACTCGCGAGTTTATAATATACGAGTACACGGATTAATGAGAAGTGTTTATAATTTTTAGCGATAGTGTGATGTTGAAATTTGATCATCAAATCAAAGAATTTGAAGGTAAGTATTATCTAACGAAGAGAAAACCTTTTGAGACTATTATTTAAAGCTGAAGAAAAAAAAAACGATTTTTACTTCATCTGCAGTCACGAGGACTGATATTTGCTAGTTATACCAGAATCGTATGAATATATATGTAGGTACGTACATACGTATATGCAGTTTAAATTATATTCGTAATCTCGTGTACCATTGAATTAATTTTGTTCCTCTGGAAGACTAGGGAACTTGGCAGTGCCAGAGAGTTTAATTATCGTACTCCCGTGGTGTTGAACGTTAGTACGAAAGAGCCCGAGAAATAAATGTCTCCTTGGAAAGCTTTGCCTAAATTATTTTCCATCCTTGTATATATATAATAATATACATAATATAGGTATACATTTATATATGGAGCATTTCATACCGACTCGACCTGGCCGTGACCCTCGACCTCTCAGATCTGGTCTGCGATTTTTACTATCATTTTTCTGACTTCAAATAGCAACTAGAATTTTTCTTCAGATTTTTCAAAATAAATTTGGGAAATGTATATATGTGCAGTATATAATATATCTGACTGATGGAAAATGAAAATTATGATCAGAAAGTCTTCAAACTATTGTCGTATTTGATCAAAATAATATCACGCCAGGCTTGGTTGCACTATGCATACGAATGTGTATGTACAAGGTATGAGACGGCAAATCGATGAAACTTATATGACTTTGTATATTCAGCGTCACGCCCTTTTGCCTAGTATATTAAGCTTGAAAATAATAACCATGATAATAATATTAATGAAAGAATATCAATAAAAGTTCGTCACGCGATGTGAAATAATATATCTTGATAAATTTTCGTGAGATTTATGAAAATTTATAACCTACATATACACACAATGCAAGCCTCAACAGTTTTGGCGAATGTGAAACAAATGTTACGCAAGAAAAAAAAAAAAAAAAAGGAAAAAAAAAAAAAAAATACGGCGTAAATGAATTTATAATAAATTATATCGTGACGAAGTATCATCGCACGCAATCCACTAAAAACACGCTATATTTGATTCGCACGTTACGTATACGCTGCGGCGAGTTGTGGTATAGCAATTAGCAGAAAGAACTGGACAAACAGTTCACAGACAGGATCCATGAAGTGGATAAAGATGAAAAGTAAAATGAAAATAATCGAGTAAAAATAAAACAGCAAAGGAAAACAACGATAACTTCTCATTTCCACGTTATTCCTGTATAATATTTCAAAGAGAAATATACAGGGTGTCCCAGAACTAAATGTCCAAAATGAAAGGTGTCCTAGAGGACGTCGAACTGAGTAAATTTTCCCGAAGAACATGGGGTCTGCGAAGTCGCGTTCGCGAGATATCACGGGTTAAAAAAAGTAGCGCTTTGCGCCGCGGCGGCCGCGTCGCAAAGCGCTACTTTTTTTAACCCGTGATATCTCGCGAACGCGACTTCGCAGACCCCATGTTCTTCGGGAAAATTTACTCAGTTCGACGTCCTCTAGGACACCTTTCATTTTGGACATTTAGTTCTGGGACACCCTGTATACAGAGCTCAAAAGTCGAGACTACAGATCAAGACACAATACCTATTTGAGGTTTATATTTGCGGTTGGTTTTGAGCTACATCTAAGATCGCACGGAGTGCACAATCGATCAAGATGGAATTTTATTTTTAGCTATCTCATTGCACGGTTCGATTTTAACTAATTAAACTACAATTGCAATTATCCTATAGCCATTACACGCTTGTACTTCGTGACATTTCGCAATATCCGATATCCGGAAGTTAAGTGCACGTGATAAAATACCGGCAGCCTGCAATCGGTTGGCATAAATGGAAAATAAAAGTCTGGGAAAAGCTTTTTATCAGCTATGCCAGTGGATTGAAATTATCAAGCTTTATGGCAAGAATTGCGACGATCAAAAGAGGACAGAACGGTGCACATTCAGCATGTCAAAAAAATAATTCGACGCACATGAATAAATGAGGTAATGTATAAGAAATACTTTACTATAATATTGGGAAAAATCGTTCACCGTTTATCCAGCAGAAAAGCTCGGAGGGAAACTTTTGCTCGCTTACATTGGTCTGAAAGTTTGTACCACGTAAACGGCACCTGTCTACTTTTGTCAGAAGCCATAGATATAACTTTCCAATCATTATTCATCCGGGCTTGTCTCATCTCTCTCATGTTAAGTTACTGTTTGCAGAGTGTTGCCAAATTTTGAACGCTATACACAGCAGACTCTAATCTCATAAGTCTGTGGATAATGCGACTCGCATTACCCGCAAGCCGGTAATATTTTTTGAGGAGACGCTGTTTTTTTAATCCAGTATATCTTACGACCCGCTATTATATCATTATTCTTTCTTCTTCGTTTCTATGTAACCATTTTTCGCAAACGAGTGTTACTGTATTAAAATACCTGCAGATTTAGACTTTAGTGATCAAGAATTCGGTTTCCGGGCCGGGTCGAAGTTCTGAATTTTAAAAATACCGAACGGTAAAAATTACGAATTCGTTTGAGACGATTTCGAATTTTCAGAAATTTCAGATCATTTCTGTTATACCTCGGAATTATTGCTATGGGAAGTGAAAATTTGAGTGCAAAAAAGATGTGCAAATGTAGTTTATTAAAAATTAACCGCCTGCACTCAAAGTTGTTAAGTCACAGAGCATATTAACGCCACGTCATGGGAACAGGAATCGAGTATTCGGAGTGAAAACCTCTAAATAATCGAGAGTTCGATGGAAAACCTTTTATCCCTAAAACATAGCTTTCATTTGCGATCGTTAATCCAACGAGTCGGAAGCGGAAAGCCTTTTTATAATTTAAATATTAGAAGTTGCAGGCTCGAATAAATCCCATAACACTTTGAATATTTAGTGAAACTTGAATCAACCATCATAAAAATAGGTTGATTGCGAATCCGATCTCGAAATTGTGAAATTCAAAGTAGTGGCTTTAAGATGGCAATAAAAAACAAACTCAACAAATTTTGACTCTTCATCAAAGCTACGCTGAATTCTGAGTATAGGTCAAATTTTACCTAATTCGGTTCAGTTCGACTTTGTTCTTTCATTTCAAAAAAATAAATCATTTTTTGTTAGACTAAAATCCTCCACTCATTTCATTACATTTCATTTCATTAACGCCCCTGTTCGTAAATTGAACTTGCAGTGAATTTACTAATTAGGTTAGAGTCATACCAGCTACCCACCATTCAACCCAGAGCAATCAAACTAGACACCAAGAGCTGCGCATTGCCACCGGTTTAATCATCCGGGAATTCATGGGCAAATGAGCAAGTAGTGGAGCTTTGCTCTAAGGACTTCTAGGGACAGTATTCCGGACTTTCTTCATCCAGTAATATCATAAGCGTGGTAAAATATTGTCAATACAAAAAAGACCGTCAGATACCACAATACTTTTTCATTACCATAAAAAGAACAACAAATTTCGTCAGTCCATGTTGTCAAATTCAGAAATTATCACAGCAAGTATACGTTGTATCGTGAATCGTTGTTCCTCATAGTATAATACCGAAAAACTCATTTCAAGAGCTACAAATACGGATTTCCCGTACATTTATTTCACAATTGGTGTATCTCACAGTTATTACACCATTGAGCATATTCGTGTAAAAATTTCTGTGGCTATCTCGAATCGGATGGGTATATCCTACAGAAAATGTCGAGACTTGAACAGTTGAGATGCGGTATTTTCCAGAGGTTGAGTACGTAACCTTACACCGATCTTTTGTGAAATTGCATCCCTTTTCGCATTCGAACCAAGATTCCAATATTTGTGGGGCACCTTATGGCTGGCGTGAAGATATATCCTAACCATCTGCAACCGTGAACCATCCTCTTCACACAATTCCACGAAATCTAAAAGTTTAGTTTATCTATCCTCGGCCCATAGAAAACCAATGCCTGAAATTTATAGTTTTGTCATTTGCGATGTATAACGAACTCCGACGCTTCAACTATCAAAGTCCATTCGGTTCTGAGACGAAAAGTTGGAAAACAAGGCTGTTCATATAATAGGGCGATTAGATCGAGCCACCGACTTTATACTTTTTTACAATCATCTCATTGAACATAATTTTGCTGTGCCAAAGGTATTCGCAATTTCCGATATGCATTCCGCAACAATAATTTCGAGAGCTACACTTCATCTCAGATGAAAATTATTCGAAAATTGCTGGATAAGAAAATCTGCAATTGACAGGACTTCACAATTTTCAATATCTCATTCAATTTGAAGGGCTACTTCTACGAAGAAAAAAAATTGACTTTTACTTTTCGAATGTCAACCCATATTTCGATCGTACTTTACAACAATTCCGGAAATTGCATGGGTTTGTAAAAAAACCGTGAAGAACCGTCGTTTCCATATTTTTTATCCTGTTTTTGTATTCGCTAATCTTCTCCAAACTCTAATTGGGTTTAAAAACTGAAGAGAAATTTCGCCAATCATCGTGCGGTCGTCAGTCGTCAGTCGTCAGTCGTTACTTTCCTGGGGACGTTTGAGTAGCTGACTATATGAAGAGATAGTATTGGCTGGATGTGGCGTGGCGGTCCATTCGTTGACTCATACTACTGTGAAAGGCGTTTGAGTTGACGATGCGGTGTACGGGTGTGGAAACGGGTTGACGGTTGACATGGCTGATGAACTAGTTAGAAATTTCGTTGTTGATCGCTATTTAATGAGCTGTTTGCTCTCTGACTCTGGATATAGTTGGCTGTCAAATGGCTGCTTATCCCTTGAGGCAACGATCACTAAATATTTAGAAATATAACCGCTTTCGGCCAAAGAGATTGGAAACTGGGTAACTGGGTAGTATAATTACTACCATATACCTTCAGCTTTACCAGGGGTCATACCGAACGATCATGCAGAGCATGTAATGCCTTCGTAGTTAGAGTATCTAAATCATAAAAATATCGATACTGCGACGACTGGCTATTGAACAGAGCACGCAGTACTCAAATGCGCACAACAAAGAAAATTGATCTCTTCATTAGTTACGAAAATTAGAAATAAACAGAATTATTTTGGAAATTTCATCTATTTTACCCTGCACAGCTTTGGACCGTAACAATTCCCAATTTCGTCGTATTAACTCTCGTGAATTTGTGTATCGATGGTGCCATTAGTAGGTCGATTGGGCGTACTGAGGGCAAAATGAGTACCTCAACTAGTGCCAATAACTGATATTCTGGAAAGTGGAGTAGAAACGTGATGAAACTAAAATAGGGGAAAAATTATGATCGGAAGGAACTGAACGTGAGAAATTTAGCCGAAAAATTAAACGAAATTACGAATAATCTGAGGGATTTTTCAACCAGGTCAATTCTCCTGTCTGTACTGACAGAGCGGCGAGCAGCAATTAAAAGCTTGAGTATAATGTAGCAACTTGCAAGCGGCAGACTGCAATGAACTCTGACTGGGATTTCTTGTAATTTCAATTATTTCTGACGTGAAAATACATTCATGGACAACATGCTATGATGCAGGAGACGCATTGCAGTCCATGCTCTGACTAATTATTATCAAAATGGTCGAATTGGTGATCATCGTAATAACCTTCGGACTCATAGTCGAAAGCTGTTTTTGGTAATGGAGGTTCTGATGTATGGCAGATTTTTTTTTTCTCCTCCCTATCCAACGCACAAAAAATATGTATATTTTGGAGATATTTGGATAAACTGTAGATACGAATGCGAGATACGTTTAGGTCGAAAATGGATCTGAATAGTAATATCTCGGGACTCGCGCCAAGGGTTCATTGCTGATTTTTTTTTTACGTACACCAATTCGGAACGTCTACCAGATATAATGGAACAAAATTTCTTTTTATTTTTCCAAGACAAACAGAAAAGATCACAAATATTTTTGTCGCAGAACAATATACGATGATCAATTTTTTTGGTATGCAAACGAAGAGTTTAATTTAAAAAAAAAAGTACTGCAGCATTTGTAACGGACACTTTTACAGGCTCCAAAATTGTTCGAATTTTTTTTTTCGGACTTTCTGCTTGCCCGGCTTTCCACAGTCCACATGGCTTTAACAACAGTCGTCAAATAAAAGCTTAATCTGTAAACCTAAGTATACTTTATATCGTGACCTTTAAAAAGCTTCCTAACGAAAGATAGCTTAACTTAACCAGCCAGTGTCATACAAATTAGCCAATTCGAAGACCCAGTTAGAGGATGCGGTGTTACCAGCTTCTATTCTAATTGCATTAGCAAGTGTGACTGTCGGAGTCTGATAAACTTCCATGCAGTAGTGTAAGGCACGATAAGGCAAGACTAAGGTTAGCCGGTAAGACGGGTCGTTGTTCTACGAATGTACGAATATTTTGTCAATTACTTCCAGTACTTCAACAGCGTCTCGTATTTCGTTTTAGAGAGTATTTTTTTCCATTCTTTACGGATTTCAGGAATTCTGTGATATTTTCGCGTCGTCTTTGAGACTGTCGTATGGTAAAAATTTCGAGAAAAAATTGAACAGTTTTTTTTTTTTTTGAAACTACTTTGATTTTATCCCAGCATAATTGGCCGCATAATTGGAGATGTATGTAGTACATTTGGAATGAAATGGGAAATTCTTGATACGATATGGTTCCAAGGACTCTTATTATCCTTTGTAGATCCGTATCGGAGATGTCGACTCTGTATATGCAATAAGAAAAAATTTATTATCCGAATTTTTGGAAATGCCTTAATATCCATGAGCCTTGGAGCATTCCTTGCAGCGAATAGCTGGAAGGCTCTTGACTTTTGCCTGATTACCTATACTTCAAAAGACTAGTACACCGCTGTGATCATACCGGGTTATTGAAAAATTCTTTTCGTACACACCGGTCCTTAAAAAATACCTCGACGAAAAGTCTCTTCGTAAATATCACCCGCACCGTCCTACGACCACGTTATTTTATTCTCTCTTCAGAGAAGTACCTCGTAGTGCTGGACCGAGTAGGTATAGAACGATACATTTGATTCCCATATCTGGCGGATCCGTCAGAATGTAAGCGGAATTTCATGTGACGTGGTAATCGAAGATCCCAGCTTTCTCGGTCCTCCGAAAATGGCAGATACTATATCAAAGTTTGATCGGTGAAAGACCGTCCGTGAATTTTCCTACTTTTTCTGACAGCCTTCGCAGGAGTCACGGTCCTCTATTCACGTAATATTGTCCCAAGAGATACTGAAAATCCACGAGTAAATCAGAATTCAATCTTTTAATATCTTTCGTATAAATCTCTCTCTCTCTCTCGTTGCCAACGACCGTTTTATCCTCTCACAGATATTATACCCTAGGACTTTCTTCAATCCGCCATTGCGTGATCAACTTTTCTTTACCCAGTCCTCCTCATTCTCGTCTTCTCAATCTAACTCTCGCTCTCTTCTTCCGCTTCATCTCTTTCGCCTTTTTGAACCGCTGCAGGATGATACTTTGTCTTTATTAGGGGCTTGGGGGAAGAGAATTTATCGCGAAAGGAATTAAAAGTTTCACGCTCCACCCGAGGGAAAACGGATTGATCATCCACCGAGAACCGGTTTCCATCTACCTAATGCAAGTTGGCTTTGCTGTTACTGTTATTACTATTAATATCATCACCATCTTTATTATTTAATACAGCATATGCCATCTGGTAAAACTGAGTGTCGTTTCATGGGGAAAAAATTGCTTTTTACTCGGCAGATTAGATACGCTAATACAGTTGCGAACAATTATGCCTTGATGAATGTTTAGCCGAGGTTAGACGAAAGAAAAAATAAATCCAAGCTGGTTTTATATTCACGGTTTTTATCGGCTGTATAATTGAGACCGAATTTAGTATTGCTGAACTCTGCAGGGGTAATCCAAGCACAGAATCGTCGAGTACCCGTACCTACCTTGCTCATTTGCACGCCTCGTGAGGCAAATAATCAATTAACAAAGTGTCACGAACACGTGTGTAACCCTACCGTAGTGACTGGTTAATTAAAAGTTCATCAAACAGTTGATATCGAAGCTGAAGTTTAAAAAAAATCTGTTTAAAAATGGAAATACACGAAAAATTTGTCCGCATGATATACATACGTAGTTGCAGCAAGCAGTAATTGTGTGGCTCTGTAAATCCTCAATTGCAATTCTAGGTTCGAACCGTCAAAGTTACTCCCAAGCTGCAGATATCGCTGTCAGCTATGTATCTGCTTGTGCAAAGGTACAGAGTTTATTGACTCGTCAATCAATTTCTCTCGTATCAACCGCGGATAGATAATCTTTCGCGGTGGCGTATTGAGCAGGTAGGGCAGTACGTATGTACCTACTACCAGAAACCACAGCCTGAGTGTATATGGATGTATTTCGAAAGCTCACATTCGATTTCCGCACTTGCGTGTATTAATTTCCGCAAAACATCATTGGCAGCCAACGATACGCGGCTTGAATATTGATTAATAATTAATCTTCGGATCTGTGTAGTACCTTAACCCTAATTTCTATCAATTACTTCTTAATTAATTCAAGCATCATTTGCTAAGCTGCGCTGTCAACTGATGTCAATATTTCTCCTCTTAAATGAGGTGGCAACTTTACTAAAAATCTGAAATTGATTGTCTAAACGTCAGCCCTCAAAAAGTATCGCCTCGTTATAAAAATTCGAAAAAAAATTCCAAAGGCTAGAGCTTTTCGAACTTGAATTCGACATGTTTAAATTGCCACTTTCGTAATATAGAACGAAGCTGGACTTAGCGGGTTGTACCGGGAGCACTAGACTAATACCTGCACGTCTACGAAAAGTTAGATCGAGAGCGGGTACATGTTACAGAAAGTTAAATTCAGTGGTTAAATCGAGGATCTAGGTATATACTTAGAACGTATGATCCTGAACTTGTAACGGTATATCCCGTGCATTGACCATGATTAAAGCAAGCTTAGGGATGGGAAAATTATACTGATGGCCGTTTTACGGGCACTACTGACGTTGATGTACGACTTCTATTAAGTCGTTGGTGGGATTACGTGACTCAGTATGGCATGATGACCCCGTCTTCCTACCGGGGCAAAGCCACCTTTTATTAATTACCTTCTAAACCTTTACGTCGATACAATTTGATGAGAGCTTTGTCCGAAGCACGAGTAGGTATTCCACGGAGCATAATCGGCGTAAATTGCCTGGCAAAAGGCCGGTGGACCGTTCTATAGGTCATCGTATATAAGATAGGGTTTGGTTTTTGTTGAAAAGAGCGTGGCTTGTTCCTAGGAATCTCATCAGATGAACCCCGACCGATCATCTGAAAGCAAGAGACTCGTATTTTTATCCTTAAATTTGACCCCATTTTATTACGAAGCATTTTCCACCATTTGGCGAGGCAGCTTGTGACGCGATTTTCTCACTACTTTTCAAAAAGAATTCTCGGACGACGAATGGGCGCTTTTTATCCAATTTTTTTCTCTCCACGAGGACCAAGCTTTTTGTCACCAAACTACGCACGCGATTTTTCTTGACGGAAGTCAATCACGAAAATTCCAAAAGAATAACACGATTCAGGAAAATGGGGAATCAGTTATATAGACTGTGTACTTTTGGGTTCATCATATTCGCGTTTCTTATCAACAAGAAATTGTTATATTTTCAAAATATTTCAACCTTCGAGATCTTGAAACTTCCCACCACATAATAGGGACACTGTGTGAGATGATTTGAAATAATTTGATACTCAGTTTTGATGTTTTTTTGCTGAAACCTGACTTCGGTTTCCCCATAAGGGCGCAAGCCTACGGTAATATTTATTCAACCTGCGGTTTACTTCCCGACTTGTATAAGACTGGAGATGATTATAGGTACATCGGAATAAAAGCTCTTAAACTTCCGTCGATTTCAATTTGAAAATGTTTGCACTCGTTGAATGGGTATACGGTCATAAGCGTCCTCAATTTTTGTTTCCATTTATTTTCACTTGAATGTTTTCCAATAATATCTTCTGTACAGTTGATTTATCTACTCGAAGTTCATTCCTGCGCTGTTATACCTTCCCAAGTTACAGAGCTATACCTACAATTTTTATCAAACATTGGTACCTATCCTTCGTATATCCTATTGGGGGTCTACATATAATTTAAAAATAATGCTACATCGAATTACCAGGCATCGATTATATCATTCAGTTCTCCGATTTTGAATGTATCTGGTACCTGTATATCTTTACCGTTTTGTATATGTACCCTAGGGTGGTCGTTAAAATTAAAAATTTCCGGGCCGCCCGCCAAATCAACTCCCAATACATAAACACTAATCGTGTAATTTTTTCAGAATTTTATTTTAGCATTCAACCCTTGACCACCGAGGATGAACTTTTACATTTAAAATGCACGGGGTTTCGCGGTCTTCCCGGTTATTATTTTATTGTAGGACTAATTATGGGCCTAAAAATTTGAAATTGTGACAAATTAGTCTACTAAAATGCTGCTACGTGGGAAAAAATTGCCACCTCCCTACCCTCAGAATTTTGTATGGGTTATCCCATGCCAATATGATGATTTTTTTTTTTCAATTTTATTGAATGTTGCTCAAAAACATTGAAAATATATGGTTCAAGCCTTCAAACTTTGAACCTTTTTAGACCTTTAAACAGTGGAGGTATCTGCAGGTATGCCAATTGCCACGGTTGTGCATATCAAGAATATCGCATGTAGAAAATATTGTTTTTTATTTCGAACTAGTGTGTGAAATTTTACGTATTTCTAATACAGAGAAAAACTAGGACCAAGTCTTTCATGCCAAAGTGCGGAATAGTGTATTTGCATGGCTTCGAGAGTAAAGAGTTGATAACTACTGCAAATCGCAATCGTTGAATCTCGCAATCTTTCGCAATCTCAAATTAAATTGTCGATTAGTAGCGATTAGCGCGATGGTTAGTATCCCGGACCTTTGAGAACTTTGACATTTCGAACTATTTGCGGATAGTTAAATTCATCCAAGAAAGCAGAGAGACACTTAATGTTACTAATCTGAAGTTTAACTCGATTCTACCATCTTGTACCTATCCTACTCGAGTTGATTAGATCCGTTGAGTTATTGCAGTATATATTATCAGAGACTCCAGACTCGCGGTGATAATCATTCCGGCAATTAGATACGTAATCAGATTTCAGGTTATTCCGCAAATGATCGTTTTTATTTTTCTGCACTAGATGACGTTATTAACCGGAAGCAAGCCGTCTCATGGCCAGAAACTCTTTGGGGATAGCGTCAAAAAATGATATGCGTAAAATGCCGTGACTTATCAGCCTTTTTTCAGCCCTCGCACCAGCCACCAGGTGCGTGTCCTGGTCCCTAAGCCATGAAACTCCGCCATTTCTTAGTATCACCTTCGGGACTAATTCCGGGTAGTTTTATACGGACAGCTAAATTTCTTCGGAGACACTTTGCTCGATATACTTGCGCTGTTCAAGCGTCAAGGTAAAGGTATAGAGGGACTCGCGAGGAGGCCTCCTGACAGCACTTCAGGGTGTCAAAAATTACTCAATCCTGATACCATATTTTCAGAGTTAATCCGTTACCTCAGGTTTATTTTTCATTTTTATTTTTACCCAGTTTTTTTTTTCCTCTTATACGTATTGTTCTCTCGCCTGCTGGCGTCACTAGCTCTATACCAATTAATCATCACGGATTCTGCGGTTCGTGGAAAAATATTGTAGCTAAATTTAATGACAAGGGGAACATCTGCGTGTCATTTGCACCCGCTGAAATTGATATTTTTGATCAAATTTTCAACGTATTTAATTAGTTACGTAGTTCACCATTTTATTACAACTTTGATAGGCACTATATTTCCGATATGAATTTATCAATATGCATTTCAATTCATGGCAAACAGGATATTATTTATATTATTAATTATCCTACGAACCGTCAATTTTAGGGGACAAAATTTTGTATACAACGAAATATTTTACACGCACAGTGTGAAGTCGTAAAAAAAAAAATTTGGTGTCTTTAAATGAAGAATGACCATTATAATTAATGATTTCGTATCAGATTGCTTAGAATTGTGGGTTACCTCGGCTGTTTCCTTTTAATTGTCACACTGCAGTATTCTGCGATTAATCAAAAAAAAAACTTATTTACGTCCGGTACTCCGAAAACAATTACGAGCGAATGTGAAAGGGACCCTGTATGAACGCTTTAAAGCCTTCAAAACCAATTCCGTGAACGCAACAGTTACATGCCACCATTTCAAAAGCGAACGGCAGTGTTCGTAGTTAAAATGTTATTGTCATTGAATATACGCAGGTACGATATTGATTCTGCATATGGTATACATTGGAAAACATTGAACGAAGTATGAAGATCCGTAAAAATTTTGGATTTATCTAAACGTCGGAATTGGTATCGGAGAGTACTTTTATCTCTTTGGGTTTGAATATAAATTATATTTGAAAAATTGGGGTAAAGTAAGGTCCGAAAATAGCCTTTTTAATTATTTATATCAGCGTCGTTTTCACCCTGCAACGAAGTAGCGAAAATTCGCTGACGGATATCTCTTCGTCTACCTTGGACAGCATTCTCCACTCGCCATACCGTTGGTGACTGTAAATACCATTTGACGTGATGTCCAATGCCGGGCGGTTGCTCGTAGGACAGAACGAGATTACGAGGCCCACATCCCCTTGTTCATACACATTCAACGTGGACCCGGGAGTATGGATATGTATATATATGCCAGAAGGTGACAGTATCTGTCAACCTGAGCTTTCACACGGCTGCACGTCATTTCCCCGGCGGCTTGTTCTCGCCCCCGATCATCCTCGTCGGTACTTCCACCATCGGTACCTATACTCTGGTCCCTTGTGAGCCCTGTGTGTTTTACCATCTTTGTCTGACTTCAGGATATCCGTATCCACTTTATTTTCTTTCTCGCTTTAGGTGTAAGGTATACGTGCAAGAAGAATTCATTACGATAGTAGATTTACACCGAATAGAATATGATATAAGTATAGAAAATACGTCAGAGGTGAAGATCGGGTGAATATCGAAAGAAAAAAAAAAAAAAAAAAAACAGGAAGATACGAAAAAAAGAAAACGAAGCGAAATAGGTAAAGTTTCACGTTACGTGAGGCATTCAATGTGCTGCTATACACTTCGCGGTTCAGTCGACGAGTTCAAATTAGGCAGGCCACTACACTTTGCCCGAGAAATTGAAATGAATAAATACAGTAAAATTAGAATAACAAAAATTCCAGACGTCGAGGGGGTATGTATACCTTGGAAATAATAATTTTTTTCTTCTGCTTCTTCTTGTTCTCTTGCAAACCACTGGTACTCTTCGAAGAAACGTCTTTCTATTGACCCTGCAGTCTTTCACATCTGAGTTTTTTGTAATTCGAGACCTAATTAAAAATTATTTGCGATTTTTGCAAAGTGCTTATTCAACGAAGCTTTGCAAAATTTATCGTGTCTAAAATACTAATAATCAACTATAACAAAAACTGAGTCGATAAGATGTTTCTTTGGGGTGCTTTGCGATGTATCTTCCTCACGAATAAAATGAAAAAGCACATCCGGATCGTTGAGAAAAAGGCCAGGGGTTGCTCCACCCCTAAGCACCGAACGTCTTCGGACATGTCTAACACGACTTGTAACAGCAGAGACCTTGTAGTGTCGAATAGAGAGTTTGTAACTGTCCACCTCGGAGTCATCAATTGGCTTATTTTCATTATTCAAATGCAAAATTTCCCGACAATTCGCCCCACATGTGAATATATATAAAGGACGCACATGTGGCGTCGAGGGAATAACGTGGGACGAATTATACGTTCATACGAAACATAAAGCCTGAAATGGTCAGATTTTACAACACCAGTGGCGTCCGAGTGAGCTTAATTGTTCCCTGATCAATTAGACGCTCCGTACTTCGAAGACCGTACAGAGCGAAATGAAAATTAACGCGAAGAGTAACGAGGCTGCAAGCTACGAACGTTTATTGTCTCGTGTGCCTGCTATACCTATGCATACAACGTCCATGATGAATTGTGGATAGGAGAACGTGGGGCAAGACAGATTTACAAAAAACTTTTCCTCTCGAGAGGTCAGATGTATGTTCAGGATGTAAAAATTAGACACAGTTTCAGGGATTTTGGTGACTAACGTGGATAATTCCTGTCCTGTTTTAGGCTTTCATTCTCGATGTTAAAGACCCCTGCATCTTACATCATGTGGCCACCAACATAGATTTAAGTGAGCTCTGTAAAAATAGTATAGGTTAATTGTTGACTTGTTTTCCAAGCCAATGAGTGACTCCGGCTACGTGAACTTGCTCATAATCAATGTGATTCTGGCGTGGACTAGGATTATCAAAAAACATTTAATTTTGCATGCACGTTAGATTTAAGTATCAGCTGTCTGTAAATGTAAAAAATTATAGATCGATCGTACTAATAGTTCGTTAGTTATTAAGTCAACAATTAATCTATGCCATTTTTACAGTTAGCTTAGGTATCTATTTTTATTCCGTCGATTAGCCTATATTCGAGGACTTTTTGGGCATTTTTTCAGATTTTTAGCCCTGCTGGTAGCCTAGATATGAGAGATGTGTGCAATTTTTCATTTTATATATTTATTTATTCCGCATGTGAAAGAAAAAATTAATAAATATACATGAAAAACCTGTTGTTTACTCAGCTTTTCGATGGAAATATTTTCAAATTTTTTTAATTGAGAATAAGTTCTCAAAAAACAAAAACAAATCGTCAAAAAAAAACGAGTAACAGGGTGTTTTTAGATCTTCGGGCAGTTTTGATTTCGATGAAAAAATTCACAAATCATCCATCCGATTCCCCAAGTTTTTTGTGAAATTTGCGTTATGGGCTGGCCATTTGTTCCAAGAAAAATAAATTGAAAAAGCACTATAAAGACGGTTTTTAGTCATATTTATATCACATCTCTCATATCTAGGCTACCAGCAGGGCCTAAAAATCTGAAAAAATTCCCAAAAAG
This sequence comes from Macrophya alboannulata, assembly GCA_949628255.1. Classification (NCBI taxonomy): domain Eukaryota; kingdom Metazoa; phylum Arthropoda; class Insecta; order Hymenoptera; family Tenthredinidae; genus Macrophya; species Macrophya alboannulata. The sequence continues at coordinate 17,135,562 of OX451207.1, forward strand.
TCCTCGAACATAGGCTAATCGTCGGAATAAAAATTTTTATGGATTTGCGATCATGATGAAAATAGGTGGCTCACTTGACAATTAAGAATCCTTCATATGTATGTACCCCCTTAATTGTACACCATGGCATATTTATTTTCTTTCATTTCGAATTTCGTTCAATAGTTTGTCGATCGTGGCACAGTAAAGCCAGTTCACGCGTGTCTCTTGTGATTTGTGAATGAGGGTACTGTTTAGGGCTACAAACGTAGATTTATCAATAAAATTACGTATTTCTAATAATTTCGGGTGATGAAAATTCTATCTATCTTAAAATTGCCACGATCATAGTTTCGCTCAATTGTATGCCTCGGTACACACACTTTTGGTAAAATTCATGGAAAATGCGAAGCTAATTGTAGGTATGCATTTTTTCGCCAGTATTGCAATCCACTTCAATAATTATGCCAACAATTACGTCAAGTACGTTGAGTATGTTAATTACTTACTCCAAAATACTCGTACGCGTATTTTTATCGTTTCTATTTACCATTCAAAAATTATACTATATTATCTTAGTGTTCGGGGAAGCTTTTGTAAATTTCGTATCTCGTAAATTGTTTGACTTCTTTTTCTTTTTTCCCCGGTATAATAGAACGGCAGTACCTGCTGCTTCATCCTTTTATACACTCGGTGCATAACGACGTATTTTTTTTGTACCATAAAAGGCAGTACTATGTTAAACACGAATTCACTTTTCCACGTACAGACGAATTCAGTGTCATTTATTATATCCATATTACATAAAAAAAAAGTGGTGCCGTATATAGTAAGCCAGTCATTTTTCAGCCAGGAAAATTGCGACATTTGTTTTAGTAACGAGTCATGTGAACTCGAAGTACATACTACGTACATACAATATGCAATATAATTTTCGTATGTGGACGAGTGTGTACATCATGTACACCTGACGTAGTTACACGTCTATAAAATATGAAGTGAATATTTTATCCAAAGTTTATTGAAAAAAAGTACAATTACGAAGTAGGTACGCCGAAAACGTTGCATTCGAAACACAGAACGAAAAACATAAACGAGGTGGGTATACTATCGGGTACGGCTACGCGGTTATCAACGCGATTTCGTTTCAGCAGTTTTCACCAGAATTCCACGTTTTATGATTTTATATACTTTTTATCATACGCTACGTTTTTTTGACTACCCGTATATATATATATATATATATATATATATATATATATATATATATATATATATATATATATATATATATATATATATATATATATATAGGTATAGGTATGTTATTGCTTCATCTCTGCTCCGGAACGTAGGTTTTATGGAAGCGACCCTCTGCTTTATAATAAATTGTTTTTTAATGAGAATTTTCAAACAAGTATTCAACTCCCATACATATACTTATACTTATAGCGACAGAATAACCATTCTGAATATACGAACTGACATCGTACCATTCCATTTCCATTTTTCCGAGATTTTAAATTTCAGTTCTATTTAAAATTACCTGAATTTCTTTCCACAATTTCATCTTTATCTTCACATTATACCCCCGGTGAGCAGAAAGTCGTTTACGATTCAAAAAATTTCTTTCTTGCTACTTCAAAGTCTCCCATAAATATATATAGACAAAGTAATAACCGAGAATTAATCACTTCTTAAACACTTAGGCTGATAATCAAAATGATTTGTTACCTGTGTGAGCCTCCAGTGTTTTGAGGCCTTGGCGATTGGATCAGTGACCTGTGTGCACGCTGCTCCAAACAACATCACTTTGTGAGGTCCGCTGTGCATCATGTCGAAAAATGCCTTGACTCCGACAGCAGCGTTGCACTGAAAAAAAAGAAATCAAAATTGAAAATTTTTTCCCTCCATACATTTTTGTATAGGTAATTAATTTGTATTGGAAATTGGCTACCGTTAAGGATGAAAACTGCAATAAAATTAATTCGATGTCCACGTCTAAAGGAAGTACTTGATAAATTTATCGCATGTAAAACATCCGGTCAAAACTTGAAACGACTGAAATTATTTATCACGGAATTCTTAGAAATGTTGCGAGTTATTTCAGAAGTACAAATTGAATGTAACAAGATGAGACAGAAATTCAATATAGCTGTTGAATTCTTTTCAACAATATATTATATTTTCGACCGACTTTTGAGCGAGCAATTTTCAGCTCTATGGCTCGCGAAAAGGCTTGTGAAAATTTTCGACGAAATTTATAAATAATTTATCTTCACTCGGGATCGAGGAATGTTGTTAACCTCGGGCGAAAACCAGCCAGAAGGAAGTACGTTATACAACGCAAATTTGTGCGTCTTAAATACGTACAACCGTTTATTTCAGCTTCTCTTGCTCATTCCTCCCGAACCCTGCAGACTTATAAACCCTTTTTTTCTTTCATTATTTCTCGTTGAAAGAACAATGGCAACGGTAGTATCTGCTTTTCTCTTCTCGATCAGATAAGGCAAGAATTCTGGTTGAAATCAGCCTCTTTATGATTTTTTTTACACGCAGAAGAGAATGATAGAAGGGAAATAAACGAAATACAAGAGAACTCAAGTATGACTGCATATTCTGTGGGGCAAACTTGAACCATTTGAACAAAAAAAAAATAAAAAAATTGGTTATGTAAAATCAAAGTTGATTTGAAAAAATGTAAAAATTTTGTATGTCATAACAAATAAATTCTCACGTTTTACAAATTTAACTATGAAAATACTTGAGTCGAATTTTTAGCACATAAATCACCCTAAAATTTTTTCTCAAGTTTTCTGTGGCGTCTATAGACTGAACTGTAACCTCCTTGTTCACTATTTAAATATCCCAAGTTGAGTCGACGAGCTTTCATTTGAACAGGCATGAAAAACAGAGCCGTAAGAAGACGGGCAGAAATCCGACAAGGGTTGGGGATGGAATGGGCAAAAGTTTTACTTGCCCTCTAGAAGACTCTGCAAGCCAATTCCAACTGCGATAATTCAACTAGGTATGTATAGGTACGTGTATAAACTTAAGTAAGTTGTAGACTTGCGTCTCACAATCAGCCAAGCCAAGCCAAGCCGAGCCCCGACATCTGACACCCCAATATACTTTGCAGTTAGGAAGCCTATGGTAATTATTTCGACAAATTTTAACTGTGGAGAAGAATTTTCACTCTTCGAAGTAACTAATTGAAATTTATGCTCGCTCTTAGTACTCTGCTGATTATGCTAGATATATCTAGAGAAAATTATACGCAGTTACATTTGAAATCTCGCCGAAAAAAATTTTCTTTTGCGCAAATAAAAGATCTGGGAGGTAAAATTAATTGTTTCGCTAAGCACAAAAATTAGTTCCAGTTTCTATATGATTCGAATATATTTTATATGGAGTTGGAAATCTTAAAGAATTTTTCCGACATTTTTGAAACATTTAAACACCAATTTTCGTTTATTCAAAATTTTCAAAACGTTGAAAAAACAAGAAAAAAAAATGGTTCCATGCTGGGAAAGATCCTGAAATGATCGGAATAAAAAAAAAAGTTGAAAAATCTTCAACCAAACTGAAAATGGTCAGGCTAAGACCTGCCAAGTTGACCCAATATTTAAGTTCACTTTCGACATTTTAATACAGTATAATTTTTTTCATTTTATTTATTTTTTTGATTAGCTTTCAAAGTCGTAGAGATATCTGAACGGATTTGATTGCAAACTTTTTTATAGTTTCGTCTGACTTTAGACGACAGGAAATACCGTCGCAGACTGTTCGGTGCGATGGGATGGATATTCGGTATTCCAAAGGGTGTGTAAATGTGTGAATTGTATGTATTTTACTGACTATATACCAGACACGTATATATGAGCGCACAATAAATCGCACTTTTTTCGCTTCCACTTTCTGCCAAACCAGCATCCCGCCCTGACAATACACGTAACTCGTAACACAGTCAATTCCCTTCCAGCCGTTCTTCGGCTTTCTCGAAAACACGCCGCAGGGCAAACGAGTGATATTTCTCGCTGCTTTTGCAAGCCCGCGGCCGATATCTAACACAGAAATTGCGTGACGACTGAAATAAAATTCTACCCATACATCCATCGCAAATAAATATAAGCGTATTCCCCAAAGGGCCATCCCATGTACATATATATATATATATAATTATATGTATACATATACACAGATATAGTATGCAGTCAATAAATTCATAAGAATTATCGCGATAAGGTTCATCAGATCACCGCAATTTTTTTTTAAACGAGATGAAGCGGAATCGGATGCTGTTTTTGAGGCGATAATGATCCGCTGTTCGATTGTTGAAGAACTTTTTACTATATCATCGAAATAAGGAAGTCAATGAATAATCTATCGATTTGGAATTTGATCAATTTATAATTATACCCGGAGAGAGATAAATTTCAACATAGCAGCTTCATGAGGCATTTGATTAACTGAACTGTAACAGTAACGCGAAGTGCTGTTTAACCTATAGCTACGTGTGGAAAGAAATATTTTGAAGTGCCTGTACGTTATAACTACGTGCTTTTCAGTTCAAACACCCCTTCGAGATAGTTAAAACTTTAATTTATAAATTATGAGTTTATTTTTCTTGAAATTTAAAACTTTTGTACGACCGAATGCAGCACTCCGTCGCAGCTGGCTGTTACAGTAAACTTCTTTCAGTTTAACTCTTATCCTCGTTCAACTTTGGCTTGTGCGGAGTTCGAATCGCCACGTACCTTATACTAACTCTTACATTTCAACCCGGGGAACCGTTCTCCTTGTTTATTTCCTGACCGAGGTAAACCGGCACTTAAATGTTTCAAAATGTCGAGCAGTTCTGGCGTGCCATCGCTTTTTATAATTCCTTAAGGAACCGGGTTGGAGTTGAGAATTTTCGAAGTTCCAAACTGTCAAAATTGCGAATTCATTTGAGGCGATTTCGATTTTTCAGGAACGCTAAAGTTCAAAATTTTTTAAAATCGGGAACGACCGGAATGCAGACGGTTTCAAAACTCAGAAAGTCTAAGACTCCGAAAGTTCAAGAATCCAAAAATGTACTGCAAAGAGGTTCGATCACGCTCCATACCGGAATTTCAACTTTCAGAGTCTTACCCTTTCGAGTCTTCAGTTTTCGGAATTTTCAACCTTCGGTGGTTTTTGATTTGAAATTTCTGAAATCGACCATGCAGACTTCCAGGGAAATATTTATTCTAAAAATTGTGAGTCCCTCATATCAAAGTTGGGAATTTTTACCGTTCGGAACTACAACCCGGTCTCCAAATATTTTAGGGCACCCGAAGATAATGGCTTTGCTATACACGAATTAATATCCCGGCTGTTTCTAAGACGGTGCTATGCGGGAGATTTAGGAACATTCTTGGAGGACTTGACATACTATTAATCATACACGTGATCAAGTAACAAAACGCGATCTTTAGGCTTTACCGAAATTAAAGACGATCGTTCAGTTTCAAGGAAAGTAATGTATAGTTTTTGTTCTTTAAGCACCGTTTCCACTCTTCAACCTTTTCATTCAACCCTCAAAAACTTAATTTACTGTGTTTTATAGTTTTAGAAACCCGAACTTTCGGCGTTCTAAGTCTTTCGCGAGTTGGTTCGAGTCCGGACCGGAATTTTAATGTGGCGATTTCGTGGATTATAAGAATCAGGGGAGAGGAGAATAGTTCAAAGATTGAAATAATTGTGTCCTGTATATGCAGTCAACACATTATCGTCAAAATCATTTATTTTATACCGTTTCATTTCATTGTAGCCAGTTTTCCACTATTCCTATAAGTTCAAACCGGTGGTCGGTTAATAAATAAAGAGGACTTGTGCGAAACAACGTAGTCAGCCAGCCGTATATAATATACGGTCTCGAAGGAAATCTAAGGAAAATTCCAATTACATTTCAACGAGAGGAAATCTGTAGAATCGGAGAGTAATCATCTTGAGAGAATATATTTTTCTCTTATTTTATCATTGTGTATTTTTTTTTCTCTTGTTCCCGGTTAACTTGCGGACAACAAATGTGATATACCTTCACTGGGAACAGGTGATTTATCAAAGCTACACAAACCAGTCCCAACCCTCTCTCTCTCTCTTTCGTATCTGTATAATGTCACGTACCTTTTCACCTACGTCATACCTATACAGACTACATCATTATTTATTTACGTTGAAATAGTACAAAGCTGAACTAATGGGCCATAATCGTCTATAATGGGGTTCCTCATTTGTTGAACGAATGAGACAACGGGTGGTCATCGTGTTCGATAGCCACTAGGAAATACCTGGAGTCAATACGTAGCCACCCAGACATAATGACAAGAGATAGCAATCCGTTGAAACGAGTTCTCTCAGCCACGACGGCTACTAGCCAATAGTTATGATTATGAGCAGCAGTTGTCGTAGCATTAACAACAGCAATGATAATCAACGTGGGTTTAATAATTCAGTAAATTTCGTGGAGAAACTGGCGAGAGTAAAAAGTAGTCACACTTATACTTTCGTGGCGCAATCAGAAATGGCAATTCGTTGAACTTACGTCGGATATAATGGGACTGTAAACTGTGCAATGGCAAGTTTTTAGCATGCTAGTAACACGAAAAAAATAAAAAAATAGAGAGAGCTACGATAACCTGTCCATTTCACCTTTGGCTGGTTACTATACTGATCTTGATGGAACGTCAATACCTATCGTCAATATTTACGGAAACCGTACAGCATTTGCCGTTGTCAGTGAACAAGCGTTATTTTTCGCGTCGTCGAATACTCTTTCGAGGATAAAGAGAAACCTATTTTTGGTTTTTTTTTTTAAGGAGGCTATAAAGGACTCCCTCGATGGGTAATACATTATTGATCAACGGTTTAGCTTGTTTGTAATTGTCAAAATATACAATCCGAACTCCTCTTCAATTTTTAACAACTCACCCGGCCCGTCCGTCCCTTCGGGTTAATTGTCACATCGTAAAGATCAATTAGTGGAAACGTTCAATTAATTAGTAGGTACACCGTATAGATATAATATCGTCGTATTGCAGAATGTTGATAAAGCATGTGGAGCATTTTCTGCAAAAATAACCTCGGGATCTTCCCTAAGCCCGTTTTTTATTCAATAAGCCTCATATCAAATGCAGGACGAAGTAGTATCTTGGCTAATATATTTCTGGAAAGTTTCATCTTACTCCCTTGCATAGAATTCTCGTTTTTAATTGACTTTTGAAATTCTAGTTTTCATTCTACCGGTTGACTAATTTAAGAAGGGGTGAAATGCCTTTGAGAAATCCATTTTACATATCTAATAGTCCCAACGGAGCTGAGGAATAAACTGAGCAGATTTTAAAATCAATGGGAGAGAGGAAGAGAGAAAGAGAGAAAGATAGAGAGATATTTAAATGAAGAGGTGCAAGAAATTTTGATTTCTCGAAGGAGTCATTAAGCGTTGGAAGCAGCCACCCTGATTCGCACTCCAGCAAACTTTTCTCTTTGTCCAAAAGTTCTCGTCTAAGGTTTTTCCTTATATATTTTTGGGACATTACATTCCGACGTTCAGCTGCTCGTGAAAATCGTTTAAATTGCCAAGAAAAACTTGCTTGAAAAAGAAGCAAAAAAAAAACCTTTCACGGTTTCATAATTAACAACTCAACAAGGCGTTCCCACGCTCTCCCTTTCTTTAATGAACCCAATCAATTTCTGTATCACGTGTAGCTTAATGGCTGTACAATTAGTCTTCACCCTCAATAAAGGATTCATCGGTGGTTAATTATTACCGATTATATTAGCGATGAGTTATACAATACGAATATTGGTCAATAATTGAAGATCAAGTAAAAAACGACTGAGAATCACACGATTGGATATTATCCATCCCTTAGTTTGTCTCTTTTAATTTCTTCTGAAAATGTTAATCGATGGACGTGATTACCGCAAATAGCAAATATTTCGAAAAAAAATTCTGTGAGAATGGGTGAACCAGCCGAAAGCTTAATGACGATTATAATCCGCCAAAAAATGAAACGGGTCAGTATGCAAGCAGCAGTAGATTTTACATCAAGAAAGGTGTCAGACTGTAGAGAACTGGCGAACAAATATTGTAATTCTACTGTGTGTGTGTGTCTTTTCGAAAGCTCATATAGTTTTGTTATCTTCAATTAAGCCTCCTATACAGAAGTAGCACGAGAATTACGCAGCTAAATTCGGTTTCTTGGTGAGGAAACGTGGATAGGCATAATACACCCTTAATTAAAACAGGGATTAAACACCTGCTATAAGAATAGTAGCTAATTGGCAATATTTCGATATTAAATGAGTAGATCCTCCAAGTATTTATAGTGTCACTTCGTTGTCTATTCCTTTCCAATCTTATTACCATTTCCATTTCCGTATACCAGGAATAAACTTTTGTCTCGTTATTCTTTTCTGTGCTTTAAACGCTGCAGCGGGATATAAAGCTCGTTCATAACTTTATACGAAGTTCGCCGTGTTATTCCTGGATGAAAAATGTCTAGGAAACAGTTACAGCAACGTATCCTTAAAAAAGTAATCGCTATTCGTCCCCTCAACTGTATGTGTACACTAGGGCGGTCCTTATAAAGGTCATTTTTGAATTTTGATCGTTACGTTTTATAAAACTCTTTCAAATAGATAAAGAAAAATTCCTGTAAATTTTTAGCTCCTAATAATAACACTAATTTTTTTTTCAACTATTTGAAAGAATTTTAGAGGGCGTAACGATCAAAATTCAAAAATGTCATGTATAAGGACCGCCCTAGTGTGCACAAAATTGTTCGTATCTAGAAATCTCAAGTTTTGTCACTTACACCCTTATCGTTATACAACAATCCTTGAATTATCTCCGTACGCTTCGTCGCCGAAAGTTTGACTGATTTACATTTCCAAAGGGCAAAGACAAACTTCGCAGATCTAAAATTTTCGGTAAATGCAAACCATGGGGTTGAGTCAAATACCTGTAGTCGTCGATGCTGGAAAACGATACGCATATATGACGGCTGAAGTCAATCTGCTTGAACTAGACTCTCAGCTTGAGATAAACGAGCTTTACTTAAGCTCGTCCAAGTTTAATGGGCTGCACCACTTTGATACTTACGATAGCAACTAACGTAAGTAAGAATTAGAGCATCTTACGAAGCCTTATTATCCTCTTTGGTATAGAGAAGATGACGTCGTTTTTTCATCGGATATCCGTTTTTCGGTAACTTCATCGGGTGATAAGAAATGTTGTAACTCTTGTGATGAAGCTACCGTTTGTCACGATATAGAAGTTTATCAAGCATCACGGTTCAAGGTCTTCGATCACATCTGTTGCGCCGTAATTGATCCTGTACAAGCATTATAACATCTGAAATTGGTAAAGTTTTAGAGCAGCTGTACCACACGATCAAGGTAACGATTAGCGGAACGTATCCGAGCTCCATCACTTGCATAACCGCGTTGTTAGTTGAGCGGAGAGCTTTTTTTTTATTTTGCAGCTTGGATTTTTCGCCGTCCCTATAATCTGTCTGCAGGTTTCTCATATCGCTTCGGATCTCGGCTTTGCTCTGTGGAGTTATTATTGTCGTTAGTTGAAGTTATGGCCTGGGGCTTTCGATTGAAACAGACGATCGAAGGGTCGCAAGCTCCTCGACGCGACTTTTGGTCAGACTTCGATCGAGCTGGGGACTCTGTCCAATTGCACCTAGCTGGGTTCGTGGACTCGGGGGAATCGTTCGAATCGGTCCACTTCTCACTGAATAATCATTGCCTATTCTTTATCGCTTAGTGGTTAGGAGAGCCAATCTCTTCGAGGGGAAATTGAACGTGTCGTAGATTTGACTAACGATCAGTCAGCTAACTTATTGTTTATTCTGGAGAGGATGAATGGACTTTTCATTAACTGAGGTAAAATTGTCTCGAACATCGCCGGGACGTTCTTTGCATGATAAAAAGTAAGAAAGACTAATTAGCAACAGTTGGCAATTAGTTTCACCGACGTAGTTAGAAACGGCCTAATTTCTTTTCCGCGACTTTTCCCCATATATTTGAAAACGATTAGATTGACTTTTCGCCAAGCAGAAACCAAACTTTAACCAACGACTGTATACTTGTCGTACGGAACTGCATTAATCAGATGCTGCGAGGAGGCAGGCTTCAAACTTTTCTCGTTAATCACGACTTCATTCCCTCCTTGGCTTCAACCTAATAACACGAGTTTGCATAATTCCGTCGCATTTGCAATTTGAACGTTTATGATCGAGAGCTAGTAGCCTGCGTAGCGTTCCGCAAAATCAAATGTGAATCTCGATTAATTTCTTCGATCGATTGTAGGATCTTAAGATCCTAATTTCCGGTCCACTTCATCCCGAGTATAATTAGCAATCTTTCATCTCCCATTATCAAATCTCAGATCATCCCACGCATTGCTAGTCAAATAACCCGTTGAAGTGTAATATGATGCTCATCGTTATCGAGGCAATAGACAAAAGATTTATTTTCCTCTGCTAATTATGCGCTGCTTGTATATTTTCGGGTACGCGTACTCCCCTCTTCCGGAGTAATCAGGGCTTCGAAGGGGGGCACTTTGCAGTTCATGAGGTAGTTTTGGTGATAGGGTGACATGGTCTTTGTCCTCTATTAAACGCGGTACTAGATGAACCGAAACTGGCTCAGGAATTTGACATCATAATGAACAATTTGGAGAGAATTGATTACTAATTTATTAATGTGTTGATTAACATCTTGTATACCAAACAAGCCCGTGGTTCCTCTATACCTAAATAGAAATTTAAATCACTCACGTAATTTTTGAAAGTTTTTCAAAAATTGACAGCTGATTAAAAAAATCTTAATTCCATACTCTCTGTTAGGTACTAAAAATGTCGAGTCGTATACCGGTCGATCGATTTGGAATTTATACTGCACCGATTGCTAGTAGCTGGAATTCTAGTTCAACAGCTCTTCAACACAAAAGAATTTCATCCTTGAATATAGTAACTATTGAACCGATTAACCAATTTATGCCAGATTTAGTGATTATTTCGTTGCGAGGAAAAATTGCGAGATAGCGTGTTCAGCTGACAAGTCTCGTGGTATTTCCGATTGGTTGTCATAAATTTTATGGAGGAATTACAAGAATTGAGATTCTTGGCATAGCAACAAGTCGCAAGATCGGACGTTTACAACTTACAAAATTGTACTTTATCTTCGATGAGTTCTTATATGCAATACAGACAATTAATATCTACAACAAGTTATGTAGTTTATATAAAAAATTATAGGCGAACAGAAAATTAGTAGAAAGACTAATTTTTCAAATTAATAAACATGTTAAGTGAAACAACAGAGTTTCTAAGGAAAAATTCGCTATTCCAATCCAGTCAACGAATTTCTTCAAAACATGAAAAAGGAGAGAAGAGTATGTCGTAATATGGTGTAGGAGACACCATTCGCAGATCAAGGTTCAGCACATTCTTGACTCTTGATGAAAGAATGTATCAGCTATGTGATTTTTATTAGAAGAAGTAAACAATTTGACAGATTTTGCATTGAGCGATTCAAAATCAACTCACGTCTATCAAAAGAAGAAATTTTTGTCGTTCAATATCTCTTAAACTAATCGTTCGATTTTGATGAATCTTGCAGCAATCGAAAGGGCTATTAAAGACTTAAATCTGATTAAGTTTTGAGACTGATCTCACGAACAGTTCAGGAGTTATATGTTAAAAACATGAAAAGATTTCTCTCATTTAATTTTTATTCTTCGAATAACTTTGAAACTACTCGACCGATCGACTCCAAAATCTAATGAGGCCCAAGTCTTGATAAACCCTTTCGATCGCCGCAAGAACCACTCCAATCGGTCGATACGTTCTAAAGATATCGTACGACAAAAATTTTCTTACACACACACACATAGGGACGTCCATCCAAAAATAGTCAGAATAGCTTCCTAGGACCCCAGAACGTCGAGATCTGATGAAAATTCGATTTTCGAAAATCGGACCGAAACCAATAACCTTCCCCTTTTTTTATTAAATTTTCAATTTTCATAGCGGGAAGTTGAAAACGCCGTATAGTGGTATGTAGAGACATACGGACGTGTCACGGTCGACTGAGGGCGGTTTAACCCGCCTGGATAATTAGCGGTATAAACGTAATGAATGCATTAATAACTTACTCGAATTGCGTACTACTTTTGCACGCGTCTGGGTATCAGCTTGTGCTTTGAAGTGTAGATTAGTGTATCATCGTAGTTATAAGGTAAGCGTTTGGTGAGCACTGAAATTATACATTCGTGAAAGCAATTATACTTAGTACTCCGGTGTACGAACATAATGTACCTACGTAATGTACAAAAATACATTTTTTTATATCATGAACAAACAAGGTGTGAATTATTCATTATTCCGTAAGGCAGTTACGTTCCGTGGTTGTTATTCATTCGAATTTTTATTCATTCTTTGAAATCCAGCGGTTTTATCGATTCCATTGAATGTTTTCTGGTCGTGAAAGTAATTCGCTGTTTAACGTTGTAATTGAAAAAACGCCGGGTCATAAAGTTCGTAGCTACCCATAAAGAGCGTTAAATCGATTTAGAAATTCACTACAGCTGCGATAACGAATAAGTATTTGCCTCGATGTGAAACTCCGCTATATTAACGGGCTGAATGAGTTTATCGAATCAAGTCCACAACTTTTAAATTTCAAATTGCAATTTTCCGATACCGCGTTTGATGACCACGGCTCATTTAATGCCGCATTAACCGTTCACTGATATAGTTTATTGCGAGGTTTTTCTTTTGGCGTAGATCCCAAAGCATCCCTTTTTCGTTTACAGAAAATTCAAGAGATATATTTTCAATTGCTTGGAAAAAATTACCCTTATGAATAGCCAGGGGTTCCAATCAGCTTTTCTGCTTAGAGTGGGTTATAAATATGTCTAAAAGTACGTTTTATCGGATGTAGATGTTTGACGACGTCTCATTCAATCAAAACCGTGGATAATCGTGCTCCTGAATGGTTAATTTTTGATTGAAGTCAAAACTGGTTTTGAAATTCACGTTGATGAGCCCGAAGAATCCCATAATTTGAAGAATGTAATTCTTATTCCGTTTCGGGCATTCGGCCTTTCACGTTTTCTTCTATTTTTCGTTCTATACCTCACCGTCTCACCCTCCGACATTCTCGTGCTTTCTGGCTTTGAATTATTAGTGCCACGTAAACGTGTCGTTTTTTTACTCTCTTGCATCCTCGAACAAAAGTTACCAGAGAATATTTGGCCCGAGAAAACGAGGACTCGGCACGCTCGGAAAAAGGCCGAATTTTCGTTGGAACATGCCTAAAATATCGCCGCTAGATCCAATTACCGGAAAACGGAGCAAGTATCTGCAGTCGGCTGTGGGAGATCACGCGGGCCATGAACCAACGACGACTGGTGTACCTCGATCGGTTCCGATCTCTCCACTGCAGTAATTCTAAACAGTCTAAAAACATCCGACTTTAGATAAAGAACCGTTTCCCTCTTTTCACCGAAACAACAACAACAGCAACGGGAATAATGAAAACAACGAATGAGATTAGGTTGACATTACGTTGATATTCTTGTTGTTTTACTTGATATGCGCATAATCGCGTCTTTATGCATTGCAAGACCCTGATTCAATGATAAGTTGTTTTTGAATTGAAATTCTTCGATTCGCTGTTTATTTTGAAAGATTGAGAATCTCCTTGGGGTTGGAGTCCGAATTTCGAACGATCAATACATGAAACGGTCACTAAAATAACGAAAAATTTTGGTTTAACTGTTTCGATTTCGCGCATGGATCACTAAGTCGAAGAACTGTTTGATTGAAGGGTTATTAATCCGGTTTTGGATTCTGGGTGGGTCGGAATTTCGGAACATTGAAATCCCAAAAAATTGTTATTTCGTCATCTTTTGAGGTGAATGAAAATACATAATTGAATGAAAAAATAATAATAAAAATGATTGAAAAGGGAACGAGAATTTCTGTCTCCGGATGTAGGCTGATACGCCTCGGTTCTCCAAAATGACAGCCACAGACGTAGAGAATTTGAGAACCGTCGAGCAATCCTATATAGAAATGTATTCTGCCCGGGGAACTGTGACAGACTCGAAATTAAATTAAACCCACATCAAGGAACGGAGGCAGCCGCCTCAAATCCCCAGTCACTTATATCAGCTGAACGCGTTCGTCTTTCTGTATAAAGAGAAACTATATGGGATCGTTGACAAAACTGTCGTCTTTAAAGCTGCTCGTGAGGTCCAGAAGGAAACGGTGTTGTCCCGCTTCGAGATGGACTATCTCAGGAGTCACGTTCAGTCAGGGGTCATCACATTTTTGGGTGGAGGTCAGAATTCTTCATCCAAATCTCGAAACATTGGATCTTCGGATATTCTGAAACGAGTGTCCTGGCACTTTAGCTATTTTAGAGCTTCTATGTCACACGATTCGTGTCGATTTTATCGCCAATTCGATGATTAACTCCTCGCGATCTTCACCATTCTCAAAATGTATTCCTACATTTTTGTGGCCTTAAATTTTCCCTGTCTACCTTATTGATTCTCGCTATATATAATTGCCTCTCTACAAGTCTTACATTTCGTGAACGAAGGGTTTTTGATGTGTAAAAAAAAAAGAAAAAATCCTAAAAGTCTCTCTTTTTTTTTTACTTAATATGGCCAGGCAAGATCCCTTAAAATATCGTTGATTCCATTTTTTGGACTTTCGTTCCGAGTCCCAGCCACACCAATACATAGAACCGCCTAACTGTTCAGACCCGCGAAGTAGGCAGGCGTTAAAATTTCCTACAACGTTATAATTATTATTTTTATTAAGCTGCTAAATATTGCGCGGGTACTTAGAGCGGAAAAAACTCTTAGTAGTTATACGTATAGTTTAATAATCATGGTTGGATGGCTCGGGCTGCTCTGTTGGGGCTTTGAAACTAGCTACCAGTGTAAACCGACCACGGCACTGTTTCGTCCAAAGGAACAAACAACAGAGAGGAAGCATTAGAACCGGCAGTCTGCACTGCAGATGGAAGGATTTGCATGATAAATCTAAGTTAGCAAAGCCGAAAGTTCTGCTGATAGTTGTCTATTCAAATTAAGGAACTGTGTGGCTCGCGCGACACCCTAATTAACAGCAAAGGAAATTCCCCGAAGCGTTCCGTTATATGCAGTATTGTACATGAAAAGTTTATAAATGTCCACACTGCATCCGTTTCCTTGATATCAATATACCTATACGTATATACAGCATAATATGCTTTGTGGACTCAACGCCGTTTAACATTTCACTGAATTCTAACGAGATTCCTTGAATTTCAATGAAACGAGTTTCATGGTCGAGCTGTTATCGCCCAAATAAAGATTTCCAATCCTCAAATGGGATCATGATGGTAGGTACAAAGAATTATACGAATCTGCGGGTATTTCGTATTCACAGTAAAGGCGAAGATACGAAGTATGTAGAAAAGAAGGATCAAGGCCATTGGAGCATCGAAAAATCGATTTTATTTACTAAAAAACGTCCAATCGAAAATTGCGTCCTATACGTTTTTGAGATCAAGTATCAGACGTGTTGAGAAAAAAATATCAACTCTCTGCGAAGAAAGTGTATCATGCGATCGTGCGCAGAAGGACCTTTCGCTAAAAATATCCTTCGTAGCACAAACTCGATCTGGCTTTTATATAAGTAGGAGTAAAAAAGAAGCAGGTCGACGATGTTTTGTGCCGCTTGATACTCAACACGCCTTCTGCAGAACCAGACCAGCCATCGAGGACTGTCCATTTTGCTAGGATCGATTTATTCGTCCGATGCTTTCTAATGACCTCGTTTTTCAGAATAACGAGCAGGTTTCAATCTTGTTTCATCGATCGAGACCCATGACCCTGTGGGGGTCCGAACTGATTGAACTAATCTTTAAAATTGTAGACTTCGGCCTCTAATTTCAGAAAAACAGAGACTTGCCTTAGGTTGAAATTTGACAGTTCGCTTCTCGAAGAAGTCCCCAGAGCTTTGTTGCTACTTTATGTCTTCCCTCTGCAGAGCAAGTGCTGGACTATTTTTCGAGGTCCTTCTTCAAATGTTTGTGACCACTTGATCTTCTTAGATTACACGTAGCTGACATCAATTGTTACAAAGTTTCTTGACACGCAGAATCTTCGTTAGGATGAAATCTTGTCTCGCACGTTGACCAAAAGAGCCAATAGAGAACTGTCGTCGCCGGGATCGAAAGCTTCGCAAAGCTTTCATTCATTTGACTACAAAGGGTCACAGTTCACAAAGAAGAATGGACAGTCGGCGAAACCCAGGCGTCGATGGTCGCGTTTGACGTCTCCTTTAACTAACGACGCTTTGCTTGTATGAAAGAACAAAGGGTTTTGTTGGCCACGTCCGAAAGAATTTCACATTTATTTTATTTCATCCCTCGAAAATGCGACAGCGCTTTTACTCGATTATGCAATTAAAATTTGAATGAAATTACGTTATAATAATTTCTCAGCCGTCCCTCAGCATCAGAGAGCGACTTCGGGTCAGATTAAACCGAAATCTTGTGCAGTCGTGAGTAAAAAAATTACGTAGTAGCCATTCCATTATTTTTTTGGTCAAAATTTGATACATGATGAATTTTTTAAGCAGTTTTTAAAGTAACTTGGAGTAGTACCTCACGATCCGCTGAGATACAGGGTCGTAATTTTTCTCGTTGGAGTCAGGCCGCAAAACTTTTTATCTCTAGTCTGATAATTGAATAATGAACTTGATAAACTACCATGCAACATACGTTTATCTTATTTTATCACTTTGCAACTCGTTCATACGAGCTTTTTGCTTACTTTACATGTTTCAAAACTCGGTTATATAAAGTGTGGATAATGGTTCAACGAAAGTTAGCACGGGGGCCGCGGCCGGTTAGAACGTGAGATAAAATTATACGCGTTAAAATTACGAACTAATTAAAAAATGCTAATTCCAACAAACCGACCAACGGCTTTCACTATTACGATTATTCAGACAGAAACGACCAAGTTCAACCTGTCACTCGTTGCGAATTAATTTCTGCTAATATTTGATAATACACTGCAGCTAGATTGGCTTTTGGCCAATGTAAGGGACCACTTCCAAGTTACTGCAAATATCTCGTTAAGAACTTTACCCTTAATTAACAATCGGGTCAAAATTGATCTTACTGTTCAACCAGCTGCACGTCTTGCAACTTTTAATGCCCAGCGTCTACCGTAGATGCTCTTACAAATCACCACAATCAACAATATCTTTACTTTTCCGTGGATCCCCCGAAGGTTTTCTGGTCCAGATTTTTTGGCTAAATTGTTTTATAAAGTTGGTCGGAATCGTCGATATCAGCCTTCAAGTTTGACAGCGCGTTCGATGAAAGCGAATCCTTCAAGACAGAGACTTTTCAATTTTATTTACATTTTCAAGATGAAATTAGAAATATTTTTCTTCTTTTCCCACGGCTGTACTTGACATTGACATGTTTTGCTGCCGTATAATTAAATCCCTAATTGGTCTCCAAGCCTGTCCCTATACGTCCGTGTAGCTGAGCTTTGCGAGATTTTAGCAAAAAATAACGCATGCCCCAAAAAGCGAAAAAAAAAACAACAATAAAAAGCAAAGTCAACACAATTTTAACGTAGCAGCACAATCTGCGGTGAATTTTTGTCGACGGGAAAAAAAAAATTACTTACTCTGTATAAAATTGACGCGAGAAATTTTTAGCGATGAGAGATAGAAGTTACTCTCTTACAGATCGCAGAAACGATATTTGCGCACAATTCGATCTTGTTCTAATCTTTGCATCATACGATGTGTTTTAATGGAAAATGCGATGGACCATCGATGATAGACGATATACAAATTCTAACACTATTTTCAAACCCCATATCCATGATCCTGGGAGAAATGGGGTGAGTATAATCAAGACAATCGCATTCCTTCGTTAATATATATAATTACATTGAATCGTAAAGGAATTGTCAACGTGTCACGTATCATCGGTCTTAATCGCCACATTGATCTGTGCAGGCATCGGCTAGATCGGGAACCTCCTCTCACTTATTTTCCACCATTCGTGGATTAGCGAGGCTGACATTGACTGACGAGAAAACCAGAGAACCTTCAAATGCCATCGACAAGCGGTAAGATATAAAGGATATCTCGATCTATCCAAGCACCAGCCATTCTGTAGAATACGCATGCGGGTATCCTGTGAAGCTATTGAATTCTGGGTATAATACCATAACGCCGTTGGTTGAAGCCTACTGAATAATCTTTTGGAAAAGTTCACACGCGTGAAAAACACCCTAGCAGTTAGTTTTGGAATAAATAGATCTGCCAGATATGGAAATGAATTAACAGAAATGCACATCACCAAAACTAGACGAAGAAATTTTTGCTTCCGTGTGTCGTATGGCAATATTGATTGTCTTAACACATTTCGATTAGCTTAAACGAGGAGTTCTTAGCATAAAATATGAGTGTCTGGAGATTTTCCTATTCTGTCGAAGTAAATCGAGAGATCTGACAAAGAAGGATCATTTCTGATCATTTTATTCGAAGACGAATGACAGTACTACGAATACCTAGAAGGCTTCGCAATAGCAGAATTACATCAGCATCAGATTCATCTATTGTACAGATTTTCTGAAGCGGGTATAACTGGAGATATAATACGATGCATGGTATGTATGTACTGAAGGACTGAGAGTCTGTTCGGTCTAACATTAGGGTGTGTCATTTAGGAGCAACATTTTTTTTTCAACTTACAAACAGGTTATATACTCGCAGGAAGGTGAAATAAGAAGCCTGTTGAAATTTGAGATCTTAATATTAATATTAAGAGGTGCCTCATCTCGAATTTCTATTTCCCATTTAAATAACACGGGAAATGTTCTAGTGGCACACTTCAATTCTTATATCTCAAGTACTAATTGACTCAGAATGATTCTGCATGGCTACTTTTGTTCAAAATTGAACGCTCTACAAAAAAGGTCTCTTGGTATTTTTCGATAAATCTAACTATTTCTAAGTTGGTTATTGGTTAATTATCATTGATAGCCAATAACCAACTTTGAAATAGTTAGATTTATCGAAAAAGACCAAGAGACCTTTTTTGTAGAGCGTTCAATTTCAAACAAAAGTAGCTATTTAGAATCATTCTGAGTAGATTAGTACTTGAGATATAAAGAATGAAGTGTGCCACTAGAACATTTCCTGTGTTATTTAAATTGGAAATAGAAATTTGGGACGAGGCACTTCTTAATATTGATATTAAGATCTCAAATTTTAACAGGCTTCTTATTTTACATTCCTGCAAGTATACAACCTGTTTGTAAGTTGAAAAAAAAAAGTTGCCCCAAAATGACACACCCTAATCTAACGTATAAGCACCAATTTTTATATTCTAGAATTTTCATTCGGAGAAGATTCCGTATGAAAGATTTTCACGATTTTTGTACGAAGACCCGATAGAATTTCTATTCTTCAATCCGGTTCTAAATATTTAAGTTTACTCTGGCACCCCTATTCTCTCTCTCTCTCTCTCTTTATCTTCTTTTCGTAGTTGAGCAGTTAATTGGATTAAATTTAAGAACATGGCATACATGTTCCTTTATCGGTGTAACGCAGGACTTTGGAAATTTTTTTTTTTTTTTTTATTTGGTATTTTATTTTTTTTGCAACCCCTTACAGAAGATATTTTGTTTTCAAGTTATCTTCCTCGTTAGTAATTAGAGAGGCAACAAAATCCTCAAGAGGTAAAATATATTCGGTCTTCTGCTACAACTCGCTCAGTACCTACCGATCAGACCTTCGGTATATACAAGATCGAGCGGACGTCGAGTTACATCTTTCTTTTTTGAGGGTACGTACTCGAACGAGTAAGAGTGCCGCAGTAATGGCTGTTGTAAGCCCTTACTTATTTCGTACTTGAAACAATGCCAGTATACAAACAGAAAGTAATCGATCCGAAGCCCATCCAGCCTTGCGCCCCTTCCGAGGTAGCTATTTTATTTTATCATACTTCCACTTCATTTCGATATTTGCTTCCTCGTTTGATTTGTTATTTCCACTTAAAAAATGAAAAGGAAACAAACATTTCAGCCCGAGACTCGAGGCTCGGTCAAACTCGTTGAAAGGACACCACGGTGACCTATACCTACCTACGAGCTGTACTTGTTGCTTTGCGTGCTTACAGGGCTTAAATGAAGACAGGGCTGCGTTGATAAGTGGTAGCTGCTAATGGAAGGGTAGGTAAATGCACCCATCTTCGTCTAGAGTCCATACATTGCTTTTACGAACAAAGACAGATGGAATAATTGATCGTTTTTCGCCTGCAGGAGTTGCGAAAAATTGCACTTGTTGCTTCTATACGTGCGTGCCACGGTAGAACAGTATTAGACTTGTATAGTTATATAGTTGCCCTACGGATCCTTGAACGATAAGTAGAAGCAGCCGTAGCTGCAGCTCGTGTTCTTTCAAGTGGTTCGTATACCGCGTTTTATATTTTTCACTTTCTTTGTGATATCATTGCTATTTCTATTATAAAAGTCAAGTTGAAATTTACGGTAAATGAGCAACGAGAATATACCCGGCTATTGTCAACCGCGGTGAGTTCGCGACTCGACACGTATTTGCTTTTAAAATCCACCACGGACCGATAAATTCGTTCTTTGAAGTATGTGGTTCCTATTGCTGAAGGAAAACCAAGTGCTGGGATGCAATTGTCGGATCAAAATTTCCAGCTTCAAGGAATACGCTGAATATTTTTCGTACCACGCTAACATCTAGGAAAAATTGCAACTTCCGCTTGATGTCAGAATCGGGCATAATTCTGGTTCGTTGTCAGAGCGGATGGCCTTTTTATGTAGTACTCTTCGATGAGTACAGTCAAAAATTAAAAAAAAAAAATAGAGTACAGGTTAGTTTAAGGAATTCGGAGTACTCCAAAATGCATTTATTTCTCTGCCAAAGTTTATTTCACATAAAAAAAAAATTTTCTCTGAAAACCTTTGTCGTCAGGTTTTAGGCACATCGTTGTTCCGATTAAGGTCGTTGAGGGCTCATTTTGTTCAGAAAAGAAATCCTCATCATGTGAACGAGGGATTTTTTTTACAATTTCGTGTTGGCCAAGTTATTTGGAACTTAGTAGCCTAAATATTGGAAATTTTGGATAATTGACCGTAACTTTTCACATGAATTTTTTTTTACCGATCCCTACGTTCATAAGATGTAGAATTGCTGTCTGAAGAAAGCAAGACCTCGAGAGGTTGAATTGGACCAACGATGTGGCTGAAACCTTACGACAAAGTTTTTCGAAGAAAATTTTTTTTGATGTGAAATAAACTTTGGTTGACAAATAAATAAATTTTGGAGTAGGTACTTCAAATTTCCCAAACCAAGTTGTACTGGTCCCCTTAATTAATTTTGAAGCTTGAATAAAGTTGATATAATTGGTTCGACCCCTACTTCAACAATTTATTAGGTCGTTATCTTCTCTATTTTTTCTACGTTAATTTCATTCGCATGATTCTGATCATTGAGTTCAAAATCCATGACCATTCACCTTCTTAACAATAACATCGTTCGTTCATTCAGTATGTATCTATTCAGCTTGTTCCGTTCTAAATGTTATGTATGGAATAATTACGCCCTCGGGTGGAACGTTGAAACATGTGAACGAAATTTCAGTATTTATATTTGTTTTTCCCCGTTTAATTTGCTCTTATTTTCTCTCGATGTTTTCACCGAAACATCCCACATTGAAACCTGCAGGCAGCTTTTGGGACCAAAAGAGATATACATTTTTCCGGACGTGCTGCAGACGCTGTTTTATTTATTTTGTCAACCCACGATATTTCTACCCATCTAAAGAAAAAAGAATCGGGGCTGGTATACTCTTCGTCCTTTTTATCTATTTGTTCGTGTAATTATTTATTACCACTTGATTCCGGAAGTTGAGACAAAATCTCCGTGAGGTAAATGATCACCGGAATCACCGTCTGCGGATTTGAATGTATACTCTTAATTTTTTCTTCTTACCCCATTTCCTTCCGCGATTTCCCCCGAAGGGATTCTACGACGACTTTCACATTAAATTTGCAAGCTATAAGTCGAGAATAAAACATGGATGTAATTTTTAAGTAAGCATCTCATCCTCTTACGAGATTTCAAAAATGCAATGGAGCTTGATTTTGCATCGTTCACCTAACCGGTAAATGAGAGAACAAAAAAGCTTCATAAGCCTTCCAAGATGTGACCCGCAGATGCTTCGAAAATTTATTGATCAAAGAAACTTGGGTTCCCACTTTCTTTCCGCGTTACGCTTACGGCAGGGCCGAGGGGTTGATATATGGACAAAACTTAGGAAGCTTAGAATCGATAGGCTCGATTTGTTTTGAATCACTAGGGATTTTGGAACGCCTATGAGTTTATAATCAAACGGTTTGCCGTCGTTCGAATTTATTTGGTAGGTAGACAGTTTTCTGATAACCAGATTGAAAAATTAAGTAAAAATTTAGATCTGAGAGAATTTTTAGCCTGTTTCAAGTACGAAATACATTATTTATGAGATACTCTTGTTTGGCTACCGCAAGGTCTGCCTTTTAAATTTGACTCTTTCATTTCCCAGCGTGACGCTGAACTCAAAAGTATGAATAGAGGGGGAATTGCCGATGGCAAATTTCTGCATGTAGCTACTCAAAATTTCCGACGATCCTGGCCTTTTTGAGATGACACGTATAGCTAAATTCCGAATGAGATTGTTAGTCAAAATCCCACGTATTGTTCTTATGAAATTTTGGACCGGTGGGATTCATTCGGAATCCATCCGATTTGGAATATACGCCGTTTACAGCCAAAGGTATTCCACCCCTCGCATACGCACCTGTTTCTACAAATTGGTCCCTTTTTTATTCATTTATTTATTTTTATTTTTTTTTTCTTCAGAGGCCTGAGATATGCAAAGCTTTCGTTTGCAACGCAAATGCGTTGGGGGGTGGATCGCTCCCGCCTAAATGTGACCCCGATGTGAAATGTCGCGACGCAACGCCCCGAGAACCAACCCTCCTATCTGCCAGTTTGCGTTTTGCGCATCTGATCGTCAAATAAATTTCCCGGTGTTGTTATTACTTTCGTGCTTGAAAAGTTTCCAAAGTAACTTACAACCTCGGAAAAGTCTCGGGTGAAAGTATAGTTCGGTGGTAAAACGTTAGTCGGAAAAATTTCTTTCGGCTAAAGTATCCCACAGGAATACGAGTGTGATCTTAGATTTCAGAAAATCTTTCTATATAGTTTCGAGAAATGATCTTCTGCGTATTGGGGGGGAAAATGTTGAATAAAACTACAAGATTCGAGTGAAGATATTTGATCAGCGAAAAATTGTCTAGGTTGAAGAAATTCCCTCATAGTCGGTATGATATAACGTAAGGGGTTGGTGTGCGCGACGACTGAAGGGTGGATTTAGAAAACAATCAAAAGTCGGCCGCGGTTTGGCCAAAATATATTATCTCAAGTTTCGGAGCTTTTGTTTTGGACGTGCCAGAAGCAACGCCTAAAGCTCGTAAATGAAGCTTACTTGGAGAAATGGGATTTGTCGGTCGTGTATCACTCGGTCTAGATCCGACCGTTGGCAAACAGAAATGCGAACGAATTCTTTCTCATGGTATATAAGGTGCTATCATCTCCCGTTGCCTGGCACAGCAATGAAAAAGAAAAAGGAGAAAAAAAAATAAATAAAAATATATCAAAAAAGTGAAACAGAAGATCTACTGCTTATACCTACTCCCTATGCCACCTGGATTCAACGCGGATAAACTGCTCGTTGAATTTATACAAATCCGTCACGCCACACGAATTTATGGATGAATATAAATACTTTATAAATATCACGTTAAAGTGAGTTAAAACCAACTTTCATATATTTCTTTTCAATGATTCGCTGCTTAAAGGATTGAAGTTTCGAATTTTAAGTATTCCGAACTATAACGTTTCTGCAAAATTCGAAATTGTCTCAAATGAATTCATAATTTTGACCTTTCGGAACTTCGACCCGGCTCCATGAGTCCGACAGCATATTAATTCCCAATAAAATCTTCGAGCTTCTGATTTCAAACGGAATTTAAAAAAATTAGAAATTAACTTCGTTGCAAATTTTTTAGGACCTATGCCTGAATTTTCGAGGCAGTTCATATTCACTCAATTTACCTCCCTAATTTAATGATAAGAAATAATTCTGGTTACCATAAAACTTTCATTTCCAACGGTGGAGATGACCCAATTTTTCAGAGATCGAATACTAAAAGTAGGATAGTGAAAAAGCTCTGTTCATCTGTAGTAATTTCCGGGTAACCGCATCAACGAGGACATTTCAAAGAGCAATGGTGTTGCCAAACACAGCTGCGTTGATAATTAATATTGCACGCACTTAGAAGATGCTTGCAAGGGAACAGAGGGAATCACTAATTCAATAATGCGCTTGAGGTAGACGCGTCGTTTCAGGTATAATATGCATGTACCACCTAACTAACCAAACCCGTACCGTCATTGTTCACCGACGTGCATTCAATGCACTCGGCGGTAGGTACAGAATAGTCAACGAACCTCATTTATGGTCTCGAGGTAACGATCAATGGGAATCGAAAAGCGGGTTGTTTATCGAGAAAACTCGTTTCAACAGTCATACGTAGTCCGCACGAATATCAAGCTCAAGCTTACGTAATGATCCGAATTCTTAGATTATGGTTCGGACTTTTAATGGCGTAAATATAAATTCATATACCCCGCAGCGAGCCAAATCAGAAGTCATATCGCGGATGTGGATACGAGAAAATCTCACAGATTTAAAATTACATCATATCGCATTGTAAGCGATAAGAAATTCGTATATAGATTGCACAATTGACTAAGCAAGGGTATGCAGAAAGAATACCTTAGGTAATGAGTATTATAATTAGAAGTCAACATGATAAAAGGCGAGTTATTACCTCGGTGTGTTCGCCAGCGAGGAATGTGTGTAATAATTCATGGTGCTAGGGCACCGTTGGAATAGGGTCGTAAGTCAGGAAACACAATTCCGGGCAGCTTATACCGAGAAAGGCTTTAGAAAATATTTTAAACAGTTCAGAAAAGTGTAAGGAATTTTTCTGAATCACATTTTCTTAATTCTGCACGTGAAAAATTTAGGACTCTATTCGTAAATCAAATTTTGTTCGATTTTTAAAACACCAATAGAAAAGCACAAACAAATTTCAAAGTATTTAGAAACTTGTAAAGAAAAAAAAAAAAAAAAAAAAAATTAGCTCACAGGATTTTCTTCGGTTCTCAAAAAATACATGACGAAACTTGCAATGTGTGCTTGGACACGATGCATAAATTGAATTGTGAATTTTCATGTTTCAAGAACAAGAAATAATCCATACCTTCGCTGTTTAGCTTTATGGATAACATATACGTGTCCATTTACATGGACATTTTCCCATAAAGTAGAACCTTCGCAATCTTCATTTACTGGGATTTATCATCGTATAGGTATATCAAGTGTAATCATTTAGGTATATGTACCCTGAGAGCGATTAATTAAGCTTTCTTATCAGAAATGTTCAGTCAACCACCTTTATACCAGCCACCGAACCGTGGTGAGTTCTAACTTGTTCCAGGCAGTTAGGATGGAAAAAAATATATATATATACCTGTACATATATACTGGAAAAAGCAGCGCGAAGAGCTTTGGCGTTAACTCGCAAAAATTCTGCGGGCTGCCCATCAGTTATCGCGTTTTGTGACTTTGATCGTATTGGAGCGAGCCAGAGAAGGAGTTGGCCAATTTCGTCGAAACTTTACACCAGACATTTCGAACTCGAGAGGGAACTTTTCCTGAAGTTTTATTACGGTATCTTATGAATTCCCTTATTTCTTTCAATCCGTCCAATAATGCGCGGCCAAAAACAATAAGATAACCGCTTGCAGGGATGATCTTGTTGTTGGTATCCTAAGTTTTGGGAAATTTCAGCGTAGGATTAATCAGAAGGATGAATTTTAGCTCTCACCATGGTTTAGAATTTGAGTCAGGCATCGCTGCACACGTGAAAAGAGGCGAGATGAAACACAGAGAGGAATAAAGGGACGGGAAACAGAGAGACAGACCCTTGTCCAGTTGAAAACGAAACCCTCTCATCACGCGCGGGTCGT
Organism: Macrophya alboannulata; assembly: GCA_949628255.1. Lineage (NCBI taxonomy): Eukaryota > Metazoa > Arthropoda > Insecta > Hymenoptera > Tenthredinidae > Macrophya > Macrophya alboannulata. Next base: position 17,161,790 of record OX451207.1, read on the forward strand.
TGGTGCAAATTAGGCTTAACAAATGTATGCCGAGGGCAACGAGGTCCCCGCCAACTATGTGGATGCCAGGAGGTTGCTCTGAGCTTAATTTTGTTAAACGCTCACGCGCAGGGTGTGCCTCGTGAAATGTACAACTTAACCCTTTATCTCTGAAAACGGGTAGAGCAAATGGAGAATGAGAACACGTAACCTTTGTGTGAAAAAAAGCGAAATAGTATCCCATGATGTGCGACTCATTAAACGTGTGCTTATAGATATAAATCGCTACCAAGTGTACCCATCGCGACAAAAGCTGAGCTTGCAACGAGGGGCGTGGTATGCACTTTAATTCCCTCAGCGTTTTGTACCTACGTTTGATAATTTGTTGTCAAATTTGCCCAATTTAAAATGAAAATTGCTTCCGCAGTTACCGCGATGCGACTTGTCAATCGAATTATGGTTGACTGAAGCGTAGTGATTTCAGTTTCCTTTAGATACTTGAAATACATTCTTGGGATGTCGATATCTCTAGTTGACCCGCAACAGCTATCGAATGGAATGCAATGCCGTCATATGCAAACATCTAGATTCTATGGATGGTTCAAACGACGAAAGGAAACTTCGACATAGAAATTCCCGTTCTCAGAGATTCTGAACGGGAATTTATCCCATCGTCACACATCGACATCAAAGCAAAGAAGTGACAGCTCTTTGTTAAGTATTAGGGATCCAAAATTGATGGTTTAATGATTTTCTGTTACGATTCGAAGTCGCTGAAGATGAGCAATGAGCGTGGCTCGAGATGGTAAATCACAAAGTATCGGATTTTTGGATTACAACTTCGCTTTGCAGATGGCGGATTCTGGTTTTACAACCCTCGTATTTAAAACACTGTTGCGAAGCGGTAACGACGACAGCTGCACTTTGTATATCCGGGTCGTTTCCCGGCACCGATTCAGTCGCTCATGGCGATTTATAACCGCAGCATAGGTATACACAGTTTGCGGATAAAGCCAGGCATTCAATGGGTCGCAGTTATTCGAAACTACATCGTGGAGGATTGCGATATTTTACGAACTGCTACTAAAATGCTGGTAATAACTTTCCTAAGCAAGAGTTTTAGGCGACCCGTCATGAAAAGATTCACTATTTCACATTTCCGGTTTGGGTACATTGATCATGCGAACTTTAGGGCAGATGCTTTCAAGTCCGTCCTCGACGTTGTTCGACATCCAGCTGGACGCTGTCCAACATTCAATTTTCTATAATTTTAACATTATTTCGGTTTTCATAAAACCAGCCGAGCGGAAGATAGTCACTTTGCAAATGGTAGCCGCTCATTTCCCTATTTTCATCCGTGTAAGAGGTACTCAAAGACCCGTGAAGAACAGACAGGAAACCGGAAAGAGCCAGGCCATGGCGCGGCTGAGGAGACATTTGCCTGAAATTAGCATCTCAAAGTAGGTGGGCATTTCTCCTTCAAGACCGCTGATATACTATAGGTGAACCCGGGGCAAAATGAGACACCATATTTTTGGTAGATGTCCAGGACAAATGAGACACAATTTTTTGGACGAGAATTTTTATTCCTTATTCCGATCATTTTAAGATTCTTTCTACTAATTTTTTGAGCACCTTGAAAATTTTTATTCAATGAAAATTGAAAATTTTAAACGATTTGAAGGTGTCCAAGAATTTCCTTAACATGTTCGATTCCATAAAAAATATGTTCAAATCATCTGGAGGGTGAAATTCATTTTTGTCCTTTTTGTCGCGGTTCCAAAAAATAGTCAAAAATTCAATTTCACCTTCCACCGTGCTACGTACGTTCACTGGTTCAATATTTCATGATTGGTTGCTATCCCAAAGTATGAAGAGGAAGGAGAGATCCGGATAACTAGGTTCGGCAGTCCAGACATCCTGGGGGCAACACGTCCCAGTAGAACAAGGTGGAACGTTTTACGACTGTAAGGTGTGTATGTAGCCCCATTTTTCCCGGTGCAGGGGGTTCTAGTCAATGTAATACGTGCTTGTCTACTTTTTTCTCATCTCATCAATTTACTCCAAGAGTAAAGAGAATCGGGGGACAAATTTGGTCATTTAATTATCAGCTCGACAAAGGATACGATCAAATAGACTGAACAGAAGATAGTTTCAGGTAATTGGTGTGAAAAAATCAAGGTCTTACGAATGAATAACTGAAAATATGCTGTGCATCACATTCGCTAAAATCTTCTGTGAATCTCATGTGTCAAAATATCGAATTTACACAGTTGGGCGTTACATTATTCATAGAGTGAAACTAACTAATGACTCTTCGTCATTCTCCACACAAGATATAGTCAGATCATTAGGATTGTAACCCCGTTTACCATTCTCATTTCAATATAACGGTTTCGTTATCTCATGCCTCCCTAGTTTGGAGGTAAAATAAATTCCAAGCTCAAGTTATCTCCATTCCGTTGGGCCATTTAACTGCAATTTTATCGGGTCCACTGATAGGTACATCTAATCCAACGACACGACAAACTTCTTTTGCACGTATCGGAGTATCGCTGGTCGTTCGAAAATTGTGGTATGAATTTTGCTGACTGCCGTTTCGATTTTATGGGTTCAATATAGAAATTTTTCAACAGGAAATGTTGAAAAAAGGTGTGATTGCTGTTGCACGTTACCCAGACTGCATCATACAGGTCCCATCTCAAATTCTCAAATAATAATAAAGATCCTTTAACGGCGTTTAATGTTTAGCGAAATATCTATCGGACTCTGAATTCTACTTTCATATCGCATGGAGCATTCTCGCGTATTCTATAGGCGATGATTAAAAATATCGGCTATAAGCTATACTAGACTATAAAATAAATATACTCGGTGATAAGAAGGCACTACTCTAATTTGTCGTAGCACTTCTTTGCCTTCTTTGCCCCAATCTCACAGAGTGTGCATGTGTATATTATGCACAGGTGGCTATTATAGCGATTATTATAGAGGATTGTAGTAGCATGGTATATGTTGTGGATGGCAAATGTATGTCCAAACATTCGAACGTAATTTAGTAATTGACATGTAAAGCAAATTGGTATAACTGTCTATATACAGTGTAAATAGTACCGTTTGAATTTACCAATGTGTGAACGATGGAGGTATCGGTCAAATATAAGTAATTACATCGTAAAATAATTTGTGAATATCCTTGTGGAGAAGACCCACTTTGTTGGTCCTAGTTTCCAGAATTATAACGTTTTTCGGAGTGAAGGTTATTCCTTTTGGAGGTTTTCGTCGGAACTGATACTGCAAGGCTTCCTGAATTCGTCTCCACTTGAATTCTGTCCGAACCAAACTTCGAGATAAATTATTTTTACATTCGACAGGGCTGACAAAATTCAATTTCGATTTTTTGCGAATGATGTTTTTCACACTTTCAAATTGAATGATGAATTATTTCGCTATTTTTTAACCTAGAGAGTTGATTGAATTTTTTTCTTCTTTTTGAATTTACTCGGAATTATCATCCCATCTGCAAAACTCGATCGACAAAGTCAGTCCATTCGATATGGACATCCACCTATTTGTTTCATATTAAGCAATATCCAAACTGTCTTGAGACCGCATCTATTTTGGCGAAGTTACAATTACGCTACTCAATAATCTTTGATGAAAAACGTCGTAACCGTCACCTAACAGCAATGATTCATCAAGAAGATTCATCGATTCATTTCTTACGCTAAATTACATCGAATTAAACCAGCTTTACATTTTAGCAATCCAGTGGTGCAAATTCTAGCATTTCCAAACTGCACCTCGCAAAGCATTCGCGTCTAGTTCAACTATCTCTAACAGTATAAGCTCTGCAAATGCTTCTTGCCCACGGTTCTGTCCGACGCAAGCTGGTGTCTATCCTAATTAGTGTAGATACTGTTAAACTAATCTAGTGTATAATACCTACATGCAGCGACCTTGGTGCATAAATGAACAAGTGCATCCTTGGGATTCTGAGTGCGTGCATGGTTTGAGGTAAATTTTGTTATGTATGCCAAGCGATCACATTACGTCCTTTTACGGTGTACTGTGTTGGCTTTAGCCTGATTTGAGGAGGCCATTATCTCCTAGTGTGCTCGTCTATTCGCTCCACTGTGCAAAGTCTTTTCGTACCTTTATGACCGCCTTAAATTTAGGTCCGACATCCGTGGCCGAAGCATGAGACGTAACTGTGTTGAATAATGAATTGTATCACTTCGAACAAGTATTTATCTGTATTCGTTTGTTGGTATCGATTGTAAGTCAAGGATTCTATTGCGAGCCGATGTTAAGTAGTTTTCCCGTCAGACATGTAATTAATGGTTGAGCCTGATGTAATTCTTCTAGATTATTCCTGATCGTTAATCGCAGCGTGTGAAAAATTTTTCAAGACTTTACCTTAAATTTAACGAGACGGTACAATGTCCTCAACTGCAGATAATTTGCCAAACTTAGACGACAAGCCTCCAATGGTCGAGGCACGAGCCGACCAAATGTCCACGTTTCACGAACCCGTTATGCTCGATGACCTATTAAATGGAAAATCGGGTCGCTAAATAAACGGTGAATTTGGATTATTGCCAGTTAATTTCACATCGACAAGACCACACGAACGACTTGGCAATACGTAGAAACTGAATCACTTTGTTTGAAATGGGAACACAGAACTTATATACACAATTATGTACAAATACATGTGCTTATGTACACCGGAATCAAAATTCTTGAAGGTATATCGATTCCGAACATTAGCGATTAAGGGAACCAGTACAGCTTGAGTTTGGAAATTCGGAATACTCTGAAATGCATTTATTTCTCAGCTAAAGTTTATTTCACATAAAAAAAAAAATTTTCTCTGAAAACCTTTGTCGTAAGGTCTTATAGGCACATCGTTGTTCCGATTAAGGTCGTCGAGGACTCATTTTGTTCAGAAAAGAAATCCTCGTCATGTGAACGAGAGAATTTTTTTACAATTTCGTATTGGCCGAGTTATTTGCAAATTATAGGCCTAAATATTGGAAATTTTGGATGATTGACCGTAACTTTTCACATGAATTTCTTGTTACCGATCGCTACGTTCATAAGATGTAGAATTGCTGTCTGAAGAAAGCAAGACTTTGAGAGGTTGAATTGGACCAACGATGTGCCTGAAACCTTACGACAAAGTTTTTCGAAGAAATTTTTTTTTGATGTGAAATAAACTTTGGTTGACAAATAAATAAATTTTGGAATACTCTAAATTTCCCAAACCAAGCTGCACTGGTCCCCTTAAATGAAATAGCGGTCAAGAAAAATTTTTTTTAATAATGATTATATCTCGGTAATATGTTACTGTATATTACCTACTGTACACTAGTACCTAGTTATATAAGTATGTATACGTGTACATAATAAACTGTAGTGAATTGTGCTTGATAGCGCAATAACATGTGATGTAGAATGCATTCGTTATTATGAAAAAAGTTTTTTCTTCTTTTTTTTGATGTACCGAGCTGAAGACAGCTTTAGTCATGCTGAAATTACGTTTTCCCGAATGTTTCCTGAATAGAGTTGCATGTAACGGTTTACGTACACTCTCATGTTTGCGAAAAAAAAGCTTCTTATTTGAGGAAACTAAACAGTTTTGCAATTAAAAATATTGAGTATTCTTGAACGTTGAGTAGGTATATTCCATTATTCAGAAATTCAATCGTAAATTCAATTTTGGCCGAGGAAAGTCGCGGGCTTGCCAAACAAAAAGCTCATGTTGAGGAAAAGCGATGTTTAAACCAATCGATCGGCGAGCTAGGCCGGGAAAATACCTATACTTAGTTACACACGACGAAATATTGAGCAATTATTTGTTCAGATTCAATCTTTAGTTTTCATTATAGTGATTGATGCGAACAAACGTTTGTTATCATAGACGAAAACATATTTCGGTGCTTTGAATAAAATTTGGGTTTTCTCATCCATAATATTTGACCAGTTGATCGAACAGCAGATTTTTCTTAGCGCGAGAAAAATTTCTAGTTTTTTTTTTTTTTATGATTCGTGAATTTTCTTCGTTACAATTGAAAATCTAATTTTCTTAGTTCAATATTTTTGTAATTTATGCTACGAAGTGTGACGAGCTATGTGACCATTGGAATGAGAATTTGATCGAAGCGTTATCGCGAACAATTATTAATCCGTTTACATATTTGTCCAATGCATGTGACGGTCTACACTCGAGTACGTGATCGACAGGCAGGACACGTGTAATGAGATTCAAATACTACCTGTATGTAGAATATTTGTTGCGAGTGAGATAACGACGAAGTGCTACAGCGAACACCCCCGTCACGTTTCGAAACTCTTGCATGCTAACTGTAGATAAATAAAATTGCGTGTAACAGAGACACGTAGGGAACTAGAGGTTTGCACGACTGCCACCATGCATGACTTATATCGAGGGTATTATACCATATACAGAACGAAATCCTCCACGATCTCAGCTGAGCCAGTCCTAGTCATATCTCTTGCTTGTAGTTTTGTCACATCACTATAATATATAACTTGCTTCAACGTTTCACTGTCAGCTTGTCGTACGTCTCGGAAATATTCGAAAACTCAAATCATCCCTCCACGATAAGTCGTTGACTCTAAAATAACGTGATAATTTCCTCACCTTTCTTTTTGCAGCTCTTGCAGTAAAAAATTCTATCTGCTATCGTTTAATCCTAGAACAAAACCAACCCTTGCTTTCCTTCGCCCGATACAAACATTATTTTCAACGAACCAGAAGTGGTATGGGTCTGGAAAGCTTCTTGGCACATCATCACGAAATACTTACTCGATTCTGTTTGAAAACTAAACCCCGATTCGTCCGGAATCGTGAATCCAAAATTCCTTTATCATCGAATTCACTCCAATCCAAAGTTATCGGTCTAAACTAAAGAATTGGATGGACTTATATACCGGATTCGATGAAAACGTATCTGGCGAAAATACATTCGCCATTTCATTCGTGTTGAATTTATTTCAGGTCGGTTGAGGAATCGCAAATTCTGTTTTAGGTGTGGTTTGATCACTAATTCTTTGAGCTTGAGGGAAATGGATATAGAAAGCATCACATTTTGGATAAAAATTTGTTCAAAAAGCTGAAAAATGAACAAACTATGGCGGTAACCTAACAGAGATAAAAAAAAATTTCTTTAGCAATTTCTCGTAGCGTACGTAACGGGATTGGGTCAGGACTCACGATCACCGTAAGGTACAGCATCCCTATCTCGGGTGTTTGGTTCATCGTCTTTATCTTCCGCTCACAGGCCACTACACACGAGAATTACGCAACGGATTTCAAACTTTCTTTCATCTTTGTTGCTTTAACCCTTTATTCGAGGCGATAGTAGGGATACGTTGTTGAGGACGAAAAATCTATCGTTTACAATAGATTCCGAGTCATCGAATACGATTATATACAATCGGAGAATATGCTGAGAAGAAATACTTCGATATCCCAAGAATGTTGATATAATTCAGACGGGCATAGTGAACAATTTTGAAGTGAGGTGAATTTCTAATTTATCACGAAGTAAAGATCGATATTGTTCATATCTTAAGTTCGCGCGAAAATTATTTCACCGAATACAGCTGTAAAAGATGTTAGTCGTTTCGAAAGTTTTCTTCTCATAAATTCGAATTTTTGAAGTTCCCAAAAGCTGTTTGTTTTTACTACAAATAATAATCGCTTGTTTTTCAATTCCTTCGGAATTTTATCGTCAGCCTTTTACCACCTGACCTAACATGTAAGTAATGGAGATAAAAACATGGCGAATAAGATTATGTGGCGACTGGCGACCCTAAGAACGCCTTAACTTGTCATCCTTTCCGGGTCACCAAAGTAAGACCTCGGGGTCGGTAGGTAGCTATATATATAATAAATTGCCAAAAACATAACAAGATTATATCACCAAATATATTATAATAGAAGCTTTGGACTGGAATTGGAATTGCCGGGTCAACGGTAGCCGCTTACAATTTTGAAGGACCCCAGGACCGAATCCCCAAGCTGGTAACCAAAAAATCCAAAGCGACTGAAGCAGGGTCTGACCAAGCCTTGATGAAATAAATAAAAAGAAGTATCTATTATCAATCTTTTTGCGATAATATCTGCGAGCAGCTTGTCAGAGAACTTAAGAACAAACTTCAAGAATCCTGAGGCATACTGTACTGTATGAACTCTGATAACCTGCAAGAGCTTGCAAGCCTTACAAAACCAAATGTTGAACCATAGATTTCCCCACGAAATTATCCACACGGTTCTCGAGGATTTCACTGCGCTGCGATGTGCATTAATAACGAACGTAGGGTACCTACTCTCCGAATTTCGTGAAGTGAAAATCGTGCCAATGCAAGTAGTCAACGGAATGAGGAACATCGTTAATTCTGGACAAGTTTAACGGTTTTTTGTTACTACTTTTTATCGTTAGAGATGTGGAACATGATCTGGAAAATGTACGACTGAATATGTCACGAAGAAGTATAATCGCATTGTAACATTGAACCCTTTTTTTTCTTCTTCTAAGGATGAAGATTCCTCGACGTGAACACGCCAATTTCACGAAGATCGAGGAGCACTGTAACAGAGCTGCATGTTACATATTGCCTTTCGAGTACAACTGTCCTCCTTCATGTTATATTCTTGGATGAACTTGAAGGTGGAGTGATATCTGCTTTGAAAAACATTTCACTCAATCCCTTCCCGGAAAAGGGGCTGTGGGAATCGCATAAAGATCAAAGCGGCTTAGTACTTCCTTTTATTACGATCTCAATGGTCCCTGCCTTGATGCGCTATTTCCTTCCGTTTTATGCTTAAACTGAAAGTTCTGCTCAAAGCTTCGATCCAAATAATACAAATATTTTTACATTTGTTCGTCAGCTTTTGTCATAAAAATCAATTAATCCCATCTCAACACTAGAACAATGGTTCTAGTCATTTTTTCACTTTCTCCAGTGATTCAAGTCATTTTCTCGAATAATAATTTATCACTGGCCAATATTCTGCGTTAATTAATTTCGTAGCTTGAATTTTTTCGCTAGGTGTTTTAGCGTTGAGGATTTATTCCTCTTCTTTTGAGTATGATTAGATCTGTTTCTTGTATTTCTGGATACCTACATCTTCTAGTTGAGCAAATAAAATCGCCAGAAATTCGATTCGATAAATTTGAAGCAAAAAAAGTTGATGACATATGAAGTAGACGTAAGAATAGTATCTAGAAGCTTTTGTCAATTATTAATTTCACTCAGCTTTACTTTTATCTGGCTCAGCTCGGGATGGGGACCTGGCTGTCAGCTATCTCCGTGTAAAGTTGAAAAACAAAAGCTAAGAGACACGAAAAAAATGTCATTTCTGTCTTTGCCTGAGTACCTATCTACGTTGAAGCACCCAAAAAGTATAACGAAAAAAAAAGAATAAAAAAAGAAGAAAAACTGTGTAGATTCAGTCAAGAATATTTCCTTGCGAATACATATACAGTACCTTTATATATATATAAAGGAAATATCAAAGAAAGGAAAGTAAATGGTAAAAGCAGCTCGAGAGGCAGTCGAGCATGAGTTGCTTCCGTCACTCCGAGAATTCCGCGTTTGGTGGAACTCGTGATATTGAAAGAAACAGAAATAATATGAATTTTTTTCTCCTTTCATTATTCAATTCAATGAAAAAACAAAAATTGTATATACATATAATACATATAACGATAATTCGATGTAACGGAGTCGTTAGTAGAATCGTTAAACCTTTAGTCACAGATGCGACGGTTATAAAAGACCAATCGATAGGAGCCTTCATCCCCGAAGAACTGGAGGTTGGATTCCATCCTTTTCGCCCCTTCACCCAGCTTCGAAAATTTTTTTCCTCTTCATACGTTTAGTCGCACTAAAATAATCCGAATAAAGTGAAAAACGTCGTACAGTCAGAGGTAGACGACCTGAGAATTAAATTGAATGTTTCATAGTACACTTTTTACCAGGACAGAGACTTTACTCGTTTTTCTAAACGTGAGGTTGAAAGTCCTCTGGTAGACGCGCACGTCAGCCCCGCAAGATTTATAATCTCCTGTTTAAGAAGATCAAATTAATTAAAGATAGCATCTTAAGCTTCACAGAAGTCCGTTCCTGCGAGGGAAGAGGGTAGATTTTGGAAGATGACGGTACATGGACCAGAGCCTATCCATTAAATCTTCTTAACTAGGGTAACACCCGAAGGGGGCACAAATAGAATTATACAAGGCTCAACGGAGGGTTCTCGTAATCCTAGCGAATAGGTATGCTTCTTGATGCTGGTTTCGTTATAGACATGGTCAAAGCTTCTCTAACGGATAACAACTCCACTTTTTCGCTCAATAGTTTATTAATCAAAAGCAAAGCCGTCATAGGGTATAAGGTAGAAGAGGAATCAGATGTTATTCAAAATATACCTAGACTCGCTATTTCTTAAGAGACAAATTAATCCTGAATGATATCAATCAAACTGTTTTGCAAATAATTATCAGTCGTACGTATTCCGCGAGATATACTCGACTAACTAGGAACTATTAATCAATTTAATTAATTCCCAAGCATACTAGTACACGCGTAATTCAAGGATTATGCCAGTCGAAATATATACGTTATGGATTATTATGATGAAAAATACGGAGGTATGCATAATATACGTTTATTCGTAATAGTTTGCACAGAATTCTATTGTAATCGCGAGTGCTACTAATATGAGATTAGGTCCAAAGAACAGTTTCCATTCAGATCTGTGAGAGCTTTTCTAGTCGGAAATTAAAACCGAATTAGAGTATGGTGTTTCATCGCATTTCGCGCGCAAGAGACACTTTTTACCACATATTTTAAGCGCTCTGACAGGGATTTACAATGTGTAACGGTACGGTCGTACGTACAATGACATTGTAAATAGTTTTAACACCAGATGCTGCAAGCACTGCACTACCCATCATTTACACCGAGACAATGAGTATTCCGTGCACGTCGATAATAAATTTTGAAAATTATTCATGGCTCTTTCTTTGTTCGTGAAAAAACTTTAACTTCGACCTGCAGGAAATTAGTTTCGCAGATAATTTTATAGCGAGGTATATCGATCAAATTGATGGGAAAAAATAGCAGGTCTTTGCGATCCTCGACGTACGTGAAAAGCTAGACATTTTTTGCGTACAGTGGCGATTAGAAATAATTTTTTGGTCCTTCTCCTCAGGCGAACCACCGACCGATTCACAACATTACATGTCTCCACCATTTTCTGAAATATTGGGCTTTTCGTATTTTTTCTCTCCACAAGGGTGGGATACCCCCTTGGCTTAATTCGGGCTTAAGAATAATAACATAAGATGTTATTTAGCAATTCAAAGTGCTCTTCGGGTTAGACCTCTGTGATTTTTTTTCCTCTTCGAGTTATTCGATTTCAAAGTGGGCGGCTTTGCCTTGTGAAAACTGGAGAGCAGGCTGATTTTCTGTATAAAGATTCTCGGCAGCGAATAGCCACAAGTACCTACCCTCAGGCCAGTGAGCCCAAGCTGATTGTGAGAATCATTCACTTGAGCGAATTAGTTATATTCGTAAGCATTATGGGTTATATCTCCTGTACTATTCGATATTTTTCAATGAAATTTATAGGACCGTAAGACCTAGCCCACATGACCTCCGTCTCAAAATTTGAAATAAATCGGTCAAGTCATTGCCGAGATATTGACCGTCAAATTTGATCGGCAACCGTACAATCTTCTTTTTCTTCTCCGCAGTCACGCTCTAGGAACCACGGTATCTGCCGAACCTTGCACGTATGAGCTTGGAATCTGAAACGTGTGTTCTGGTTACTAAAATTTCGACCTTTATCGGTGTTCGGTAAAATTCAGCAACGTATGTGAAAGTTGAATCTTCGATTCCGAAAACAGTGGCTTAATGTGCGTTAAAAAGTATGAGCGCAAAAAAAAGTCCTTGAATATGAACAGCTTTTTTGGTTTTGTAACTTGGGACGTGAGGATTATTTAGCTACTGAATTTTTGGGGTAACTCTTACAGAAAATTATTGCTCGAGGGTAAAACTTGTCTATTTGATAAACTGAGCCATGATACATTGATGAAACGTTCGGAAACGAACCGGAAGTAATACAAGAAAAAATAAAAAAATGAGGAAGAAAGTATCGAGAGAAATAACGGTGTAGCGTCTTTAAGGGTACGAAAGAAGCCGGGTTTTTTTCTTCTTCTTCTGTGTGTGTTTACTTTGCCGCGGAAACATCAAGAAATTTATTGGATTACTTGCGGGTCGTTTATCGCGGATGGTCGAAAAACGTTGACGAGAATCCGGCTTGACATTGCTATTCTGTTCAGGACTAAACTTGGGGTTCGATCTATCAATGAATATTGCCCGAAGGGGCCCAACGGGTATGCAGGGTCCACCAATTTATGTCAAACGTGGACGAAACAGAGGGGAATATTTGATATTCTCTTGGCAACGGTACCCGCACGTACGACTCTGCATGGCAACATCCTATTTCCGTCGCTTCTTGTGTCACGTATAGATCGACGAATTGACAATATACATCTAAAGTGTGTCCAAAGTGTCGTCAACTATTGGAAACTGCCTCTTCAATAATTGCGACCTTAACCGGGGACCTACACAAACAATTTGACCAAAAGCGCGAACCAATTCATGACACGAGAACGAAGCTTCAGTATTTGAAAAGGCTGCACGAAGCTGGTCAAATTGCATCTACAAATGAGCCAAATTCAAAGTTCAATATCTATGATGCAAGAGCACTTTGGTTATACGTTTCAAAAATCTTCTCGCGTCACAAATTTGAACTTCCTTAGTTTAAATTCTTTTAGTTCATTTGTGGATTTAATTTGGAGATATTGGCTGAATTTTTCTGAAATCGGTTCATGCTTTCTCAAAGTGAAAAATTATCTGTACAAGCCTCCTTTCAAACGCTGGAGTCTCATATTCGCAGCACACTGCAGTCACTAATCATAAAACTATCTAACAAATGGTAGCCAATAAATTTCATTCAAGATAAGGCCGATCGAAGCCGAAGACCATGAATAAATCTGTTAAGGGTACCGTAGACAACTTTATCTGCATTTATCTAGGTTTGTAAATTTTCCAAGATGCTTGCACGATATTTCAAAAGCTTCTAGACCGAGAGCACCCAGGTTTTGGGGGTTCGTTCACCTAACATTTCACTCAGATGTGAGTTTATTAGATCCAAGAAAAAAATGATGATCTGTGTCTAAATTTTTCAAAAGATTTACTAGTTTTTTGCATTAGAGTGGTTACATCAATAAGTGAGCTGCGTGGCTGGAACTAAATCATATTTTCCGAGATATATTTTTCATTCATCTCTCTAAATAAAATCTAAAAGTCTCTCGCAAGCTTTCAGAAGCCAGAAAACTCTCGTGAATTATTTTTAATTGGTTTAGGACGGGTTTATCGATTATCAATTTATCTTGATCTGGCTGACAGATTAATCCAGGCTAACATTTGGGCCATTGATTGATATTTTTACAATTTATATGTATATATATTCTTTGGTTATTTCTAGAATATGTGCGTAGAATATCGCATTTTTCAAATCGATTGGATATCAACACAGACCCAATTTTGAAAGTGTTTGTTTGCTTCAGCCTCTACTAGCTGTAAGCACCTACCCTGTAAGCACTCGACACTTTGACGAGGATGAAGTGATGTGGTCCTGTTGTAGGTTTTGCGTTGACATGAGGCGACTGCAGTCTCAGTGTACCTGTCGCGTAGACAAAGGTAGATATTAGTGAGTAGCGAGCCAGTGTTTATTCACAAAGAGGTAAAAGCTCAGGGGAATCTGTACAACAGAGAAAAAGTTCTTTAGGGGCAAAGAACCGTGTGAACGCTCCTTAACCGGCGCAATATAGAGACGCGGAGTTTCAGAAGGAGTATCGACCCACCTCTGGTGAATATTGCGTTCGCTCTCGGAATCCTCGACCACAGAGAAAGAGACTCAATGCGACTGCTGCAGTTATAGCTAAAGTTGGCGTTCGTTCCCAGATGCATCTGGAACCTGCACCATTACCCTCGTTATTTCACTTCCAGTTATACCATTTTTTTTTCTCTTTTCTCTATTTTTTTTCTAGAAGAGATCAGGCTGAATGGTCGCCCCTTCTCTTGTGCAGATTGCGATTGGAGTATCTAGTCGATACACTTATTGTTATTGTAGAAGCACGCTGCAGCACCCATCAAGAAAATTATTTGCCACATTTCATCGACTCCTTCGGCACTACTCGTTGAAATTTTATTAATTTTTTTTAGAAGAACTGTAAGAGTTTCATTCGAAGTTCGAAGATCAGGATGAAATATTTCGATAGGCAATATACTTATCTATTGTAATTGTAAAATCACGGTGCAGCATCCATCGATATATAATTATTTGCCACATTTCATCTACTCGTTGAAATTTTTGTATTTTTGTTTTTTTTCTCTCGGAGAACGTTTGCGAATTTGTGAAAGTTACATCACTAGTTCAAAGGCACGAGGATGACAAAAAACAAGAACGCAAATGATCATGGAACGAACGGTTAGCACTGTGCGTATCAAAAGAATCGAATGATTCACCGGAGCGGAAAACATTCTTGGAATTCAATTTGAATATGCCAAAGAGTCTCTTCTATAAAAATATAAAGAGGACACGTTTTATTCAAAAATTCACATAAAAATGATACATTGAGCTATTTAGAGATGATTCGAAGACGAATTCGGACAAACGATTCTTATTGTTCGGGGTTCGTATCGTTTTGGTCTTGATGATGTTAACAGTGGGTCAAACGTTTGTCATACGAGACACACTGTGATCCGGGCACTGTTCTCGAAGAAGGGTGAGATTCTTCCGTTTCATGATACATTTCCCAAACGTTTTTTTTTTTTTTCCATCCGGTGAGCTAATTTTATTTTTAGGGTTTTCTGAGATTCAAAAAGGGTTAATTTTCTTTGGGGCGAAGATATCCTGAGCCAATGAAGTAGATCTAATTAAAGACGATTAGTAGCATGACATTCTCCGATTTACTATAAAATCAAGTCCCCCTGGAAATCGCAATCAAAAATAAGCTCAAACAAATTCAAAGCCTAAGATAAGTACCTGCGCTTGTAAGCCGTCTGAGGAATCTTCGCACCCAATTTAATTAAGCTTTATTCTTGATTGTAGGTATTACCCATTACCTAATCTTACTCCATGAGCTTTCCATTATACGACCGAAATTACGAAAATTATATAGATTCACGAAAGTGATACCGAAAGTAATGAGAGAACGGACATATTTGATGAATTTGGAGCCTTTCATTCACGAACCCTGGCATCGCGCGGAAAATTGGCCTACCTTCTCATTTAAGGTAAAAATATATGAAGTAAGTCTTCTTTCTGGATTAATTGAAACTCTCTGCTCGAATTGTGAAATATCATTAACGACAAGAACTGTATTTTCAGAATGTTTACTCAAATCTCTGTTCGGTTTTTTGAGTACCGCCTACTCTCTATTCTTGATACTCGAATATTATCTTCAGTGAATATCCTTCGTTACAAAAATTCCCAGAAATTCCGAGGTGAAGTTACATTGGAAAGCAACGTTTCAGAGATAAAACAGTAGAAGAAACAAAGAGCTTTTTGTTGCTGTGCAATTAAGCTGCCACCTATCTTCTATACACACGTTTGGTTATCTGTACGTTTGATAGTTGCAGATCGTACGAACGTAGCAGAGGCGTCGTATAGAAATATCACATTTTCAGCTAGCTATTGTTTCTTTTTATTATACAGATATAGTATCCTATCAAATTTTATGTCCGAGGAAATTGACCATTTTTGTATTTTCTTTTTTTTGTGTCTATTTTATCCTTGCGATAGGTCTGTTGCCACCGTGAACCCGAGGGTGGCGACAACTTCGTTTTTTTCATTTCTTCTATTACCAAGTTTTGCTCTATATGAGTGTACACTCACTTTATGGGGTAGGTATGGCCCATTTCCAACACATGCAATAGTATCTAATTTTCTTCGAAAACGCCACAATTTGAAGAACCAAACTCTCCATCACCTTATCGCACGCCTATTCTAGGAAGTACTTTTTTTGGACTTAGGATAGCATGACAGGAGTAAGTGAGGCTTATTCGAAATAGGGTTTGTGTCCAAGCTGAATCACATACATTTCGTAAAAATGAACTGTTTCTTGCCTTCAGCGTGAACACAAACTTTATGATACGTACTTTTTGGATTCTGCAGTAAAATCGTTTCAACCGTAAAAGTTGGAATAATGTTCACGAGCTTGTCTAATAGATTCACTGAGCTTAACTATTTTTTTAGGCTCAACAGTTTTCTAGCTTTTCATACCACGACGTATGCATATGTCAATGAAATTCCCGATTCTGGCCTTGCTCTTCGAATACCAACACCTTTCAAGATCGATCGGATTACAAAGTGCGTATCTTCGTCCGACCAGAATCTATCTTTAGTAAATTGTTTACACTCCGAACTCGGAAAGTGGACGAATAAATTGGCCGAGACGTACCAAAATGTGCTCATATTGTGTTTCGAATTTCTGACACATGGTGTAAACACAGGTTTCTCATTCCTCATCACGACCTAACGAGAAGATCGATTTTTCGATCGAACCATACTCAAATTTCATTGGATTCATCGATTCTGGACCTTTGACGGTTCGTTATAGTCAAAATCCTGGACAATATCGTCGTTCATAGAATTATTACGATATTACTGGATTTATTTTTCATTCGAACACTTCGAATAAGACCTTCTGTGTTGGACACAGCGTAAAAGGTGTTAAACAAAAGGTATGCGTTAGTTAACTGTCGATAATGCACTATTTATTCCTTGTACACAGCTAAAAGCTTACAGAGTTCCGAATTACACGCTGTTCTGAATGGGCCACACCTACCCTGTAAGCATACATATGGGGTCCTCTAAGTGCTTTCAACATGGGTGTGACCCCCTAACCATCTCGGATTTTATAGCAACTCAGTGAACGTAATTCCACGTCTATAGAAAGTATCTCATTGAGTTATGTTCGGATTTTTGATTGCAGCCATTTGTAACGAAAATTTGGAGAAGAGCTCGCGTTTTGTTTCTTTTTCACGCTTTGTTGTATTTCTATTTCTCAATTTTGTTGTAAAAAAAAATTCGCACTCTGTTCAGATATCCAGGAAAAAAAAAATGAGAGACAAAATTTTTTTGGACCTTCAGAGATTTTCGCCATAGTTGTTTTTGACGAATGGGGCTTATCGACAAAAAAAAAAAAGAGACAAAATTGCGACAATCAAAAATAGTAAATTCGCACGGCTTATTTCGAGAGCTTTCCATCGATCTGTTATAGATGGGATTTCCGTCACGCGGCTTGGGAGATATGAGCGATTGAATGTCAGGATTCGCGCACAAAATTGACAAAAACCAAAATCAAACTGCAGGGCGTGTGAAAAACGGTAGAATTAAAAACTCTGAAAATAATTCATGATGACACACTTTAGACAGTTTCAAAATGACGTACCTACACCATATGTCACGATAAAAATTGAGGAGATCGTTAGATTACCGCTCGTGTCGAAAGCACATGGATCCTATATTCACAGGTATACGGATTCCATTGTCTATATGCTCAATGCTCATGGCCTGTAGTTATTTTTCATCGAAATAGGAAAGACAAATATCCAAGCAAAACAGATTCCCCAGTTGAAAATTTCAGCTTTTGTAATTTCCAGTCCAGGGAACACTGTTATTATTCCACCACGTTTGAAGTCCAACTGAAGTCCAGGGTAGGTATGAAAATCATATCCACACTGTATAGCATAGCTATAAGTAAATTCACCGTTGCTATCCATATTTACCTGATCCTCGTATGTACATACATTTGCGGATAATCAGTCAGTGGATTTTTTCCCGTAGTTTATCAGTGAAATTCTCACTTCAATCAATGTCAATGATTGATTAGAGATATACATGATTGATTTGAAACTTGGCCACTTCAGACGTTTAATCTCCGACGTGTCAAATTCTTAATTAACTACGAGCAGTCAATCTTTCGGGATAATTACCAAGGACAACAAAAAACCTTGTCGCAGATGATTTTCTATGGACGATCAATTCTATCTCCCATAGTCAATCCCATTGCCGTTGATACTTCACGTCGTTAAGGTACGCGGATAGTTTTTCCATCAACGAATCAACGGGTGATTAGTATCGATAGTTTAGTATCAAAGAATTCAAACGTCTTTACCTGTCAGTCCGCTATTCTGAATCTGGAATCTTAGGGCCCGAAAAACATCCAAGAACTAATACAGATGAATTCAAACACAGAAAGTTTCTAAAGAGTGGCTCGAGCAATGATAAAAAATTTGCTTTATGGTAACTGATAGGTGGGTGAATCTGGGTTCAGTTTCCCTGCGGTACTGGATGCGAAAATTGTTTAAATTAGGTATGCCCTGGGAAATCACTGCCTGTAGTCGCCAACTAAAAATTATGTTTATGTACTTTGCAATTGAAATTTCCTTATGTTCAATCCATCACAGACGTTGATTAGATACGTGAATCTTGTGGCTTGTGCGTCAACCAAATGAAACGTTTTTTAATCATGATAGTATCGATATACTTTGAAACTGATTAAGGAGTTTAATAGTTCCCCAAGTATTTGCGGTCTTCTAGGCTAATATAATTCAAATACAAATTGACATTGTGTTTGAAATGTTCTTTGAGTGGTGTACAAACGAAGACTGCACCCGTGCCAAGACTTCGGTTAAGATAAGAGCTAATTCAGTTAGTTTATGTAAAGACTGCAACATGGTGCAAGCGCAAACAGCGAGCGAACGGACGGACACGCGGTTGAAGCTTCTAGCTTTGCACGGTCTCATGGGATTAGTTGTTAGCTAAGGATATGCGGATACGTATACCTGAAGCTACGGCTACTCATGTATTATACATGTAGTTGTAGAATGCTAGAAGGCACAGAAAACGGATAAGCAAACCCTTGAGACGTTTTAACGAGCGGGGTGCTGGTTATTTTTCGGACAACCGGTAGGTATACAACCTAGCCTACCATTGTCGTTGGTTCGGGGAGGTAAAAGCTCCGGTCTCTGAAGAAAAACGCGTATACCACGGTGCGTATGGGATTCGCGGTTGTAATTTGGGGACCCCCCGTTGCGTACAAAATCCGTAAGAAGAAAAAGGAGAAGAAAAAAAATTCAAGAGGCAAGCCTTGCCCTGCTCAAAATCGACTTCTGAAGCTTCGTCTGCTCGTCCTTCTTCGAGCTTTCCCGCTTCCGTTATCCCGCTTTTCCCGCTTTATCCTCTTTCCACTTTTACCTCTCTTCTTCGCTCGTTGCTTAGCTTCGGGTTCTTGTCGAAACTTCGTTGAGGTATAAAGTCTGGGACAAGAAGAGCCTTTGCTTCGTCTCATACCTTTGCCTCCTCTCACATTTCCGTCACGTCTCTAAGTCAACATCGACTATATATTTCATCAATTTTCATTTTATTTCGTTGCTTTTCACGGCGCAATTTATACGCCTTTGTTGTCTGTCTGAGATCGGAACGTTGAAATGAATTACTGGACTAGAAAACACGGGTGATCCTAAATTAATTCCATTATGAATACAAGATCTGAATAAAGCCTTTCACCGAAAGGATGAAATAATCGCGAGAATTCCCGTGGAAAGGGGTCGCGCATTGCATGCCTGCCTGCCTGCCTTTACGTACACGGACAGAGGACTTGTTAAATGGCTTGTCTCTCTAAGTATGAGCAAATATTGGAATTTCAAAACGCTATTTTCAAATGTCAACTGGATTAACTTTATACAGAATTATATTTTTTTGCAAACCATTCCTGCGGCGCTGTAATATCTGTCGCACATCACATATAACATTAATCGTATTTCAAACACATTTACTACAAGTATACGGACATACTAGTGTAATTTATCGAAAAACCCAAAGTGAACTTTCTCTAAATAATTCACCGAAAAGATCCTTTTTCAATATTGAAAAGTTTGTTAGCATTGAAATAACTCACGTCATATAATTCTGATCAACTTACAACGCTTATACCACAATTAAAACACTATGCAACTACCATTCGAAGTTTCATTCAATCGGAGACATCGCGAAGCAATGAACAAATTAAATTTTCAAAATTGCAAAAAAAATTTTAGCATACGTCTTAGATTATTTCGTGTTTTATGGTATAAGAGGTGACTTGTTATTCAACTGTTGTCAAAACACGGGGAGATCCTTGCTTCAAATATATTATGCATGAACTATAATACATAGCATAGCTTGCAGAGTTATAATAAAGGACAGGGAAATTCTTGTATTTCTTATAAAATAGAAAAGGCCAAAATATCAAACGGTGAATCTCATATAACAAAACAAATAAATCTAGAGGGATGGCAGTGAATAATAATAATAATAATAATGATAATACCGCGGAATATTTTGATATACCTTGTGGGTTCTTGGGAAACCCAAGTGACGTATTCTTATCTTTATTCGGTATTTGGATATTGTGCGTTCTGAAAAGTCCATAACCATTTTTACCCCAAAGGTACAGCGTGATACGCCTTTATACTTGAGGTCCCAAAAGAGGCATACACATCTCGTCAGCGCTCCACATCCGCAGGCTTATACTGTTTTTTTTTTTTTTTTTTTTTATATATTTTTTTTTTAAGGTTGAAGGAAAGTTATACGCTTTCATATACCTACACATATCGATGAATATAACGATTTTATTCCGCAGGTGAACGATTCTTTGTTTTTTTTCATCATATAAGAACATTTTTCTCAGTTTTACTTGTATCGAGTGATAATCAATGCGAAGCATATTCTCACTTGGCTCAACGTGATCACACTATTCAAATTTTGATGCTAATATTGACGAAATATTGACTCCCCGGTACTTGAATGAAGATCAAACCAGCACCGGAGGTAATCAAGTATAGTACAGTACCTATCTACATACTCAGATAATAACTAGACTGTCACCAATTGCTTATAAATTAACGTAATTTTTAATTAGTGATCAGTGATTAGTTAGCTCGAATGAATCTGACGTGACAGTGTGTGTATTTCTATTCACAACTTCAGCAAATCCGAGACCGAATGCGTAATAATCAAGTGAGTACAGGTACAGAGATATCGTATTCACTGACGACCGGAAATAGACTACGAAATATGTATGTACCAACCAGTACGTATAACGTGAACTGGAGATGCTCTAGCAGGCTTTGAGAGAAAAAAACCAATTAGAATGATGGAAGATGGAAAGCGGACTGGATTCTCTCAAGTGCTTTTCACTCGAGCTTACCATAGCGAGCTGGGCTATAGGAGGGTCGGTTTTAGAGTTTTTCGTGGAGGTTCAACGAGATCCAACAAGGCCTGGATCCGATCTGTAGGTGTCTACGAATCTATATAACTTGATGATAGAAGTGGTGAACATTATCTTCTCGAAATGAGCGGAGCTTTCTCGTCTTCGAATCGGCATGTTCGAGAAAAATTTTCCAGGCAATTAACCGAGGACTATAAACGTCGAAGTAGTTGAACTGTTTTCAATTCCGTGATGATATTTTTTCTGCAATTCAACACACTGAGAACCTGCCTATCTAATGATGATGAATCGAAAAAGGGTAAAGAAGTCGTACGGCTGTGTACTGCGAGAATGAATTTTCAAGAAAATCCTCCAGCTCTCTGGTAACATTTTGAAGAAATGCCGAGGAGCTTTTTCATCACGATTCGTATAGTCTAGCAGCGACCCACGCCATGTCTCAGCATCATTTTCAATCATGGCTACCGCCGTTTGTCTCAATTAGGTTATTTATTTGGTACAGCTATTGTTTTCTCGTTTGTAAGAAACACGCGTACGTATATAATAAGTTAGTTACCATCGGTCACCGGTTGAGAAATATAAGCACTTTGTAGCACTTTGCAGTACTCCGAAGGCAGCCCATTTGTACCTTGTAACTTATATAGGCGTACCTATATCTATATGGTATACACGATATTATGTAACAAATTGATCAATTTATAAAGTTCAAATTCCATTATAAATGGTTTCTCGTCTCCACCGAGTAGGTAGTATCTACTTCAATATACTTTTTGAACACCTGTTAATCAAACTTGTAACATCCATATCCACACAAACAAGCTTTGTGGTAAATTGAAGTATAAAAGTGCATTTAAAGTACGTTATCCATCACAAAACTTGTCATTTTAGTACGAGAATACTGTTCATGTACACTCAACAAATTGAAAGTGTCGCACCTAAAATAGGCAACCAAAATTACACCACGTTTTAAGTTGGCAATGCTCATCTTGAGGCGAGTGAGTTAACATGGCATTGCCAACTTAAAACGTGGCGTAACTTCGGTTGCCTATTTCAGATGCGACAGTTACAAATTCGTTGAGTGTACATAAAGTTCTTTTCTCATTATGATTCCTTGAGCGTATAGTATCAGAAAATATTCTACTCCGATCGTTAGTGAATCTTGCTGCTCACGCTATTCTTTAATTATGCATTTCACGGCAACGGATGTTCACAAACGAAAATAACGAGGTTGATAGTCCGATACAAATCAGTGTTTATTTTATTAAGTGAATGTGCCGGTCTAAGACGTAGATTTCAATAATAATGAAAGTAGGGTAATAATTTTGCTTCATTTGATAACGATTATATAATAGACGAATTTTTTCTACAAATCTTGATCAGAATTTTTACAACCAAGATTATCCAGTTTGATGCGAAGACTTTGTACAGATTGACTGGCGTAACTATTGATCCCAGACCCCAGAATATTTATTGTTCAACTCAAATTTTCACCAACTTCGACTAGGTTGACTGACAGTGAGTTTGCAGTGATAATACACTCGACTTTTATTTTCGGATATCCGGTAATCTGGTATCCGTAACTCGATATCATCACATTAGTTACATACATTCCAAAAGCTTGGAAGGTATAAGCATAGCTGTGCACGACTGTCGCGTTAGTCTTGTCAGTTGATTGCGTGTCGTATGGATTCACCGACCCGAATCACGCAATGCTACAAAAAAATAATAATAATAATAATGGTAATAATAATAGGTAAAAATTTCCTCGTAAAATTGGCAGTCAGGTAGGTTGGTGTACCGGGTGTAAACGATTTATTCAATTGCAAAAGCTCAGGTGAAATGTAAATTTTCCGTAAATCCAGAAGAATATTATATCAACTCCGTTGAACTTGGGGGTACGTTGCTGTTATTAATATCTATACCAATAGGCATCTACAATCTACATACTCGTAATGAGTCGTAGTGTGCCTATCTGGCACCTGCAGGAATTCTGTTAGATGGATAAGCCGGGTTTACTCGGTTCGCCAGATGAATTACGTTCTCTTATTGATTATTGGTAATAATAAAGTTGCCTTTCCCGGGTGGGGAGCAATGAGTAAAGCCTAGTTATTCGAGTGACTAAAGTTCAACCGAACTCGACTTACAAAATTGATGCGTAGCCGTATGTATAAATCGTACATTCAGTATACCGCATGAACGTATACGTAGAAGGTAAAGATTACTAACACGTTGTGAGATCGTTAGAGGTTCGTCTTCTTCTCTTGCTATTCGCAATGCCTCGTCTGTTTACTTACGAAATATTCTCGGATGAGAAGACGCTGCTGTTTGTGAGGGTCGCTTGGAGAGCCTTACCTGCAACAAAGAGGAGACAGTTGTTGAGCAGAGTTTCCCTGCTCAAGTCTGGCAGATAAAAAGTTGTACAAGAAGCGCGTTACGATTCACATCAGTAGGAGCCCAGTATACCTAAATCTAGGTATTTGTGCAAATTTACTTCTGCAGCACTCACTGCAGTACATAGAGGACAATTGCGGTCAAAAGGGTACATAAACCTTGGAAATAATATATACTTTTTTTTTCTTCATTGGCTCAGTTTCTTTCACAGCTGATTACCTCGATTTTCAGACATTATCAGACATAGACACAGAGACGGTAGTTCCTTTTGAAATAATTCGAGACAATAGTTAATCGGTCATTCGAATGTTAGACGGCTGCTAAGAAAATTATAGCGAATAATTAAAGATGAATGAGTACTTTTACGTGCGCTGCGTGGTGTAACTAAAATTTAATTTGTAATTTCTTAAACCCTAACACCTACTTCTTTCCGAGTACCTACAAGCCGGCTTGAAACGAGTAAAGTTTTCGTGTTCCGGTACTCAGGAAGTAAGAATTAGTTAGGGTACGTGATATTATAAAGTCAGAAATTCTCTCACAGAACGAGCCCGGGGATTATTAGTGGCATCATCATTCATCAAGTGCAGTTAAGTAATTCACGCTTTGTTGGACAAGTTTGCCAAAGCGCGAAACACTCCTCCATATCAAACTTGTTCAATGTGGTAAATATAGTTCACCTAAATTATAGTATTTCAGGTTCACGTACATACATACATACATCCGGTATCACGGAATCATGACCAATTTCTTCGTAGTAAAGCCTTACGCAGACCTCTGTGTTCATTATCGACGATACTCTATTATACCTATGTCCATGCAGCTTTAATAAGTATTCACTCAATCGTGATTCGTTGCACATCGAATTACACCCTCTGTTGGCATGCCCGGACGATGCTTTAGAAAAGCTCGCAATCTAGCATCGGAAAGTCTGATCACAATATCGGAGCTTGATAGCTGAGCATGACGACTTTAATAATAACAATAATACGCCATTAATAATCGTAATAATTATAATACGGAGACAACCGTGGTACCAATTAAGACGTTTGAAAGTCAACCTCGTGGCGATGGAGAAGTTTAGAAAACTTGAATGTGGAAAGTGGAATAATTAGTCCTGAAGCGATGGTGAAGTCAGTCTGTAAATATTAATTCGGAATAATTATTCTGGGACTTCGGACTTTCCCACTTCTCTGGGTCTGCGGGCTATTTGAGGTATTGGTGAAGAGGCACTTTATCTAGAGAAGGTTGAAGAATTATCCCGGCAATGAAATAAAGGGTGGTTTTTTTTTTTTTTTTTCGTGATTCTAGGTAGCGTAACGTTGTCAATAAATTTAAATTTCCACTCCCCTACAGAGCTGCACTATATATCCAAAATAAGGTTCCATTTGTTACAGCGTCACATTCCTTTGGTCGTAGATATCTTTTCACCGGGGAAGACTAACGTACGACTAAAGTTTTCGATTCGGTATGGCGGGCATGTCGCGATACTCAACGTACTCTACGTGAAATATGAACAACCTTGGCACGTGGAATAGTCCAAGAACTTTGCACGGTGAGGCTCGTCGTCTCAGTTGGTTTTTAGTATTCACGTATTCCAGGTACGTGAAATAAAGCCTTAAACAAAATTTTAAGTCATCCTATGCAAGAGACTTAAAATTTGCTTATCGCTAGATCACCGAGTAACAAACAAGAAGCACCATACACGTTCAGCTAATTCGATAATTAGTCGTTCATGTTTGTGTTCAAATATGATTGTCTCGAATAATTTCTTCCAATTATACGATGATTAGTGAAGATATTTGAGAATGCGCGAACTATTGCAAGAGAAGAACTTGGCGAGTTCGATATTCACCCCACAAATTGCCTCGGGACACCGTCAACATCGTTCCACCGAAAACTTTGTGGCTTTTTTGGTGCGAAGGGTATCAAAATTTGATGAATTGCCTCCCCAAGCAAATCCGGATATTTTCCCTCCAATTCCTGCTGGCTCCTTTTTGTCTAAAGTTTCAGATTTTTAACCGAGAAACCTATTTAATCTTTCACGGTGTTGAGTTCCTTCGCATTCGCATTTGCGGGTGATTGAATTGTGATGACTCGGGAAAATTGGTTTGTACTATTGCTTCGCGAATTCAATTTGTGGTAAATCATACCGTTCTTACTTTTCGTCACCTTCGTGATGAGAAAAGTATCCATTTCGATCGAAAAATGACGTTTGCTCCGACCATGGACCCGAAAATTGCCATATCTCGTTCAACTTGAAATTTTACCTCTCAAGAATATACTCTGCTTTTAATCTTCTACCTAAATTCTGATTATACTTGATACTATTCTCGGTAATGGTATGGACTTGTATAA
Organism: Macrophya alboannulata; assembly: GCA_949628255.1. NCBI lineage: Eukaryota > Metazoa > Arthropoda > Insecta > Hymenoptera > Tenthredinidae > Macrophya > Macrophya alboannulata. The sequence goes on from OX451207.1 coordinate 17,187,898, forward strand.
GCCGATGAAAAGCACCGTGAAAAATCCCTGATCTCACAGCTTGTTATCTGCGTAACGATTTTTATATAAACGACGCTATCTAGTGGAAATTTACGCCCCGTATACTGTAAAATTTTTTGTAATATTACTCTTAGAAATATTTCGTTGATAATCACGAACAGGACGATAATACTTATCAAAGCCGAGGCGGAGGGCATTGGAAATGATATTATCGATACGAAGCGTCATTTCCATCAAACTTCGACTATTGATTTGAGCATCTGGGTAACATTCATATACATACTCTCGTGAATTTATAGGCACGTTAATCTATATGTTAGCTAAATCCTCCAGCTATGAGATAAAATTTTCATTCTACACAATTTCCCTGCCATGGAATCTACATTTTCAAATCTTAATAAGTTAAACACCTCAGTTGAAACACGGAATACTAAATGCGACACTAAAGCACTCTATATATATCCGCATGTATTATACCAAGTTTCCTATTCTGACATGTTAATATATGTTCTCTGAACTACTGTACAGAAGGATCACTATTTCATGCATGTAATTATTTGAGGAGATCGTGGCTCCATGTATTATTCAAATTTTGAGTGTTAATTGTTTTTTGGTTTAATCATTTATATGACTGATTAGCTACGTTCATGATCCCTTTAACATATTGTGAATATGGATGATCATATACATCCCTTTTGATAATCCGAGGTCTTTTCGAAAATTTACGATATTTTTTTCATGTAGGGATATAAATCCGACCGTAGAAAGCTCCAAAAAAATGACTAGAGAGAAATTTTTGGACGTATATAAAAAAGCATTCCGCTGTGTCGCGAAGTATAATGGAATAGTTGTGGACGATGTTTGTCATCTCGTCCGGCTTTGAAAGGAAGCCCTTCATTATTTTCGGTCCACAAGCTCAGCTATACAAACTGAGTAGTCTATATCCTGAGCTTTGCCGTGTATCACATGTTACAATTCCTGCACTGCAAAGGCACCCATTTTAAATGTAACCACACATGAGATACGTACGTATGTAACATACATACGTGGACAAATTTAATGATTATACGTTTTGTCAACCGGGAGAGAATACTAAGAGTACAAAAAATTATAAGCCAGTCAAAGCACACGGCCAACTCGCCGTTCTCTTCACTCGACATATTATGGAGCTTGTAGGTATATTATTTTTCACCACATTTTTCGAAAACTTTACGCGTTGGAATCTGGCGTCATTCTAAACAAAGAGACAACCTATTTTTAACGCTTGGATTAGTTTCGTTTGCCGGTATAGTTGTTAGTTTTGAATTTTTGAGAATTTGAAACTATTAACTTTTTTTTTACGTTTTGAGAGTCAAACACAAAAAAACTTTGAGTTTAGGCTCAATTAACGAGATGTAGGAGCTTTTTGTGTATTAGAATCCGTAGGGGTCGGGTCGAAGTTCCGAATTTTAAGAGTTCGAACAGTCCAAATTCCGATTTTGAATATTACCGATTTAGTTTTTGGGAAGAGTATTTCCCCGAAAGTCTTCGTGTCAGATTTCGGAAACTTGAAATCGGAAAAAGCCGAGGGTATCAAAATTCCGCATCGTGACCATTAAATTTTCGGATTCTTGGATTTTCGGAGTCTTGGACTTTTCGAGTTTTGAGCTGTCTGAATTTCGGTCTTTCCGACACGTTCAATATTCTGAATTTCAACATTCATGAAAATTCAAAATCGTCTCAAATGTATTCACAATTTCGACCTATCGGAACTTGAACCCAGCCCTAATTCACGGTACCACGGAGACCTACCTACTGACCCACATAGCTTTAAAAATTGGGTGCCAACTGCAGCAAACGGGTCCCTGCAGTTTTCAGGCAAACTGTGTTACACGCACAATCGATACAGCGAGAATTCCCCGCGTTACATCTGCGGTGCAAATAATTGCGTCGTAAAGGGCAGAAGGTCGTTCGAAACGCATGTGATACAGCAGCAAGTTATACGTCTACTAAAAACAATTCAGCTTTAGCTAGGCTGAGCCCTTTATATTCGTATTCATCCTGGGATGAAATTTGTTACGGTTCGCTAGCTGGCACGTGAACTCTGCAGCTTGTAAAATCAAATTCCAACTTTCCTCGTTCGGGTTTATGCGCTCGTTCACCTCAAAAATCACAACATATTTAATAAAACGGCTGGAACATTATATAACATGTTGTGTGTGTTTTTTAACTTCCCGTTTTGAAAATTGAAAATTTTCACAAAAAAAAAGGGATTTTATTGGTTTCGGTCCGATTTTTGAAAATCGGGTTTTCATCAGATCTCAACGTTTTGGGGTCCTAGGAAGCTATTTTGACTATTTTTGGATAGACGTCCGTATGCGTGTGTGTGTGTGTAGGCAAATTTTTGTCGTACGATATCTTTAGAACGAATTGACCGATTGGAATGGTTCTTGCGGCGATAGAAAGGGTTTATCAAGACTTAGATCTGATTAGATTTTGGAATCGATCGGTCGAGTAGTTTCAAAGTTGTTCGAAGAATAAAAATTTGGAAAATTTTTTTTTTCATGTTTTTAGCGCATAACTCCTAAATATTCAACACATAGCGGGAAGTCTTAGGGTCGGCCGACAGGTCAACCGGTTTCCTGATTTTTTTTTCATATTTCGTTTTTACAGAACATCAAATCCCTCGTCCAAAATTCCGGCGGAGAGTTTGATAAGTTTGTTAATTATGAGAGACACAATTTCTGAATGATATACCTATAAGAGCTAAATCAGACGCTCGATTAATAAATTGTAATTTATCGCCTTCTCGACGAGTACTGGGTAACGTAATTACGGCATATAATTAGAGAGAGGAAAGTCTCCTGTTTCAAGTATCAATATCGAGATTTTTAAGGGATACAAATATCGGATGACGAGTCTGAGGAATTGAAGGGAGCTGTGAAGACATTGCAGGGATAAAATTGTAAAAGAAATTCTACTAATGAGACTTCTTCTTATCTTATTACGATAGCCATTGTTGTGAGGAACCTTTTCCGTCAGAATACAGCTGTCTACTATCTCATCTTATTAATTTGAGGATCTGTAGATCGTGATCGTGAAGATGTTCAAATGTGTAAAGAATGCACTTTTCCAGCAAAATATTCATAACTTTCTCATTTTCCAATTTTTTTGTGAAAAATTCAAGGGGGATACCCACGAAATATGGCACCGTATTGTGATTTCGTAAATCGTATTTTAACCGTGTTTTAGAGAATCCCCATTTGCTTTTTTTCAACCGTTTATCAGCGGCGGACATTTTGACATTTATTAAACCATCGTATTCTTACTAAGGTTCTATACAAGTGCTGTTTATCAATTGAAGACAATTGTTTGATCATCAGAGTGTTCATTTTATATATAAATGTACGCAGTCCACGAAAGATTTATTTTACGGGGGCGTCAAAGGGAATACTAAATCTCAAAGATGCTGATATCCCTCTATTGTCAACTTTCGTAGCTTGCCTGCAGGACGTCGTGGTATAGGTACTTGATACAGAATTGAAAAGATCCTTTGAAATTTCTCGAAAATACCAAGCTTCTCGACAATCAAAGAAGGAAAGGTAAGCTTCGTTACTAATTGTCAAAGATTAAATTGAATCATAACTTTTGATCTAGTTCAACAAAGCTTACAATCATCTAAAGAGGGTATATCCAAGATCCATTAAGCTCACAAGGCCAATACAGCGAAACTAATTAAAAGTAATTTGTTAATTTTTCGTTAATTAATCGCTACTTCATTCCAAAAAAAATAAAAATTGGCAGATCCAGCTCAGCTCAGAGCCAGCAGAGCTTCTCCAAAATCATTCCCTAGTCAGATATGCCACCCTCTTCCCTTCCCCGCAAATGGCAACGCAACAGATCTTCAGATCTTAAAATTTCAAAAATCTCATACATTAAGGATTATATTCGCTAATTAATGAGGTGAATGAGGTGAACTATAAGGTGCTTAAAAAAGTTTGAATTTCTTGAGGTCACTTGAAAATTTCATGAGATCTGTTGCTAAAAGATTCATCGGAAATGGCGAAAGCTCCGATAGTGGAGGAGCGAAAACCCTTAGGGGCGATTTTCTAAAACCGATAGAAACACGCCTCAACATATTTTATTCAAGAATCGGCGATTCGTTAGAATTTTAATCAGTTGAGAAATAGACGTTGTTCAGTTTCAGATTGATTGCAAAGTTTACGATTGAGTTCAAGTAGTTCAAATCATAGTTCGTTCAGAAGTTTTGTAGTTAACGGTTGACTTACAATTAGAAGTGATGGCTTCGTGGTTAACCTCGAAGTGATTTTCAAAAGGGATTCTGAGATACAACTAAATTGGTGAAGAGGCAGATATACCTAGATCCCGGCAGTGGTAGCCCTCAGCAAAGTTTCTCACTTAGCATTGACAATACGAAATTCAGTTTCAATGATAGCCTTGACTGATTAGCCGATTCACTGTTGGCTGATTCTGGAAATAGATGAAGGAAAAAATAAAACGATTCAAATAGCCCGAAAAAAAACTATGCAATCAGGTAGCGAAAGTCGTAGATAAATCTCTAGAGGAAATCAGTTTGCTCAAACTTTAGCGAGTGTAAATATATGTATACCAATCTACGTTGACTTTAAACTGTAAACGTGCCTATAAGTAAGTATAATAATGTAGTTGAGGTTGAGCCGATACTTTTGCCGGTTCAAGAGACACTGACAGTTTCCGTGAATGACGAAACGATTCCGCTATCTGCTTCTAAATGATACTTACTTAGTAAGGCCGTGCAGGTAGTTCGGTACGAAATACGTACGCTTCGAAATTCAAGTAGTTTCAAGCACAAGTCTATCTACTTTCGGCAGTTCGAGTCTCAGCCAAGTACCTATACCTATCTACCTATACCTACCTACGTTGTGCAGTTTGAAGTAAGTCAATAGTTTAGGAGGGTTTGAGAGGAAATAGCAGGGAGTAGCTCTTGACAAAGCTGTGGATAAAATGTAGGCACTATATCCTAAATTTGTTTTTTTTCTTCTTCTAACCGAAACTCGGCTAAAAGTTTCGAATTTTCTAATATCTGAAACATAACTTTCCGTCTACTAGTATAGTGGGAAAATAACTTTGATAATTTATCAAAGCTAAGGAAAATTGATAGGTAGATTTAGATTTTCAATAGAAATAAAAATCCGCGTTGTATCATCTTCCGAAGCACACCTACAGCAATTAAGTAACTTTAAACTGTTCGTTAAGTGATATAATTTACTTTCTTTTAGCTACTTCCGCTTAGTCCAGAGGAAAGAGAATTTCACCTGGAAATAATTAGAGGGTGCGATTTTCTTCTTTCAGTCTTAGGGGGGGATGGTTGGTAGTGTAAATCTTGATTTTCGGGAAAATCCATCAATTGCGTTCGTTGCCATTTTGATTGAAAGGGTTGGTTTTCTGTTTTTTTGAATAACTCGCTTATTTACAACTTGGGAGTGAAAATGATAGAGACCAAAGCTGTGAAAAATTTAATTCGCCACAAGTTTGGTCATTATCATTTTTATCCTCAGATCGATATTTACAGAGTTAGACTGCAAATAGTGGTGAAAAACTGTTATTTTGCATTATCTCGTTTATCACAAGTTTATCGTAAAAATGGTAAGGGACAATCAGGCAGGAAATTTTATTTCCTACAAATTTGGTTATGACCATTTTTACCCTAGGATCGATATTCTCAATGTTAGAATTAAAATAGGGGTGGACATTGTTGTATTTTCAGTTATTTCGTTTATTATTAAATTTATCGTAAAAATGGTAATTGCTAAAGTTGTAGAAAATAAAATTTCCCACCTGATGGTCTTTTACCATTTTTACGATAAACTTGATAATAAACGAGATAATGCAAAATAACAGTTTTTTACCCCTATTTGCAATATAACTCTGCAAAGATCGATCTTAAGGTAAAAATGATAATGACTAAACTTATGGCGAATTAAATTTTTCGTAGCTTTGGTCTCTCTCATTTTCACTCTAAAGTTGAAAATAAGCGAGTTATTCGAAAAACAAAAAACCAACCCTTTAAATCAAAGTGGCGGCGAACGCAATGGAGGGATTTTCCCGAAAATCGAGATTTACACTACCCAACCATCTCCCTCTAAGACTGAAAAAAAAATCGCACCCCCTAATTATTTCCAGGTTGACCGATTTTTAGACCTATATCGACTGGACTAGCTTGGAGTCGAACGTTTAAAGCATCACGTTAATCAGCTGGGGTTATTTTGAAGGAAACGTATGACACGACCTACACCTTAAATTTAAATTGAATTATGGTTAACGTTGCGTTCGCAGGGTTTCGCGATTCGCGCGATAACACTAAAAACACGAACAAATTCTCTCAAATTGTTAGAATGCAGAAAAATTTCGAAGAACCAAACACTACCGTGGAGTATATAAATAACCGCTAATCATCTCATTTCGAAAGCTTAACTAAAAAAGGCTAATCGGTCAGCAGAATTCGCACAGCCTTTAGTTACAGAATTAGGCGAAAATGATAAGAAGTGTATCCCGCTCTAACTTTCCCACCGTCTTGTTTGGTCTTGCCGAAATAATTAAGATGGTTTGGTGGGCGGCGGCAGGAGGGTGAGAAAGCAAGAAGAGGGTGAGATAGGTGAAGAGGAAAATCCGATGAAAGTTTTACCCCAAAATAAACGAGATAAAGATGGCCTCGCTAAATAACAGACCACACTAATTCACTGGTAATGATTAAAGTAAACTTTCGCAAAGAATTTTCGACTAGCTAATGTCGTTCGATCATATCGCGATCGAATGAATTGGTAAACTTCATCTTATCGTCGATATATTTCCGATCGATCTGACGAAATATTATTGAAAATATATCGCTACGGAATTATTTAGCTATGCTAAGACACTGACATTGATAATCACCACTGTTCATCTGACTCAAGAGGAAATTCCTCGTATATCAATGTCCACAATCGAAGTTGCGATTTGTAACTTTACTGAGTGGCTGCTTGAACAGAAACCAAGCGTTTAACTTTCAGTTCGACAATATCGAGCTACAAATCAATTGATTCCCCGTACCCTTAGGATCCATATACTTTCCTTACTCGGTTACTTTTTTCCCTCCTCTCTCTCTTTCTCTCTTTCCCTCTTTTTGCGAGGTTCCCTTTCTATCCCCTATCTCTCAGAACTCGCGAACTCGATTCTACAACGATTCTACAACGATGGTCCTCCACGCGCTACTTTACTCCAGGTAGGGTAAGATCTTCAGCCCTCCGTCTATCGAATCTTTGTCTGTTTATTAGCTCCGTATAGAAAGCAAAGCTATACGTATAAATTGGATAGCGAACTTAGCCAAGTTCATACGTAAGCGAATTCGAATACTAACCGTACGGATTTGTGAACAAATTATGGTTTCCTAAGATTACGATTGGAAAGAGGGCTGAGGCTGTATATTTTATACTCTCGACATGTCTTTTCTTTCGGCTAAGCATTGTTCTTCCTGATTATTGTTCATTGCCGGGATTAGTGGAGGATCGAGATATTGCAGAACTTGACACATAACTTATGACGAATTTAACTTGTTTTCTGTAGACACGAGCGTGTGAAATTATTTAATAAAATTCATTACTTATTTGATATGAAAATTAACAGATTACTCCGAAGGCAACCCACAGCGTTAAAAAGTAAATTAAAGTTTTAATAACCTGTGATCCTCCGACAGATAAAAGTGAGGGAGCTGGAGGCAGCTACCTGATTATAGTTGCGGATGGTTTTAATACCTAGGAAGAGGGAAATGTACCAACCAGTTCACCTAGTTTGGCGTCGTTTCCTCCCATTTTATGAATAGCGAGGGAGAGCTCGAAGTATGTGTGTAGATACGTAGACAGGGGTATATAGGTATACACTGTGATATGCTTCGTACGTGGCTTTGCTACTTCGCGTATATACTAAACTTTCAAATTACCTTATAACTGTTTATTGAAATAATTCGATGAAATCGAATAATCAAAAATTGTAGTAAAATTTGACGCGAAAATTTGAAACTTTGTAAACGTTCGAGTCATTTCAAAAGCTCTTTTGTAGGATTACTTTTTCAGTAATTACCCAGGATCATTTATATCGTTCGCGAGAAAACGTTAATCTTCGTTTCTTACTCAAAATTATTGAGAAAATAATCTTGGCGACGGTACGAATTCAAACAGTTGCCCATTATCCCTGATTTCCAAAGCTTTTCATCACATTTCGATTACCTAATCAACAGACTGTACAAGTCATTCGTTCGTAGGGCTCAAAGGACGGTGATTCACTTCGAAGAATTTGAAGACAGGCTGGCGTAGAACTTATACCGTTAGGTACTTTTTCGAAACGACGAAGAGGGAAAGTTTCTGATCATTAATTTTTAGTCATGCATTCAGGCGATTTAGAATCAAAATAATTTTGTATTTGCCACTGTTTTGACAGAACAATTGTAAATACAATTCTATAAAAAAAATTTATCCAAGAGGTTTCTGTAGTCCTACTCCTGGTCGATATCATGCCAAAGTCCTTCGGCTATCTTTAATGTACTCAATATTTGCTTACTGGCAGTAGGTACCATTCCACGGGGACACTTTAGAATATACATAAAATATTCAGTTACACGTGTATACAAAAGTTAGAACTTATGAAAATACAGACAGCTTTAAAAAGTGTTTAAAGTTTGAACCTTAAGACTTGGTAAAATTCGTTGGAAAAAATAGAAAACAAAACTCAAAATACCTATCAAAATTGAATCTACTCGTATTTTATTTGAGAAAATTCTCCTCGACGATTGTCTTCCTTCAATTCGGAAATAAACTTCTTTTGCATATAATTAAGCAACGTTCTGTAAGATAACAACTTCGAAATACTTTCAATATTTATTTCACGCAAAAGATTCAGCTGGGATTTGACTGAAAAATCATTCAGCCGCTGAAATTCTGCTACGAAATTTCTAAAAATCCAGCCACTTCCAGTTTGAAATTTTTGATTCCTACGAGCTTTTAAAGAATGATCACTTTCAGGGTACAATTTTTGATTATTCTTGATGAAATTTGATTCGTGATCATTCGAAATGTTTCCGGAATATTATCAAAAATTGCCATTTTCGTTTGCTCCAAAATATCAATATTTCTCTTAGTATAGATTTTACTTTACAAGATACTCGACATCAATTTTGGCAAGTATAGATTAACCAAGTAGCAAGCTTAAAACTTTTGTTCAAAACACAGCTTTAAAATTCTGAGTGAAATCCGGTGCTTCTATTCACTAAATAATTCTAATTTTTGTTCTACTATTTTGGCAACATGGCTAAACGTATAATAACAGCGATTAGGAACGGATTAGGAACTCGTCGAGATCCTAAATAGCCCAAAATTTATGTGGGCGTTAATGAAACACGAGCGTTGAAATCTGAAAATTGATACCCTTCCAGTTTTTGACCGAAAATTGGAGATTGAGCATCGCAAAAGTTGCATGCGATAAATTGGTCGTATAGTTCCTTCTCAAACAAAGTAATTTAGTTCCATGATCGCATCTAGCAAATATTTCTAGTAATATTTCAGACAAATTGATCAACCTTGACCGTTTTAGATTAGACTTAAAATCGCACTCCATTCTTTACCTCAGGGTTTAAAGAATTTTTCTATTGGTTCACTTCCTTGCGATTAGAACCTAATATTGGTGATTCTATTTCGGTTGAACTGGGTCACGTCAGACAAATTCAAGGTGACTTAATTTCTGTTAAATGTGACGGTATAGGATTATGGATAACGTGACGAACTTCATGAATTATGTATTCGTTTTTCAATGCACAGTATTCCTTCTTTTTTTTTCAAAAAAAGTGAGAAAAAAGGTGTTTTTTGATCGTGTATGAGACTTCAAGTGAAATCAGGCATGTAGTTTATACTTGGGGGATGATTTTGACACGCGTGAAGATCCGAAGCTGCGTTTATGGAGTACCGCGATATTCTTTAATACCCTTTTTCGTCGAGACTCTAATCTTGGAAAGTTTGCTCAGCAGGAATGGATATTAAAAAAAATCGCCCTGGGCCTAACCAGCTGAACGCTTTTGGGTAAGGTAGTGAGCTGCCAAAAAATAAATTGGTAGAACGCGACGGTTTAACGCTATAGTCTTATATGGAGCTTGGAACAATAGATTTAATGCAGCCGGCGCTTTCAGGACTTGAAATACGCCAAATTGACACTGTAATTTCACGCCTCGCAACCCTGTGTGTATAAATTCGTATATATACGTATGTGGAGCGGGGCAGGGGTACTGAACCGGTCGATTAACTCGGATATTAGGTATAGGGGTCAGAAAAATTCGCTTTGTCAAAAATTCCACACGGTTCGAATAATGGCATTTCTATTCAATAAGGTTTTTCTTTTTTCTTTCTTTTAACTCAAATAACCCTAACGCGCTTCTTTGTAGCTATCTGGTCGGTCATAATTTAGGAAATACCCTCATCAACGTCCAAAAAAAAATACCGACTCACAAATTTGCGTTACAAATCGTGGAAACTCGAAAAAATTGCATTTCTTTTTTTAATGCAAAAGCGCGAATGTACAGTACGTCTATAATTACGAAAATGTACATGTAAAGCCAGGAAATCTCTGATTAACGTCATGTAACGTCAAAACTGCGCTTTATTTTACCATAATTACCAAGCTGTGTACCTGCCGAGCTTACCCACGTTTCGCATGTCGACTGAAATACCTTATTGCGATTAATTACGCTTCGGAGAATTTACAAAATTACATAACGTTACGAACAGGTGATTAATTGCACCGCTGATTTTGATTAAATCTGATCCTGATCCTGATCCTTGATCACTACGTTTTCACTCTGTGTAACAACAAACACACAACAGCCGCTGTGTGGTTATGGAAAATTGAATTTTTTATTTTGGTTTCAAAATTTTCTAAGCTCTTCACCAGTTGCAAAATTTCCAACATTAGTATCATTAGCACATCGACGTTTCAGAAGCTTGAAAAATATTAAACTTGGAGGGGAAGTGGATCTCGGTAAACCTCTTGAACATGCCCATGTCCACTCAGACGACAGTTGCAAAATCTATGTGCAGAGATCCGTTTTAGTCAAAAAATAAGATATATTTCGGGATAATATGGTGCCAAAACCGTATGCGGGGCGACGATTAGCAGTTATCAATGAGAAAACCATAAACTTGCTCTCAAAGTTTCTGAAAGAAGTTCTTGATTCGGATACTGAACCAAATAAAGTGTACGATATGGACGGGTCAGAGTTTCCGCTAAACAAGCGTTCACCTAATATCTTTGATCCATGGGGTAAGAGGAAAATCATCTTATCCAACTCATCAACTTATTTGTGTTCGGTTTTAACTAGGAATCTTTCAGAATTAATCATTCCGGGTCTACTATTCAATCGATCATCATCCAATTCCTTCCTGATTGTCTAAATATAAATTGGCGAAAATTTCACCGATATATCTGCAGTAATTCGGTACACATCACTGCAGAAATAGAGTTTCGTTCCTCGTGCACTCCGTAACTATTTAACTCCTTCGGACAGGTGATTTTACCACTGCGGAAACAGTGAACCAGTTCATAGTTAGATAAGTGAACTTTCTTACGCTAAAACCGTCCCTACATGGGTATGTGAATCTTCCGTCGCGTAACATTATCGTTTTATGCAGTTATTGGAATTGGTCCATTGTGAGGTAGTGAACTGTATAGTAAAACTGTGAGGTAACTGTGTCATATAACAAGTTCCCCAGCTCTTATTCTCCAACTTAGCCGTCAACTACTCTAGAACGCTCGTGATTTGAACGGTAAGAATTTCTGGATAACGCAAGTTCGCACGTTTTATTACGACTCATTGTTCAGTTAGAACTTTTCGTAGTTCATGCTCGACTAAAATATGTTCGATAGAAATGCATATACTGATAGAAGCAATGCTTTCGAACGGAATCCAGTGAGAAGTGAGGCTCACTGCATAATAAGTGCAATATGAATGAGGAATATATGTATGGCAGGAATTCCAGGTCAACTTGTTATATGAAGATCAAAGCTTTCGATCGAGATATTGATTTTAGAAATACGATTGTCGAAAAGTAGTACACGGAGACATGATGGTATAGCAGGAAGAGATCGTCCGCATAAGAACGTTGCGAAGAAGGACTGCAGCAGAATGGCATTCAGAGAACAAAAAAAAAAAAATTCTTCGCTAAAAAATTGCACGTTCATTGATTCTCAAATAACTTGAAAAAAAAAAAAAAAAAAAAATGGAAGAAAATTACCACAGACCCGATTATTTCTTCTCGGCTGGCCTGTATTCGTAATGAACTGGCATCTCTATAACTAGAAGTTTAAATTATTAGCTTATAGGAACTCGAGGAGTAAATCGCTGACGGGATTTTATTCGACTGTATAAGGTGGATGATCCAGCACTTTTTTAATCGTACAGTTTGCTAGCGAAGAACTAATGGTCGAGTAATAGCGATGATACTGTTCAGAATTTTGTTGCATTCAACTCGATTTTCTATTCCCAGTCAACATTCGACATACATAGGTAAATGGAAAAGCAAAATTTGAAATACGTATCTTGGAGTTGAATATCCGAGAATGCGAAATAGAACGAAAAGAACATTTTCCGAAAATTTATAGCACGCTACCGAATTATGCCTCGTCACGCGAATGATCCGTATTACCCGATTAAATTGATATCCCGACTGTAGGTCTTGGTGCTTTAAATTTTTGCGAGATTAAAGGTCAATCAGAGAAGCTTCATGCCATAACAACGCACCATGTCCGACTTGAACATCCCACTGTTTCCCTTTCGGCTCTCTCTCCGCCTTTGTCGCAGGCTGCAAAGCGTTCCCAATCGTAAGCAAGAGCTTGCAGGCACGTTCGCCACCGTGCCTCCGTTAACACAGATTTATACAGTTTACACGGCAGCTTAATACCTCCACCTCTAGCCTTATTTCCTGCCTCCCACCTCCCACCTCCGACCCCAACCACCCACGAAGAGTAAGCTCAGGCGAATTGAACCCGCCACCACAAAGGAAGCGGCCCTCGCACTAAACGACGAAGCAATCGATCCACTTTCGTCCAGCTCGGCTGCTCGTCACATTCACAACCTTGAAGTAAGCAGTCCATGTATCTACTGTGTTCGCGTATACTACAGGTATCAAGCTCTTATACATCGAGTCAATAAAACCAAGGAAACCCACTTGTATTTGACATAGAGTGCTTTATGTGAGAGCCGTAGAAATAGTGCGATAGTTCGAAAGGTGGTCTTTGAAAACTGACGTGTTTGATCTGAGTTGTTGAAAAAATTTACTTAACAAGTATCTTCGGTGATTCTTTTTCAAGAAAGTTCGACTCCAGGGCGGAAATAGTTGGAGAATGTTAGACCACGATATTCAAACAATTAAAGCTCGTATTCAGCCTTATACCCAAACAGCGTGAGATGCTGAAGGAACTTAGATTTGGAATGTAATGACCTGTGCAAATAATTAAGAATTTTAGGAATGCCATTTACGAGGAGCGGTTTAAAGGGGCATGTATGTTATCTTCTCATGTGTTCGAGTTTCTGATTAGATCCAAGAAACGTAAGACACATTAAATTACTTGCAGTAGCATTAGTAGTTACACTGGACACAAAAACGTGCAGAATAACTTGATTTTTGTAAAGAATCAGAACCATCGCTGCTTCGATTTTGGAATTTTTGGGTCTGAATTCGTTCAGAAGGCAATCTTTCATCAGATGAACATAGAACGTTTTGATATCTCAATTTTCGACTGAGAAAATTGAAAATTAAGCGATAAAGCTTAAGAAATTGGAAAAAAAAAGTTGAAAGAAAATTCGTAACTCAAGTAATTTTGCAATATCCGAAAGTTCTACGTTCATATGATAAAACCAAGTCTTCTGAACAATTTCGGACCAAAAAATCTTAAATCCAAGTGCGGCGATGGTCCGTGTGACAAAAAAACGTGAGAAGATCTTCCTCAAATGACACTCTAGCTCTTTACATTCGCGAAGTTTAATTTATGGGATTGGCTATAGGCTTGAAATCCCCTCGACTTGGAGCTTAGACGCTTCCCGCTTTACCCCTCACTCGTTCTAAGGGTGAAACCTCCTTAAACGGATAGCTTCGCGTGGTTACATCGCACCTGGACTTGAGTGCATAATGGTCGTCTACGCAGAGTCTCCTATAAGTGATAGCCCCAATCCTGCCACGGTACGATACTCCATCGTAAATAATCGATGACGGATAAGGAGTCTCCGGTTACCAGTTTCAACGATAAGTCACTTAACGGCAGGATAGACGTTTTGCCAAATTAGAGACAGTTTACCGTATTTCAGAATCGAACAACAACACAATTACTGGCCCAGTTAACGAGGTTTTTTTTTTTTTCTGTCATCTCAGAAATGGATATAATTGATCTACTCAGTACGAATCGCAATAGCTGGTCTTCGGAAGTGTTTAAACGAACTACATTCGCATTACATCAGTGAAACGGGATTCTTCGTTTTCTGTTATGATGTCGAATTGTCAGACACCACTTCTCGTCAGTGTATAGGGGTTGATTGCTTTCAACGGCTAAGAAACATTCCGTTCGCAGATTCACCAATTACACGGGTAATTATTTTTAGATAATAACGAAAGCTAAATCGCGAATGCCAATTAATCCAGTATTAAAGCGGAATCGTGAAGCCCACTTCTGCAAAGATGAGGAGCTTATTCCATTCAGACGATGAGTTAAGGTTTAGGTAGGCTGCAGAGCGAGGAGGTCATGGGAATTAAGAGGGAATTTGGAGCGGAGTTTTCAATATTCTCCCAGTGGCAATTAATCGAGCGTAGAAATTTCAGGCCTTATTTCTGTGATAGGGCTTTTCAATTCTTGGTTGACGGTTTCCAAAGTTCTTAACGGATCATTTGTCGAGAATAATAGTGTCTTTTCGTTCCACTCACACGAGAATGATCTTTGCATAGTAATCGAATCGTACAATGGCTGGTGAATCAACCTCCTTCGTGTCAATTGAGTTTTCGAACTGTTCGCCATAAAAGGTAGACGCCGATGGCATGACGTCTCGCTCGAAGAGGCCTTGACCTCTGCTGGGACCCGAGTGGATTGCCTAGCCGCACGGAACTCACCAAGACTTCAATTTCCTGCGCATTGTATGCCTCCATCTTGGCAGCTTATTTGCGGCATCAAAACCTCAACGTTCCGTTTTCGGAATAAGTATATGTATATGCAGGGGTACTACAGACGTGCTAACGCTTTAGGGTGGGTCTTGATGTTTAGTTGAGGATTTGCTCAAGGTTCGCAAGGGTTAGGGATAAGTAGATATCTATATACGCACAACGATCGGAATTGTAGATTTGTATGTACCCATTCGAAACGGGGGACTAGCTATCCTATAACTCATCATCGTAGAGGATAATCGGAGGACCTTCGACTCCCTCGTAATGATGTATCTCGGTGTATTTGCGGTGCTTTGCGATATTATCTATTCATCATTGCAAAGATGAATACCACGAGGGTTGGAGCCTTTATTTTGCGGAAAAACGATCCTGTCTTGATCTTGTCAAAAATTATGAATCCAGATCCCGGTATAACGTGGGCGTGAAAATAATTCGACTGGCCTCATAAGACTATCTGAGACGTGGATTTATTTCCAAGTATAAATCAAAGGCCGAGATTATCATCGAGTAAAAAATGTTGAGCTCCTTTCAGAATTTCTTAAATACTTTAAACGTCAAAAAGCGCGGCCGATATTCAATATGATCCGGATGAAATGGTGAAAAATCTTTCAATTCTTCAAGACTCTCTCTTAAACCTCTTTTTTCTTCTCTTTTTTTTAGCTTCTTTTCTCTTTTTCGCGGGGTGCAAAACCTTCGTCGCTAATATCTCCGGACGAAGGAACGGAAAGATAGCGTGCAGCCGAATGTGTGATAGATGGGAGAACGGCTAAAGCTGCGCTTAAAGACGGGTCGTGGGAATTAGTAGCTATCTTCAGACGTTAATGACATCGATAACTCATATCGATAATTGAATGCGATATCTGACAATCAATAGCCAGCTATCTGATCAACTGGTAATACCAATTTAGAAATTGGAAACTGCCGTGTTTCCAGTCAACCTTAATTTTTCAATTAAAGAAATAGATGGACACGCTCGATTGAACTACACGAATTCAGCCGTGTGAGATAACTTTCCGCTTGTTTCAATCCTGTTTACAAATTTCGCAAAAACGAAAATAGCGAATCCCTTGTATCGTAAAAAAAAAAAATGACGAATGAGCTGAGAAATTTGCATGCAAAAATGAGAATCAAAGTACAAAATGCAAATCACACGTAATCCAAGACTCTTGATAAATTTCCAGATTTATTTTCCGAAATTTTAAGACTTTCGGAATTTAGACTGCAGACTGTAGTCTGTCTTGGATGACTACTTCTCCTCCTTGGGCTTAATGCACAGCAATGCCGGATACTCGACGGATTCCCTAGACAGCTCGAGACCTCGCTCATAACGAGCATAGACTGTATTATGTATTAGGGTATGATGCTTTATACTCCCTAGACGGCCTTCAAATTATTCATACAAATTAAATCGAACCAAATATCGTAATAGGTAGTCGCAGTAATCATTACTGTTCTCTTTCAATGTATCGTATGTAGAACTGATCGTAAGCCTTCGTACTGAGTTGAGACTATTTTGTTAAAATCTTGCATAACTTTGGGCTCTATTTCGCTGGGATTTAAGAACCCTGTTTTAACGTGGTCTTCGAGATCCTTTTAACACAGATATTCTTCTCTTTTGAGAGAATTGATTGATGTTTCATTTGTGTAAAGATCAGTAATATCTAGTCCAATTTACACTTAGCATGTGTATCGATCGAACAACGATAGAAAGCGGATAAAATCAGGTATATCCGAGTATCCAAGTTCATCGATCGATTCATCATGCGAAATAAATTTATGAAAATTTTCCTCCGGGAAATTATTCGGGCGTGTGCGAGGTTCGAATTGGTCTTAAAAGCGAGGCCTATCTATATAACGAAAGCACTAAATAAAAAAGAGGGAACTTTTTCCAATACTTCTGCCGCAGATTCCGGACTCGGTCCAGAGGGTCTCTTCAGTAGATTTTTCTTCCTATACTCTCGCGCCACGGTTCCATGCATTTAAACATACAATTTCAACATCTCGGGTGCTTAGTTAGGTTCCTTTCCTTAGGCTTTGTGTGCTGAGAAGTAGGTGTCCTTTGCATTCTTGTGAAGAAAAAATCCCGAGTGAAAACCAACTTACGAAAATCTAATCGCACTCAGGGTACGTAACGATGAGTAGATCTCTCTTGGGAAGGGATGCTTCTGTATACAGGGATTTCAAGAAAAGCGAATTTGACCGACCGTGCACGACCACTTCCTCCTGTGGTCCCTTCGGGTAGCCCACAGCTCGGTACATTAGAAGCCCATATCTATTAGATACGCGAAACGTGTATACGCGTATACCAAGAGAAAGACAATTTTGAAACTCACTTTGAAATTGTATTCGATTTAAAAGTCCCGAGCATCAACCTTCGCCGAGTTATATCTACTCGACCGCGATTCCCTTAGGCAAACCGAACCAACCGGCTTCCAGTTCCCAAAAGATGGAGAAAAAGACAAGAGCTGAAAGCAAGTCTTAAGGTATCAAGATGACAAGTTTGTAACCCTATACCTCAGCATTGTGTACCTCAGGTTCACGTTCAGGCGAGCTTGAGCATGGGGAAGCTTTCGTATGTGCCTAATCATTATTTATTATACTTAATACTCGTGCTTCGTGTTACACAATTCCTTGTTCGCCGCCATTTCGTGTGCTATTGTTAGTGGTGTGATGGCTGTTGCTGTTACTGCTACGGCTGGTGCTATTCTCAATTAATTACACCATACTCTCTACCAGGATTCTATGTTTCTAATTACTGTAAAGTGCTCGTTGAAGCCTCAACTCGCAGGTCCATGTTTAAGTGATATTTTGAGGGTGGAATTCTGGTGGGTAATTCCGGCATGTCATTATTATGCATCTTGATTATTCGTTAGCGTTTTTATTTTAACCGCACCATCTCACAGCACCTGATTTTATACCGATAGAGAGTAAAAAGGATCCTCGTGTCTGTCCAACAGCACCAATAGCATTCGTTCTCCTTTACAAAATCATAAACTTTCAGTCCATCCCAAAAGTTTACTTTTCTCCAAAGCTCCGATGGCCTTAGAGGACCTGCGAAGATGGTACAGAATAATAATCCTCCATCGATGTACAACTTCGAAGAGAAGTAAAAAGACGTTTGGTAAAGAGAACGACATTAGTTCTGAAGGTAATCGTAAAGAAAAGCAGTCATCGTCGAAAATTGACAGTGCGAATGTGAACGAGAACCATTCGAATCGCAAAACGATCCATCACCTTCGGACGTGGATAGTTATAACCATGAATATTCAAACAATGGTGATGAAATGGTTTTTGCTAATAGAACGCTTTTTCGAATTTCCATCTATGAGACCTTCGGTGAAACCACATTCCCGTCATTGCACGGTCTGCAGTCTATCAATAAAATTGTATGAGACGGTTCTCGTCATAAAAACATATTAGTAATTATAACGATTGACTATCCGCGAACACTTGTTTGTTACTATTGATTTTCTGGTAACTAGAGACTCCGTAATAGTATAACTCTGAAAGTAATTTATTCGGTCGTTAAAATTACGCAATATGTACTATTGAAGCAAACTGTTGGTGGTCCTGTTGACCATTGACGTTAAGAATTACGATTTCCAATATCAAACTACTAAAAAAAAAAAAAACTTCGTCAAACCAATAGTCTGGGATAATAGTTTTTCGATAGTTTCTCCACAGTCCGTTTTTTGTCAGGGTACTTAGTAATAGTCGACTGAGAAATTGTCTTGACCATTTTTACCCAGTGATAAATAACAAACAGATTGATCGTCGAAGAGGTATCCCATCTTCGCAGAGGAAAAAATACAGCCCTGAAAAGGCGGTGATATTTGATATTGAAAAAAGTCATTCGCTTCTATGAGTATCGTACGATGCAGTCCCACACGATTGATTCGGGCAAATAGAAAGTCCAAAACGGAAAAAACAGTCTGCAAAGGTCCTGGAAATCTCCAGACAAATCGTTCGATCGGTTTCCGAAATTTTATGTGTTATCTCTGATAGTAATACGCAATGAAATGAATTATCGATTAGGTGTAATCCGTGCATTTTAGAATTTCGTTAATTTCACCATAAACGAATCGAGAAAATGGCAGTTATTTCGCTCAGTCAGGGTGGAGAAATCCCCTCAATAAATTATGACCAGAAAAAAAAAAACTGTAGCTGCAAGTATTAGCTTATTTTTTGTCAAATCCAGAATATATTCGCGTAACGGAACAGGGAGGTAAAAACTCGAATATAAGTCCTCCCACGTCGAGCAGGACACCTATAAAACACTATACTCTTCGAACTTTCACAAACTTTTTTTTTACAGGTTCTACGCATAAATGAATACATGATTCCATGTCTTTCAGAGCTCT
The DNA here is from genome assembly GCA_949628255.1 of Macrophya alboannulata. Taxonomy (NCBI): domain Eukaryota; kingdom Metazoa; phylum Arthropoda; class Insecta; order Hymenoptera; family Tenthredinidae; genus Macrophya; species Macrophya alboannulata. The sequence goes on from OX451207.1 coordinate 17,207,459, forward strand.
AACTTCAATATTCCGGGAGTTAGGTGTGATTTAAGCTGTCGAAAAAACTGCCGAAAATTGAACAAACGCCTTGGTTACGAGTACGTACGATGCCCACATCTCTGCCTCCATTTATCCCAAAGACTCGATCGATCTTAGGCTGATTTCGAAGCACTTGAAGTAGACTTCATTTATCTCATGTATATTTAGTGTGGCTTAAATGACAATAGCTGCCATTTTTCATTGATAACCAGCAAGAAATGCTGCAATCGCCATATGTTTTGATAAAATTAATCGAAAATTGAAAGGGTGGAATTTATTCTGCAAGGAAATGAAAAATGGGGGTTGCAAAATTCGAATGAGCTCTCGCTAGTCTTGCGTTCAGATATTAACCAGCACGTTGTACTTTTACGAGGAGGATTAAACAGAGTTTCTCATCTTCAGCTACACCTGGTAGCATAATACTCGACTCGTCCGAATCCGCAGTGTCGCATTACGTTGAGACAGTCGGGTTAATTAATGCGTTCGTTAAACGGTACGTCTATTATTAAGCTATAAATTTTGGTTCCCCTTTTGGAACGGCGCTGGTGGTTGCTTCGTCGAGAACTTTGGAAAGGAAGGTAACCGGGTAGAGTTCGTTTACAGATGGGGCGACACGCTTACCTCACATTAATTCCGATCTTCTCTCCACTGCTTTTGTGGGTTCAGGACCAAAAGATCTCTCGAGCGTAGGATCTAGAAGATATAACGTAGCCGCGTAGTGCGTAGGTTTCTACCTGAACCGTATAATTCCTGACTTGAATGATAATAAAATAAAAAAATAATATTAAAAAAAACTTGCCACGAATTTCAGGCCGCTCATCTCCCAGAATGAAATAAACCATTCCGTACAAAAAAATAAAAAACAGAATTGTGATGAATTAAAATCACCTCAACGACCAGAAAATGGTGAAAAGTGTACGTATCTGTTTTTTTTTTTTTTTCTATCTTCTGCCAAATGTGATTCAGTCGAAATCCGGGAGACTGAAATCGTCAGTAAAGTCACTCGGATCTGCCCAGTTTAGCACTAAACTGTGTCTTTGATACAGCCAGCCACCCTAGTGATAATGGAAAAAATATATCGAATTATCAGTCTGTAGGTGTTCCTGAATAAAGCTGCGAATCTTCCCCTTCCTATTTTGTCGCCGTCAGTTCTTCGACCCGTAAAACAAAGGCAACAAACAAAAAGACATAAAACAAAGAACAAAAAGAGAAGAAGGGAAAAAAATAGCAAGAAAAGTCCACTCGCCATAGAAACCTATTCGCAGATAGGCGTTTCGGTATACCATATCGAAGGTATAATCGAATTCCAGACGATGCTTCGCTTCGCTATCGGGCTCAGCTAAAGCGGCTTCGCTGGTCGAAGGAAGGATGAGGTAGGTGGAAGCTTAAGAGGCAAAGGGGAAAAGAAAAGGACTGAGAAGGAGCAGGGTTGGGCTCAGCGGTGGATTTCGCGAGAAGAATCCTGCGGAGACCAGGAGAATTGAATTTGCCGTCGACGCGAGGTAAAATAACGACTTGAGATTTTCGCCTTGTTTTTTTTTTGTTTCTACGTGGCACACTGCAGAGTTGCTATCAGAGTTCGGAATACGAGTGGCCTGATAACAGCCGCACAGATATATCTGTGTACTACATATATCTCTTTAAGCAAAAGGCCAAATTTCTTTTCCTCATTTAACCCCAATCCGCGAAATCCGCGTCAACGCGGAATTGTTCAAGCTCAAAAATGCCGAACATTTCAAGCGCAGAATTTCGTATTCGAAAATCGCACCTTATACCATACCTGTAAGGTGAATGACGTTGAAAAACTTCACGGGAACAATTTGCATACCAGCCGTACAATATCGCATTTTGTTGATCAACCGGTTGTACGTGTTCAATCGAACGGAAATCGATGAAAATGAAAAAGACACCGGGCTCTTTCAGAAAACGGAACGAAAGGAATTGTAGACTTTTCAACCGGACAAATGCATTTCCGTTTCTCTTTCCTCATCGGACGACTATAAGGTAGCGTTGCTGAGAATAGATCTGGCCGGTGGCGTCGCGTCGGCGTTCACTGGTTGAATACCATGGTAGAGCCAAATCCGGGCGAAAAGGGAAGCTTTTGACTCAAAGGGGGAAAAAAAACTAACTAACGCGTAAAAAAGTTGCTATAAATCGTAGATAAAGTATATCCCATAGATGTATGGGTATAGAAAATCACCGAGCACGCGCACTAGCACTGCACAAATAGAAAAAACCGTAAGCAGCAGCTTCGTGCATGTGCAGCATGATGTACAATCGCAAATCTTGCTTACATACTGTTGGAAAAAGGATTGCAAACTTGATTTTCGGTCAAGCGAATATTTGGTCGAGATATTTCGACGGTGATGCGACTATTCATTGCTTACTCATTTTGGTAGTGAATTTAGTAATCGTGTTCTTATACGTCGATACCTGCGGCTTTGATGCACATACAATGGTAACGATTGTTCATAATTATTCATTTCGTTCATTTTTGACGAAAAATTACGCGAGCTCAGTGTGCAGAGACAGAAAATTTACGAGGTTCAACACACACGTATACGCAAAGCCGTTTCCTCGCTGGCAATTAGAGTACCGTCGGGATGCTCGTATACACGTGTAGTTAGGCCAATATTCCTAAAAGGGTTAAACTTCAAAGGTAAAGGGGGCCAAGTGGTGTGCGTGCTGTTGACTTTGAAAGAAATTAATTTGATGAAACTAAGGCAACACTAATTACTTTTGTACGTATACATCGATGCTTCTAAAATCTCGATTCTTTTATCAAGCCTATATATCGATCCCCCCCTCCCCGTTCCACCCCCCAATCATTTACGACTTAATCAATTTACTCGACAAACTATATGCTCAAACGGACGAAATATACGATTCATAAATCTGTTTATCTAATCAGTAATCACCGTTATACGATCTAATTTTGCATCGCGTGGATATCGGTATTTCTAGACGCCATTTTGTTGTACCCTAGACCTTCCAACGTCGAACGGGGGTTGTTTTCGAGTTTTATCCCGTTTTTCTTCTCGCATATCTAGCTTCACTGAAACTCGAAGCTTTATCTGGAAAGTTGAACTATAAATAAACCCAACGACGTCGTGTTTTCTACGATTTTATCTACTTTTAGTCTCCATCCGCTCCATTCATTTGCTCTTTCTCTGCAGTGATCCTATATATGTGTTTTCTTTTCATTCCTATTTTACCTACTTAATTTATTTTTTTATTCTAATTATCGGCGTATGTGAAGGATTCTTTGTCAAGTGAGCCACCTATCTTCATCATGATCGCAAATTCATGAAAAATTTCATTCCGACGATTAGCCTATATTCGAGGACTTTTTGGGAATTTTTTCAGATTTTTAGCCCTGCTGGTAGCCTAGATATGAGAGATGTGTGCAATTTTTCATTTTCTGTATTTATTTATTCCGCATGAGAAAGAAAAAATAATTAACAATACATGAAAAACCTGTATTTTCCTCAGCTTTCCGATGGAAATATTTTCAAATTTTTTTAACTGAGCAAAAGTGCTCAAAAACCAAAAAAAGAACGTCGAAGAAACGAGTAAAAGAGTGTTTTTAGATCTTCGGGCTGTTTTGATTTTGATGAAAAAATTCACAAATCGTCCATCCGATTCACCAAGTTCTTTGTGAAATTTGCGTTATGGGCCGGCCATTTGTACCTAGGAAAATAAATTGAAAAACCACTATAAAGACGGTTTTTAGTCATATTTATATGCATCTAAAATGAATAAAATGAAGAATTTTAATGGATTTGCGATCATGATGAAAATAGGTGGCTCACTTGACAAAGAATCCTTCATATTATACCTACATCTGAGTTATGACATTGATTTAACCATACCTACCACCGAAACATTAATATACATCATATAAATAATAACCATCATCGGCTTAACAAGGGCTCCATGATTATCGAGAGTTGGCATTGTAACTATGATGGCAGACAAGATTGCAAATAAAGACCGACAATTTTGTCTCATTATCGTCAGCCTAGTTAATAGCGACTGTCTACGTATATACGCAACTTTCGTAAACTTAATGGTCCGCTGTCTGCGAAAGAGGTAATGATAGGCTGTTTAAATATATTATGCCTGAGACTTACTGGTAGAAAATTAGTACATAGAAAATCAGTAGATAGTTGGATACTTATTGGATGTATTGGGCTACGTAATTTGTATTTAATGTTTATTGGTTTCTTACTCTTGGTACAGGATCCCGTTTAGTTTATCTCAGTCTTTATTATTAGGTTACGATAAAGGTATAGTATGCCATTTCCTTGAGTTGAATTCCGTGAATTCTCAGACGGAAAGGAGTTGGACGGATTTTTTCTTAGCCACAAATCCGCCGCAACTGCCTTCCCGACCAAGAGGTACGGTCAATTTCTTCTCAATTTTTTTCAATATTCGACGTTTCCTGATTGAATCACTTGAAGGGGTCCAAATTCAAAACGTTCTTCTTCGGTTTACGAGTGGTCTGAAATACACAAGATTTATCCTTTCTACTTCCAGACTGAAGTGCAAAACCATCCCCATATTTGCTCATCAAGTACCAGAATTCGAACCGTAATTTGACTATCAATCAATCTATGCAAGGCGAACTCCATAAAATCTTAAATAATTTCTAATCATGTCTCAGAATAGAAGTAATTATCGGTGAAAAGACTGAGCCAATAGAATGATTCTTCAAAGCGTACAGCCAGTGATTTGAAAAAAATTATCATGACAGCCACTTATCGTCTGACATTTTTAATCGTATTTCTTGCACGTTGTTATACTTCGTTGTATCAGCTACGGCGAGTTTGCCTAATGACTTTCGTTAGAAAAAGTTCTGGCATAGTAAAATAAGGTGATGGCGATGTCCGACGCGTTTCAGCTGAGGAAAAAAAAGGTTTTTCTTGCTTTTTTTTTTTATCTTTTTTTGCGGGGAAAAAGAGATAAATAAGGGGGCGCACCGGAATAGTGATTTTGTTAATCGTCGATATTACCATAACCGGCAACGGAGGTGAGCTCGGTTTTTCCTCCCGATAATTTTCCAATAAAATTTGAAATATATATTATATATTTTTTTTTCTTCTTCTTTTTTTTCTCATGCGCCGTAATATTCAAATCCTTGTACGACCAGTCCCCCCAAAATTTTTTCGTTTTATGCATATCAATTCTACTTCGTATAATTTCGTTAACATTTACATATATATAGGTATATAGTTTCAGGAAGGCACATATAATACATCTCTTTACGTACGTATATTATATGGTACGTTACGTAATTCATTCACCCTAAATTAAATATATCTACTCGTATCTACCCGTCCAGATGAAAAAATAGTAAAAAAAAAATAAAATTATTATTCAAATCACACTGTCTTTGACGTCATTTTTTTAAAATCAATCGGTGCAGTTATAATTATTGCACAGATTATTTTCCCTTGGGATATGTTGTACAATCTCCAACCCTCAGCTGAGATGATCGATAATAATGTAGGCAAAAAATCTCTATATTCTAAATTTTGGTGTCATAAGTCATGAAAAATATTTGATCTGTACGTCAGATATCATAATTCACGTTTGGGTTCTGAAAAAAGCGCTTTTCAGATGACTGAAGCAGTTTTCATAGAATCTTCAACAAAATTGCATACGGATTCGAAATGGAACTAATTTAAAAATTGAAGAATCGTTAATTCGTAATAATCAGTTTCTCAAACGGTTCTGAAAAATTAAAAGTTCATTGGGTGTCGAATTACAGAGGAATGGAATGTTACATGACACTTATCAAATTTCTATCCAAGCTGAACAAAATATTCGTTACTTGACATTCTTATTTCTGAAAACTATGAAAGAGATAGAAAATTTTGACTTTCATCCTGTTGTCAAATTTTGGGAAAATTTCTGGTTCTACAGGTCCGTGAAATGAATCGATTTCCTGCTGGTAGATATATGCGAAGTATCTTCATTGACAATTCTGATTACTATAAAGCGAAAACTTATAATAATATAGTTTAGTCTGATGTTTAGTCCTGGGTCTTTGAAAATGACATACCTATATCACGATCATTAAACAAACCGTATGAAGAAGCCGGTGCTAATTCCGCGGTGTGGCAGGCGTAAGTCCTATATCGAAGGGCTTTTGAAATAATTAGGAAGCAAGTCGACTGACAAGAGAAGGTTCCCAACCCCTTGATACCCGGGTAGAGTATTAAAACATTTTTTAGAATATAATTTGAGGTCAGAAAAGATGAATATTCTTACCGAGCCGCGGTTCTTTGTCTGAAAATTGAAATTTTCGCTAGATTACAAATTTTTCAATTTTATAATTTCGTTACTTTGATCCCCTGTAATTCATATAAAAATAATAATAATAATAATAATGATCGCACAATTTTTTCGACAAAATAAGAAAGAAAAAAAAACAGTTGTTGTTATTATTATTATTATTATTATTATTATCATTATGATTATTATTATTATTATTATTATTATTATTATTATTATTATTATTATTATTATTATTATTATTATTATTATTATTATTATTATTATTATTATTATTATTATTATTATTATTATTATATTTATTTTTAGTCAAAGAGCTTTGGGTATAATTAATTACCAACTTCAGGATCCCTTTGATCCTTTTAGCCATTGTAGGTACAGATACTGTTGAATTTTCGCGAAATTACATATACCAACTTAGAAAAATTTGTGACTTTTGCGAGAACCTCAATTTACAGGCAAACGGCTTGGCGAAACGTCTTTTATGACTTGAAATTATATTTAAAAAAAAAAAGACAAAAAAATTTTCAAGTTAGTCCGGGGTCGGACGGCCGCAGGGATCTTTTCCTTGTTAGTCCTTTTAGCCTGTTAATATACTACCTGCGGCTCATGTTCCACCCTCGACGCTTCGTGTTACGAATTCTCGAAATACGCAAGATATAGAATATACAGAAAAAAAAGAAGATATTTCAGCCAATCTTCGGGATAAGGGTGAAAGTCTATTTATCCACGATTTTCATCGATCCCCGTAATTAAGCCAAAAAATAGCCGTGGACTCAAAAAACTGTAAAATTCCTAAATTCGCAGAATATTCTGTGTCAGGTTTGTTTTTTTGATTTTATATAATCAAAAATTCATTTCGTAAAATAAATTTCATCGTCATCATATTTGTAAATGAAAGTTAATTGATATACATGCGTTTGTGCCATCTAAAGTGGATAAAGCATTATGAATTTTTCATTTTTTACATCGTGTCTGTACTCAGCGACTCAAAAGACCTGCACTCAATATGAATTTTCATGAAAATGAAAGAGAAAATTATACATCGAGTCCCCCCATTCACACTCTGCCATTTTAAATTTTGAATTTTATTTAGAGACACTATATTTGAATTCGGCAGGACAAAAAAAAATACTTAAAGTGTGTACCAAACGCAGCTCAATCAAAATTATTCCATAAGAACAAAAATCCCAAAATTACTCTTGAGTAAAAGAGACAGAGAAAAATTGTTCCGTTTATTTCGGGAGTCAAAGATTCAACTTTCTTATGCGATTTTGGATCTTGGCAAAAATCCATAGACGTCAAGATTTCGGTAATTCTGAAGGTCGATGGATAAGCTTTTTTTCTCAAACATCAAACCAGACGTTATCTCAGATGAATTTGTCATGTGCGAGGCGGCGGTTTCACATTTCCAGAGCTCTACAAATTTTCTTGTTTTCTACATGATTTTTTTCAGAAGTGACGTATGTATGTATACGTAGTACGTCGCATCCGTCTGATTGCTGCGTTTACTCGATGAATATTTAAACTGCCTAAGTTTGCCTTTCCCGTGCCAATCTCCACCCACCCTTAGCCGAACCACGAACCAACCTTTTACCCCTCTTTCATCTGTCCCTTTCGCCATGAATATTTCACTTTTTCACATAGGTATGTTGGTACAACGACTATACGTGTACATACATATGTAGCTCGTATACCTACCCCCCAGTACAATAACCACTTCGATGAAACTTATGGAGTTTGACGTGTTCCTTGTTACGAAAATGGAGAATAAATATTTCATCCGGCATCACTACCATTTTGACTTAATGCTTACCTCTGTGTAAATACATATATTTTTGTGAAATACGTGTGTGCAGAATGATTTTGAGTGAATATATTACCTTTGGTGCCGGAGACACGATCCTTCCATTCCGTATCAAGTGAGATGTCATTACTTTTTAAAGCTCGCATTTTAATACGGCTATACGTGATCTTTATCGAACTCACCCTTCCGTCTTTCTATTCACCAAAAAAAAAACCAATATACTTACAGTTATTTACCCTCAAAAATATTATACATGATCGTTCGTTACCTCTCAAAGCGATGGCATTATGCCTGCCATCGAAATAATATAATAGCAATTAAAAAACAGGGTGGGTAACTTATTTCCTGTTTTAGCATTTAATATAGCCATGAACAAATGCCCAAAAAATTAGGGACGAACAACAGCCACAGCGTTAAACTTTAGATCGAGGGAAGCAGCAGCCATTGGCAGTCCTATTTTTACGGTAAATTTTGATACAGTGGTGTTATATATAGGCTTCGAAAAATTATGGAGCAATTTATTGATTCAAACGTTATACATACATATATGTATATTTCGTAATTATTTTAAGTACATACTGATATAATCAGACCATCCCCAGAGGCGCAATAAATATTTGAATTTTCAGCCGCGTTCTTCTACATTCGTAAATAGGGTAGCTGTACCGAGCCTTTGCCCTACTCGCTTTACCCGCCAGCACAGAGGATCGTCTGCTTTAATACCGTTCAAAAGTTGGATGTTTGGTGAAAATGAAAATCTTTGAATGCACATTGAGTAAATAAACATATGTATATTTATGTATGTGTTACTCTGTGGAAAAGGCAGAAGTTATTATACCGCCAGGTAAATTGGACTTATCAGGCTTAGTGATTTTTTCATACTGGTAGGTATTCCCTGGATTCAGAAAATTCTATTTAAACACCGAAGGTTAAAAATTCCGAAAGCTAACGGTCCGAAAAGCCAAGTCTCCGAAACTTGAAATTCAGGCATAGAACGTCGTGCCCCTCCATTAAATTTTCAGAGTTCTGGACTGTCCGCAGAGCTTTAAGCTGACTTCATTCCGATCTTTCCGAATTTTACTATTTTAATCTATAACGTTTCTGCAAATTCGAAATCGTCTCCAATGAATTCTTAAATTTGACCATTTAGGACTTTCAAATTTCGAAACTTTAACCTGGCCCCGCCATGAGACACCCTTGACGTGGGGATGAATTCGTGAATGATTTAAACAAGCGAAGCAACAATTCTTTCGAATACCGACAAGTTTTTTTGAAAACGGACAAGTTTATCGAGCGAAAATAGTTGACGGAGGTCGTATACGCCTAGAAATGACATTGGCTTTGATAGCCGAATTCGTCTGAATCTAGACAAATCGTATATTCACTCGTGAAAACAGAAAAAGTGCGAGCACTTTGTAGCCCCCGATTCTCATTCAATTTGAATAATCACTTGGCTTTGCATTCTGGGGTCTGTTAGGTTAGAGAACGGACATCGATCGGACGATTAGAGCTTGAAATAATAAAAACGAGACTGCTAACGTGTTAAAGGTTTCATTCCTGTATAACAAAGAAGAATGAAAATAATACAAGAAGGCAGAACATTGAGCTGAAAATTACTCCGGGGAGATAACATCGAGAACTTTTCCTATTATTTCTTTGTTTCAGTTGATTTTTTTTTCTTCTCTTTTTTTTTTTTGAAAAAAAAAGAAGAATAAAATAAAATAAATCAACGCCGTGAAAAAGCTTACGAAGCTTTTAAAAGTACTTAGTTTCACCGTTAAATGTCAAGCTTTCTTTTAAAGCACCATCTGCACTAGGACATTCTTGTACGAATGAGCATCCTAATGTCTGAAGTTTGCTTCTATTGTATAACCTAACAATCGCGAACAGTAGCTGAACCCTATTTTTATATTTTTATCACGCACCGTTACGACCTTAAATTAAATATCGATATACTCCATCCGTTCAACGCCTATAAATTGGATAAATTCTCCTAAATTTTGAAGAATTTGAACGAAAATTTCTTTTCTAAGAAATTTTTGTAAAAAGAAAAAAAAAAAAGAAATAAATAAAAATGAAACAAAATTCAACGTTTTTGAATTTGAAATTCTTTTCTTTCAGCTTTTGATATTATTTCGAAACAAAAAAATTATTCCTATCCTTTCGCAGGAAAAACAATTCAGGAAATCGTTGATAGACTGATTTGACAAAAGGAATGATCAAAAATTTAATTTCAATCGAAGAGAATGTCTTTAAAAAAAATTCACGATCCTTCAGAATTTTTATTTCTAGGGGTTCATCTTTGCAGCGTGTCTAATGTTCCCTCAAAGCTTTGATTCGGTCAATGGAATCTATGTTTCCTCGTAAGCGCTTTAACAAATCATCTTCGAACTTCCAAAAAGTTGTTATTCTGTAAGACGACAGCGTCCCACTCGTATATTGCACAAGATGACTATACGGAGGACCTTGATGGTCCTGAAGAACTATTTTTTCGTATCCGATGCACGAATGAGTCCTAGCTATGACTTATGAGTGATCTTGCCAATTTTCGACTCTCGGGTACCCCTAGCCCAGGGTTATAAATCGAGGATATTCGGTGGGCAAGGCCACCGGACCAGACCAACCCCCTTTAAGGATATTCTACCAAGCACCGTTTCTTCCAACTTAATGGATTTATACGATAAGATGGAGTGGGCAGACTGACGCTTAAAGATGAGGCTTATACTATACGAAGCGTCCGAAGAATAATTTATTTTTCCTTAGATTGGGACTATTTTTTTCTCTTCAGAAGACCTGCCGTACCTAATAGTCACTGACCCATTCATCAAAAACTTGTTTCAGATGTAGATTATTTGATATTTTTTTTTTTTAATTAATATTATTATACTGAAGCGGATGTATATATGCGTGATACGGTATCTCGGGAAAGGGTATCTACCCTAGGGGAAAAAAAAGCTCGAGTCATTAGGTTGTGTTCTTTTACAACGGCCGTTTCTTCAAACAATAAGCACGAAAGGACATCCTGGTTCGCTAACAAAAGAACGAGGTTAAGTAGTCATTCAGTTCAACGAAGAGTCGCGGGAGTCTCGCTTGTTCTTATGTTTTAAGACCCCGCGAAGTTTCCGGTCCTGTAAAATAACTTGGGTGCCCCTTTTAACTACCAAACAACACGCGTACCTCGACTACTACACTTCAGACTCCTGATTCCAGAGTCGAGTGTCGAGACTAAACTAACAAAGAAGGGAGGTGAATTTATTTCAGAGAAGATAGAGGAGGAATCTCGCATCTTGACGAAACAAGGCACGTCACAGCCCACGCCCTACGACGATGATGCTTACCGTTCTAATAATTGTCTTCCCTTTCGAACGGTGGTGTGATATATCAGGGTGTTCCCTGACGTGGTCGTGTTCGAATTTGAATTTTTTTCATAGGTAAAAATGTCTCCGAGAATATGAAAAAAACAAACTTAACCAAAAGCCCGTACATTTACTGTGGAGTGAAAAAAGAAAAATGGGTAAAGGAAACAACAACGTGCAGGTAAACAAGGAAAAAGTTGCAACAAAAAACAAACCGTGCAGAATTTAGAGAACGCGAGATAAAGGTGCAGCGAACCTTGTAACGCTGAGGTCAAAGAGACGGCGCTTGCAAATAAGCAAAAAAAAAAAAAGTGGTCCATTATGGAAATAGTAACGGCACGCGCTGTGGTCGTTAAATCTTCTTTGCGGTTAATACACTTGCATCAATTCTGAGATACAATTTCTACAATTTAGAGTCACACACGTGATACGCGGATTTTCCAGACAACAGTTCAGCAGTTATTGCTGATTGAGAGCTTGGTTACTGCAGACTTTAAACATCAAAGAAAACGTTGGTATAGCTCCAAGCTCGTTTAACAAACTAGTTTACTTCCCATTGTACCAATTTTGTGAAAAAAAAAAATAAAAATAAATTCACGAGTCAATTAATGTGAGTAATTAATTAATACTTGAGGAAAATTCTTCTCTGCTAGTGAGAATGATTATTATCATTATTAATTTTCTTTTTTTCATATATCTTACGGGAATTTTATACTTCATCGTTGCGTATTATATAAGTGAGCCCAAGTTAATAAATAAACGAAAGCCTGTCCGGGAAGTACGCTCCATAAATCAAGCAATTATACTTTGCTCGCGTCGCGTTTGAAGTGTTTTAATTAGTTTTGAGGTCATTTTCTCTCAAGTTTTCAACGGTGTCCAATTTACCCCCCTTCGACCCCTCTCGCTCCGTCAGTCCTACCCGTGTGGAGAAATTCCCATTGGTTAAATATCTTAAAATTTTCCTCGACATCAAAGGCACTTGAATTTCACTTTCAAGAAATCAGGTTAAATTCTATCCTCCGGGTTACGCGGTAGTTCAATCCCAAAGTACGCGTTTGAAGTCTCCTCTTCTTGACAGTAAATAGTTAACTTTCTAGGAGCTTTTAGACTCCCGGAAACTGTTCATTTATTAACGGGAAGTTTCACGGCCAACTCTTCGCTAGGACGATGTCATCGTTTAAAAAATTCATGAACAAACCTTCTCTTTTATAAAAAAAAAAAAAAAAAAAAAAAAAACGGAAAGACGAATACTACTTCACGGCAATTGGTTCACCCGTGAAAAGTCATGCTTACGTCGACGAAAATGATATACTCATTCAAAAACACATCAAGGTCAAAATTTATACATATCTGGCTCTCATAAAAGTCCAATCGATTGATTTTTGTCATTAGCCACAGGGAATCGACTGATCATTCACAGAGGTGAGTGAAACGTGTGAGAAAAATTTATTTAATACGTGTGATAAGATGTCTCGGTGATTTTGTGGGTATGGATCCGTTCTGCTTTGTGATTTCACAGCTTGGCTCTCTTCCGAGTCACGTTGCTCTTGGACAAGTTAGAATTTATACCTTCCGAGTTCCATAGAATGATATATAAACGGTCGAAGGTTTCCCTTTGTGACTAAATTTACGGAATTCACGTTAATGGGTGAAAATAACACGGTTCTACTTTGTACCCTCATCTTCGCAGACACAAGAATAATTGCAATAGTCACCGTGTATTCTTAGTTGATGCCCAAGAACCGGGTCACGAAGGTCCTGCCAACGATCGTAGAATCCTGGCAATAAGCGGGACCCGCACCACCCGCCTGGCACATTCCACTGAATGATCATTCACTCCTCCAGGGTGTCTTGTTGACGGTGCCTAGTCGGACTTCAGTTGTCTCCTGCAGGGTTGAGTGAGGATATTTCGTGAAGACAAATGAATGTCACAAAGTTCTTCTCCCCGTTTCTAAGAAGAAATTGTCGCCGTTTGTCTTGCAAAAAATAAAAAGAAAAAAAAAAGAAGGAGAAAAAAAAACTATCGCATATTTATAGGATATAGCTGAGAATCCTATACGGAGAGAATTTTTTTTTTTTTTTTTTTTCATTGTTTTAATGACGAAAAGAAGAGGAATGGCCCGTGAATATTTTCGGTGAAAAAGCGAAGTCCTGAAATCCTTTAAGTATCGTTTTTCTCTTCCAATCTGAGAAACGGTGTAGAAACGAGATATAAAAAATGTAAAAAATAAAGAAAAAGTCTCAGACTTAAACGAGCGCTTTGAATATATCATACAGGTAAATCATTCTGAGGCGGAATTCCCTTTCAATTTTCCTTGCACGGTATCCGCAGGAGTCTAAAGTCCTGTCCAACGCCAACGCCAACGCCACCGCCACGCGATAAACTTTACCTTGACGTCAGGGAGATATTCTCCTTTGTGGTATGGATACTAAATGGATTCCTGCCTGGGCAAAGGTGGGGTACCTATGGCAAGACGAGGAAAATTCGTATATGTACCCTGCTATAAACAGTCCCTGCAGGACGATTCCATGTTTCAAAACGGTCCTCAAAACGTTACAGTGCAGAATTCCTTAGCCTATTAGTCCGTTATCTACGATCCTCATATCCTGTCACATACATAATTGTGAGGAAGATGACGCCAATTTTCTATCTATTGCTTGCGTTATTGCCAGTTCCAAAGCTCCTCATCTTCATCACGCTTTTATCTCCGTTATCAGCTCATGGCACTTGGCAGAGACAAGCCCCAAGAGAACCTCAATTATAAAGAGAATTATCACAGCTCGGTCCTCTGTATCTCAAAAGCGGCAGGCCTACTCTCTTCTGTGATAAAGCGGTGCTCGGTGGATGTGAAGTTTCAGTAACCCTGATGCCAAAAGCTAAAACCTCGCCGTCGTTATCCCAGTAATCAGGCCCCATGAAACGAGACTATTTTGTTAAAGGGATCTTATTGCCGGACATCACTTCTACTATACGTCGAGTCCCTGCTACCATATCGCCCCGAACCAACGTCCAGTTTATCTATTCGGTTCAGACACTCGGCGATCCCTAAAATCAAGGAAAATTATAAGCAATTTAAAATTCCAGGGATATTTTCGAATGTTCTAAAACCACGTTTCGCGTTTATAGAAGCTCAAGTCACCTGGACACATCGTGACTGTATATTAAGGTTGATGTAAAAATTCTTAGAGACAGATGAAGGAGTACTTTCAATGTAAAGGAAATGAAGGCTGGTGGAGCCTGCGGACTGCGGTGATAATTAGGAAATTTCTTTTCTTCTTTTTTTCTTCTTCTTTCTTCAAGTCCGTAATCATAATCTCGGTCTTTTTATGAGGTGCTAATTGGTAAATGGTTAAACTGACTATGATTACTTTTTTAACTGAAAGATATTTAAATAAATCCACACGTAATTGCGAGACCTCGTGAATGTAAGGTTACCCTCGGTGCCCTTTAAAAGCGACCCCAAACCCAGCCATCAGCTTACGCAAGGTTGGCCATGAATTACCGCAGCCGGTAGGCCACCCTCTAGATTTCTCACGTCCGAGAATATAATTTAGGAACCATGCGTCGACAATAGGTCCGTAGGGGCATAGCGTTGAACAGGTAGGGCAGTGGAGCGCTATCGAAAGTGGTCCATGAATATTAATACAATAAAAGCCAAACAGTAACAGCGAGGCCAACAATTGTCCGCGGTTTTGTACCGAGGGATATGAGGTTGGAAATGGAAATGAGAAAAGAGAAAACGCGCGTAATATAAAATATGTATGCCGGTTAAAAGCTTATAATTAATAACCTGCCCCCTGAGAATTTCAAGGTTCGTGATTTTCGCTATCGTGCAAAGGTAATCGCGGTTTATGGTAGCAACGTAGACTTCCCGGATTATCAAAAGGATTCTCGTCCAGAGATGAACCCTTGCAAATACTGAATACCTGAGGAATCGATTAAAGCTCCCAGAGTCAAGATCTTCGGCATATTCAGTGCCAAACTCAAATTTCCTTGAGATAATTTTCAAAATATTCTTTGTGGACAGAAATCGTTCTTGAAGTATGGAAATTTGAAATTTTCCGAAGCTGAACACTTTTTTTAGATGCAGTAAATTCATATCTCTGAGCTTATAGCGTCTCGCCTGAACAGTGAAAGAGACGGAAATTACTCATAAATGCAATCCTCTTTTAATTTTGTCACGAATTGATTCCGGAACTTTCCTATTGTTTAACTTCCCACTTCAGCAAGAGGGAAGTTATTGTAATCAACCCGAAAATGAAAAGTTGAGTTTTCACCAGATCTCCACGTTTCAAGATCAAGAGAATCACCTTCGACCATTTTCAGGTGGACGTCTGGGTGTGTGTATGTCTGTATGTGTATGATCAGTTTTTTTGTCTGACGATATCTCGAGAACGAACGATCGGATTCTGAAGAATTTGGTATCAATCGACGCGGATTCTCCGGACTTAGAACTGATTAGATTCTGAATTTGATCGGCCTAGTAGTTTCTGAGATATTCGAAGAACAAGATTAAAAAAAAAAAAAATTTAATCGACGATATCTCGAGAAAGGATCGACGGATTCCAATGAAAATTGGTATCACAAGGTTTTCTGGACCGTTGATCACGAATACGAGGACATATTTTTTCTAACCCCTCTCATCTGAAAATTGCCTACCAATAATTATTTTAGGAAATAGGCGTACATGTGTTTTCCCCCTCAACTTTGAATTTAGACCAAATAATCTCTCAGAAGCTCGACTCTTACTTATTTTTCCAATAGATGGATGGATAATCGTAGCGCGTTAGCCAATAACTGAAAAATTTCATATCGAAGTTCCAAAATCGTTCTGACGATTGAAATGTGAAATTTTTCCCTTCTGATCAGTTTCCCTGATATATAAATAAAGCAAGTAACTTTATATGAGAGCATAATTATATGACTACTTAGGCATGCATCGTTGCTTGAATGAAATTGAGAATCGTGGTTTTGAAATTGCTGGTAAAAGTGCAGTAACCATTAACAGCACAAGCTCATTCATCCACCGTTATACACATTCGCTTACGTAACTATAATTTATTTTACTTTTTATCGCTGTCATGCGATGCAAGCTTAAGTTTTCTATTTTCACCGAAGACATGCAAACCCCGGCTTTCGACCTGAATGACTTATAACTTATAGTATACCACTTTAGTCGCATCGAGTGAGTTTAATTTCCGCTTTATTCGCGATCACTTATTGCCACTTGGATATCCTACCAGCCGCAATATCGACAGAAGTATTTGATACAGCTGCTCTACACTGTGAGAAAAAAACTTTTGTTTCCTACATTCGAATGAATAATTATATGAAAATAAATTCTTTCCCCTCGGTATACGGTGAAAGATACATCCAAGAAGAGAAAAGAGTGGCGTAGCCGGTTTTCAAACCACTTTTAGCCCCGAGTCGGTTCAACTTATCTCGTAGAAATTTCAATCTCCTAGAACCTCGTACCGGCTCTAACTTTTCTGAATTAAAGTTAGAGTAGCTACAGATTACAAATCTGTTATTCTGTTCGCTACGGTTGTGCAGTATAGCAGCCATCAGATTTTAAACAGCACCTTGAGCAGAACCTGGTATACCTAGGGAATAGCTACACGAGACCTAGACGAACCATGTACAGGGATCTAAATTGCAGCGAGCTGAGAGGCAAGTAATTTGTCTCCCAAAGGAAATTTATGTTTTCAAACGACGCATGAATTAGTACTATTTACGCGAGCTTGTTAGCTGGAGATAGGGTGAGTTTGATATTCAGAAATGTTAATATGGTGTGAAAAGTGATACGCGACCGAGACCCAAACTGCCTTGGTATACCGTATGTGGCTGACATGAGACATGAAAAGAATATAGACGTTCCTGTTACCTTGACTTGTTGGAGGTAATAATCAACTAACGACGTCTACGTCAATCTGCAATACGGGGCCCCTATTTATATTATAGTGATATAGACGTACACAACGACGACCCATCGACCCACTTTCCAGAAAGTATATAAATAACGATTGACGAGTTGCTCTGTCCTCCACCCCTCTCTCTGGTAGTAGTCGTCTGGTAACTAACACGCTGCACGCGAACCCAGGGGTTGATACATACGGTATAAAAGGGAACAGGTAAGGTCAAAGGGTTATATGAAGCATGTAATTCCATGGTCCTGTACGTACATGTATGTAGTACATTAGACATGTAAGAAAATTACATACATGCGTGATTTGTCCGCGTGGTAAGTTTTCCGAATTATCCTAGTTTTACGTCAAATACCATCGAGCAAACTTTCACGGAGCACGAACGAAAGAATCAGGAAACCGGTTGACCTGTGGGCCAACCCTAAAACTTCCCGCAAAAAATCGATTTGCGAAAATCGAACCGAAACCAATAACGTCCCTTTTTTTTTTGAAAATTTTCAAGTTTCATAGCGGGAAGTTGAAAAATGTCGATAAATTCTGATAGTTTTGAGACGCAGGAGTCAGTTCAAGTTTACTAATCATAAATCGGCTCAAACTGAAACCTTCCCGAGAGTAACAAAACTGTGGTTTCAGGTCAGCCTCAACTTACTCCAATTTTCAAACTGTACTTTTGCGCTTGTACAAACTCCACTTGTAAATTTTTTTTTTCTACTACTTCTTTTCTTTGTTCTTCTGAGAGTAGACCCAGCAATTCTTAATTGCTACATGTGGCGTGACATACGGGCGTGTGTGCAAATATGAAATGTATAAAATACTCGCTGAGAGATATTTGGCAGGAGTATCAGATTAATCGCATAGCCTTTGACTTGAGTCGCAGAAAATTTCTTGGATTGATTAGGTGAAGTGATTTTGTAGCCCTCGGGTTCTATCACTGATAAACTTTTATATCCCTGCAGTAAAATGGTATACAGTTACTATGAAAAGTTTATCCCGTTTATCTGCGGGCTATTCGACGATCGAAGTCGCCCCCCGTCACTCCGGATGAATTTTGGTAACGAGTGTACATTGCCAATTGGCTTTCCAACCCTTTTCATCAGTCCGATTGCCCTCCGAATTTAAAAGCCGTACCTATATCCGACTCGCGATTGGACGTATTTTTATTTTTTATTTTTTTCTTCCTTCTTTCTTTTGCTTGTCTCATTCTACTCTTTCCATTCTCTTCCATGAGGTTGAGACTTTGTTTATCTTTAAGATGTATCGCATTGATATCTAACTTATTAGCAGTTCAAAATCTCTCTTGCTAGCTTCTTCTCCCTCTTCAATTTTGTTAAGAGTGACATATATTTGAAAGCTGCACGCTGTCGTTGTTCTTGTTAAAAAAAAAAAAAAAACCGAAAGAAACAAAAAAAATCAGTTATATATGATGCAGAGAAAGAAATTTCTGTGCATTGTACATAGATGAAAAATACGCAGTGTGTATTTCTCTGCGAGCTGATTCGTAGAATGACATTCGAAATGCTTTTTATAGTTTTTCGTTCTAAAATCAATTTCATACTCGCGACCGTTATCTCCATCTGAATAGAAGAATGAAAATGGAACTGCATGTATTTCAAGCTATCGATGCAGATATTATATCGACAAAGAGAAATATATTTGGCTCATACTTGGTCGCTCGAATGTTGAAAAGATTCAACCAAGCCGCAAATCGGTAACATGAAATATTCATTCTGTTATCAGACAAAGGTCAAATTACAACTTTACCTTACCCAGACCGAACGACATCGCTGCCCTTGGTTCTGTCCTTGTTTTGATGTACGTACATAGTTAGTACACTTTACCTAGAGTCGGTCAACTTGAGATGCAAGTAGGCCGCGTTCCGCATAGTGAATGAGACGATGGTTCCGTCTATAAAAACGAGTGCAAGTATTTTCTTCGCAGGTATATATGTGCCTCAGTTTGGTCCTTATTTCGGGTGTGAACGAATTTTTTTTTTTTTTCGGCCGCCCCTAAAATCGTAGAAATTTTCACAAATTCTGGAATAACGTTTTTCGATATCGAATTGACGGTAAAAATTTTTTTATCTGCCGATGTGTGTTACACACCTCGATTTCGATCCCTTCCTTTTATCACCTGCCCATATTTATCCACGTCTCTCGAAGGGTTTGCCAAATATTTCCTTTACGGTGCTCTTTATGGCTCTGCCTACAACCGTGTCAAAGATAAGTGTACCTTACTCTATTTATACCCGTGAATAAAGATGTTCAATTTAACAAACAACAATTTTCAACTTCCTGTCTCACAGACAGCTGCATTTGTCTTCAAGTAATTCAAAAGCTCATTTTTTTCCGGGACGGTCGAGTAGACCAGACTTTTCTCTAGGACGGAAATGTAGCCTGCAAACACACCAGGCAAACTATTCCAGCTTATTGGTTGTGGCGCTAGAGAACCAATTAAATTTGAGTACCACTTGTGTTCCAATGAGACCATACATCCATTACAATTAATAGTTTTAATCGAAATGTTGAAATAGGAAATCGTTGGTCAAACCGTTGTACAGAATTTAAGGAACAAGATACGTGATGTAAGTAGATATTCTTTTAAATGTACTTGGCGCGAGACTCTACCGAGTCTCTTGATACTAGGGGCCCGTAGAATGTTCTCAATGGAAACGTAGTTGATAGTTTATACATACTAAATCAAATATTAACACATGGAAACCTAGACAAACTGGTTAATAGCATCGATAGTGGTGGCGCGGTTTGAGGTACGATACGTTACTGTATTACACATACACACATACGGACGTCCATCCAAAAATAGTCAGAATAGCTTCCCAGGACCTCAAAATGTCGAGATCTGATGAAAACTCGGTTTTCGAAAATCGGACCGAAACCAATAACTTCCCATTTTTTTTTGGAAAATTTTCAATTTTCAAACCGGGGAGTTAAAAAATGATAGAGAAGGTAAGAATTAAAAGAAAAGAAAAATAGCTGAAAGAGAAAATTGGGATGATATACCTACTAGAGATTGATTCTAAATATAGAAAACAGTTTCGATGGTGTCTATTGAACCACCCAGTTAACCCGGGCGCTCGATACTGCATAGCCACTAAGTCAAGGTGAGCCTCGGTTAACATAGCCTGACCTAACCCGGGCTAACGTAACCCAACCTAACATAACTTAAAGCAATCTAAGCTAACCCATGGGCGTAATAGCTCGCCTATAGTAGCTGCACGTCACGATATGTCGCTGCCCCATTTTCTATCCAGGGTCGCGTGTGACTCAGACTTCTATACAGACACCCTGTATAATTCAACATCGAGGATAAACTTTTTCTCGGCAAGTAGTACGTTTGGGTCCGAAGACACGGGGCTGCAGCTGGGTTGGAGATCCAAATTTTGAGAGTTCCTTCGGTGTTTTTCGGTTTTCAAGTTTAGACTTTAGAGAAAATATCCTTTCCAGAAACTGGGTGTCGATAATATTAAAATTCGGAACATCAATTCAGCCCGAAAGATACGATGGACAAGGCAAATCTCTCTCGGTATAAAGATTTCACTTGTTTAAGATACCCGAATGTTATATTCTAGGATTCGGATTCGAACCAATCTCCGTACCTATCCAGTTTATAAAACTTGCAAGCTTTAGATTGCTGACACACCAGCGAGTTCTAACAACCTAAACTTTGTCCACGGTCTAAGTTTTCTTCGGACCCCACCCCGTGTGCCATTTCGTTATATTTTTGAACTGACTTTTTTCATCGATACTATTAGTTTTTATAACTATTCCAAATCCGACTTGAAGTTAGCGATGTTCGTTCCGTCTGAGTCGAAGGAATCTCGTCATTATTTACCACCAAAACGTCATCGCCAAAGCTGGTGACGAAAAACTCCTTTTTCAGAACAACTTCATCACGGATTTGAAGAAAAAAATTTCTATAACCTTAATAAAATCATAAACGAAACAGCATTTCTGGAGCAATTATGATTGTGCAATCTCGTCGTAATCAACTTCGCTATGAACGAATTTTCTCACAATTATTTCACCTACGTTCCAATTCTGTTCTTTATAACGAGATTGTACTGTATTTTTTGCAGTCGAAATGAAGTCGATTTACAAAAATTATATAACCCGCAATGAACCGCGTCATTCATTGCATATTCAGATATCTCTGTTCGAGAGAAAAATTCAGTCTTTTAGGGAACGAAATCAAGGTTTGAAAGTAGCACATTCGCAATATCGACTTATTTTCTGGCTGCCTTGTTTTCCCTATGTATATCGTTTCATCTGACTATTCCATGTACAAACAATTCTGACGACAGAGGCGTTCCAAGCACTGTCCTATTTTTTTCGGATGGAAAGGAGAGTCAAATTTTCATGGGTAGCCCGATATTTGCATTTCGTGATCCGTGGGACCAGAATCCGTTAGAGTGCAGCTTTAGCCAGAACTGGAGACGCAGAAACGATTCAGTTGGCGAAAGGTTAAGATTCGTGCAAATAATACTTGGCGTTAGCCAGAAAGCAGAGGAGGTGAAACCCGGAAGAGGTTTGGACTGGGAATGTTTGCGTTGGAGATTTTAGAATTCAAACCGAACCGGCGACGGAATTTTATTAGCATTTCATTATTCAAGAAGACAGTTAATTGTCCGTTTCTATATCCTCAAAAATATATCATATGCCATATTCTCCCTCTTCGTGTTTCGACAATATTTTAACGTAGCTGTCAAATCATCGTTACGCTGTGAAAAACTCAGTTTTTTTTTTTTTTTTTTTCTCACAACTGATTACTTGAATTTTGAGAAACAGTTCCATATTATTTTAGATTTTGTGGACCTCGTCTTGCATAGATCGAAAGCTAGAGTAGAGAAAGCTAAATTTTTTGAGGGATTTTTTAAGAATTATATGGAGACGACTTGGGGATCGCCACAAAAAAAATTCACTCACATCTTAAATAAGGATCACCCTAGTGTACGTGATCCTTAGATATTGCCTATCTACATGAAATTCGAGGCACCAGATATCCGTACCCCGTTCCGTTGTTATTCGACGCTAATTGGCCAGTGATACCCAGAATCCGAGATTTCCAGAAATTATCACTGCGATAATATCCGGATAGTCAGATTCCCTAACAACCCTAACTTCAACCTCAACTATAACTTCTGCTGCAATATGACGTCATTGGCTATAAGGGTTCGTTGCGAAATGAATCCTGCCTACCCAGATCGCTTGATCCGATCAGCACGAGTGCAGAACGCGAGCGATAAATCTTACCAAGGTTAGTATAACAGCTGGTTCCCTGCACCACGAAACTCCAAGCCTAGTTTAGGACGTGTCGTTCAACCATTATAGCCGTTTGCTATTTATGGAAGAACTGAAAATTCTGTGGAAAGTTTCGTTCAGTTGCAAATTTGGAAATTTAATTCTTACGGTGATTGGTTTTATGATTTTGTAACAAATTCCCTGGTTAATATACGAGTTCACGCGTAAATATCTTTTGAAGCAAAAAAACCTAATCAGACTTTTTGAAATACGTTCATTCTTTTTTTTCTTCTTCTCGTAAAATTTCAAAGGGTTGAATATATATTCCGTTATGGCGATACTACACGCGACGTGAACACCAATATGATATCCGCGGTCCTTCCGTATAGTTAGTCACTGTTATAAGTCTGTATATCATGATGGGGGCGGCGAGAACATCAACCTCGAAAACTAATAACGCTGAAATACTGTAAAGGTATCGACCTCCGATCGCGAAATGGGTTTTTCCCAGTTTCTAGGGAAGTGAAAGCCGTGATAGAGGTTCAAATTAACTATTAAAGGCGGTCATTGACGAACGAGGGTTTCGATTTACTGGATGAAATTTACCATTTTTGATTACCTTATTATTCAATAAACTTGGTCAGAATATGTACGATTTACCCTCCTTTAACTAAGCAGACTACAATCGTAAGTCGGCAAAAACGAATAGAAATGTGATAGATGTGATTTTTCAATTTTGAATAAGAAAATTTTTTGATCCCTCGCCAATCATTCGAAGCTCGTTTTTTCTCGAGTATGTACAGAAACTAGTATAAAACAAATTTTCCGCCCAAGATACTTTCCCTTTTGCTTCGACGATCTTCAAACGTTCTTCCTCAAACTTCTGAATCATGAAATATGATCGAGTTCGCAAAAATCGTGAGAATTCAGTGCAAGGAACGAGTTTCTAATTTTGTAACGACTCTATAATCTCTTGCGATAACGCGGTAAGTAACAAACACGAATTGAAATTCAACAACCCTCAGGTACACTCGCCCACAGACGAACAGTCATTCATATGAATTCATGAGCAAACGTGTATATCCAGCTCCCGGAAACAGATATAAGGATAACGTGTCGAGGTAGTTAGGTACTAGGTAGGTACTTTGTGCTAGTTTACCTGCACTGCGCTAACTCAACTTCTCTGTATACAGCTTGTCTGACGTCTTCCTTGATTTTGTCAAAGGAATTGTCAAACCCAAGAGACTTTGGAACTGCAGGTATACCTACGTGGGTATGGACCCTGTGAACTGAGACCACATCGTGCAAGTACCTTCTCCATTCAAATGGAAAATACTGTGCAATCAGTGTGAGAATTTTCACGCTGAATATAACATCCGCGATATCTTCGAAAGAGAGATCATCATTTTCACTCTAATTCAATAAATTAATTTCGCTTTAATTGTCCAAACTTTCACAGCGATAACAATTGATTAGGTCTTCGGGAGGCTATTCCTGTTGCGTATACTGGATTTAAGGTAAGGGTGCTGCTCTATGGCTAAGGGTAGTTATCCATAATCCGACAGTTCATAAATTATGGCCTTGGTATTATAATCGTACTAAACCTACGGCAGTTACCGTCAGCGGCGAACTTCGTGCCTTCGCTAAATTAGAAGGAAATAGTTGTGCCAGTTAAGGTAGCAGGGGCCAGCTATATAGCGTCTCTTCTATACCCCAAACGCAGTCACCGTGATCGCGCGAGGCGCTAGACATCAAACGCGAAGCCCGTCGCGGTCGTTGGTACACGTGTATAATTTACATAGGTCGTTACATTAATGGCAGACCAACTTCTGGACGCATGGGATACACTTCAAAATTTCGTCAACATTGCCCCCCCCCCCCCCCCCCCCCCCCAAATAATAAATCACTTGATTCTTTTTTTTTCATGGAAAAAATCTGTTTTTTCCTGAATATGGGATCCACTTTATGGGAGATCGTCGAGATATGTCCAAGAAATGAGCTATTTGGAGAGAAGAAGTTAGATCACATTGATTTTGACAATTTCATCAGGAAGTTCAGAATCCTTGACTATAAAAAAAAGATCTCAAAATTTCAGAGCGGGCTCGTATACGTATATGAAAGATTCACGAATATAATAATTGCTTTTTGAAAACGATAAATGTGAAACCGAATTTTGGATGAGCGATAGTTTTGGTGCTGCTATAAATGGAGACCCCGATTCATTTCACGGGTATAGGTAGCCGAATTAGTCGCAACGCATACATGAATTGTATGGTAATCAAGCCTTCGCGCCATTACAGCTGAAACCTAGATTCGCTGAAACGTAGGAAATCCAGGGCTGATCTGACGGTGTGCACTTCTAACTTCCAAATTGCTATAGCTTGTTTGCATCAAGTTTAAGCAGAGGAGCCCAAACGCTCATACTCTTTGCCGAAGGGATCTTCACTTAACTTTTTTTTTTCTTTTTTCTTTATTTTTTTTTTTTTTTTGTTTGCAGAGATTTCCGGACGATGGATGGCAGCAAAGTAACGTAACTCAATTTTTCAGCTTTTCCAAGGATCCTCCGATCTCTTGGCCATTTTGTTAGTAAACATCCTGAGAACGCAATAAATATTTACAAAAGTTATCTAACACGCTCTACGGATTACGTTGAAAATCTTTTCTTTTTTTTTTTACCCCTCATTTCCAATTTTTTTCTACTAAAACGTAAGAGAAGAATTTTTTTGAGGGACTAGTACATCCCAAAAAAATCGTTTAGCAGCCCAATTTTATCACAACAGTTGCGCAGTCTTCGAAATAGTTTATTGACTGTCAGATGCTGGAATTTTTGGTATCTATAAAAAGCTCGGAATACGAACCTCTCTCAGATGAACAGGAAGCTTTTTGATACACTACTTCTTGTTCTAGAAAATTCACCAGTGAACGAAGAAAAAGTTCGTCAGTTTCGAAATTTACTATAGAACCAAGAATTATTACTCTAATTGTTTCTCCGGTATCGAAGAAAACTATCTGTTCATCTGACAGAGCTTCATTTTCTAAGCAACTAAAGAGATGAAAAAAAAATCTGGAATCCAAAAAACAGTCAATTCGATCGCTCAGACAAAAACTATGGAAGTGGCTCTTTTAAGGCCCACGATTTTAACGGGCGGACATGGAACTTTCCGCCCGCTTCGCCGGGCGGGAATCGCTTACGTTCCGCCCTAGATACACAATGTACTATTTTTAAGTTCAGGTAGGTAATTCGAATGTGGAATAGATTGACGTTGATCCTGTTCTACTTACCTCAGTATCGTTCCACCACATGTGTAGCCTGTAATTCCTAAGGATTGTTGGATTTTCATTGATATGATCGACGGCCAGCTTGACAGACGGCATCACACCTCGTCCGACATGGCTTTCCGGAACGTGTCTACCGTAAGGAAAAAATCCCGCGATGTAAACGTCACGACGTTTCACACCACCGAGGTTTATCGGTTTTTGTCCATTGCACATCAGGATGGCGTCGAGGCATAAAATAGCCGCGATAATGTGTGCCCGCACTCGACGCCATCGCCAGTGACATCGCCGTGCGCTAACGGCCATTTCACCAGTTTTTGACTAGTTATTTTTATTTTTATTTTTATTTATTTTTTTTCTATTTTTCACTATCTCCTTTCCACAGTTCCAAAAATCTCACCGGCGATACTCCCTCGTACAGATCCACTCCACTTCCATTTCGCAGACTATTTCGCTATTAGCTTCGCGTTACCGATCTTTTACACATCTCATTTTCGGGCAAACTTCAACTCGCTTTTTGTGAAAGAATATTTTCTGTCCCAAATTTTGTCCCCTTGAGTATTCCAATTCTCGGTTCAATTAGTAACTCGAATCATTATCGACAAATTATGCAGAGCAAATTTTGAACCAAATATCAGTAATATTTAAGGTATTCGAAAGAAATTGAAAAGAAAACCGTCGTATCCGTATTTTCTCGTTTTTTCGTCCTACTCAGTTTCCACAAAGCCCGTTTTCTTACCTCAACCAGCGTTAATATTATTCGTATTCCATAGTTCGTCTTTTGTTTCTTCACTAAGACCTCGAGTCGTGCAACTCAAGGAGGATATTTACAGTCGCCAACAAACTTTTCAAGTGTGTCGGCAAGACCGAAGCTGTCGAGATTCTGGCACGTATATCGCCGGCGAAAAATCTCCCGAGTAAGTTTACCAGAAATTTGTTGTTCTTCTTGTTGACTTATTCTTTTATATTACCGTAAAAACCGGCGTGCAGACCTCGAGAGAAAAATATCAAAAATTCTTAGCATCGCTTCAAAAGTTTACAATATCCCATTCGACAAGTCTCCTCATGTTTCATCATATTTCTAAACGATAAAAAAGAACTCACGTCGTATCACTTCAAGCTTTACGTTACTTTCCCATAAGTATATTATACTTTACCCGGGTTTTCGCGTGACATACTTCCATTACGTTACTGTCAATTTTTTATTATCATACTTAGACATCGTCGAAGAATAATTGAATACCGCAAGTAATGGCTTAGACTTTGGAGAATTGATTCGGTATTATCTCTATTGGATTTCAATTTCCGCTAAATGTTAGTTTGGCTTTGATATCACATCCTATATATGTATATAGATATTGGACTTGGGTTGTCAACGAGTTGATTTAGGACTACTTCAATCCGAAAATTACTGACGTTACGATAATTCATCGGTAACACAAATTCATCACTGTTCCGAAATAATATTTTAATACTAACGAGTTAGGTATAGGCTTATGAGTGATGTTTAATTATTGACTATCGCGTTTACGTGTAAACTAAATCGCGTAAAGGGATTGTCGTTATTTGTGAAATTTTGATAAATTAAGTTTCTACTTTGCGGTAATCTCTGCAGCATACGAAATTCTCTTCTCTGCATTTTCACTCCTTTACACTTCCACGGATACATCGACGTCCCCCACAATCGTCAAGCGAGTCCTGTAACAGATAAATAAAAGTATTTTAGTTTTTAGAAGAATTTTTAGAATGATTTTTACTATGGGAACGAACCAGATACTTAAAGTTTTGAATTTTGAGAATTGCGAACGGTTAAAATTACGAATTCATTTGAGACGATTTCGGATTTTCAGAAACTTTGAAATTCAGATGGCTAGAAACTCAGAAAGTCCAAAACTCCGAAAGTCCAAGAATTCGAAAATTCAACGGAGGGCACGACGCTTTATGCGTAAATTTCGAGTTCCGGAATTCTGGCCTTTAGGATCTCAAGCTTTCGGAATTTTCAAGCTTTGGTGTTCTTCGATTTGAAGAGTTACGGGGATGTACCCTTTCTAAAAACTGTGAGTCAGTAATAATGAAATTCTGAGTTTATATACCCTTCGGAATTTTTTAAATTCGGTACTTCAACCAAGCCCCCAAGATCCCTGTGAGAAAAAAGCTCTCAAATCTAACAAAGCTACGCTATAAATCTCTGCAAATTTCATCTACAAATGAGCCAAAAATGGTGAAAAAGTTTACATCTGTGATGCGAGGAGCATTTTGACTACATTTTGAAATATCGAGGTTCCAAAAAGCTTCTGGATTCGAAAAATTTCAAAAATTATTTTACAGTATTGGTAAGATTGTCACAATAAAAGTTGTTCGAAAAACGCGAAAAATGACAGACAAAAAAAAAAGACAATGGCAAGAAAGTCAAAGCCAATGCCTAATGGATAATGAGCTCCATTCGTCCGAATAACAAATCGCAAGATTACGATCGACCTTTTGAAATCCGACCAAGTGTCAGGGCAGGCGAGTGAAGTTAATGGCCCGGTTTTAAAACTGATTTCGAACTAAGCTCATGCGCGGCAGTGGGAAAAAGCGTGGTAAAAAAACGTAGCAGCAAAGCTGAAAGGCAAACGGCTGAAGCAGAAATAAAAAAACGTCATGAAAATAATAAACTGCATTCGCGTATTCCTGTGACCTGCATCAAATCCCTCGTTTGCACGGATTTCACTCGACTCACGATCGTTAATCAGCGAATCGCGCCTGCAGCCTCCGATGCATCTGCACCAACTCTCAAAGGCCACTGTACAGGTCTGACACGTTCCAGAGTTCAAAGTTTATTTAACGACAAACCGATTTCTGATATCGCCCAACAATTCTCGGAACAAATTATTTCACATATTTAATCGTGCTAGACATTTTGATGGAATGGTAGGAATGGTTCTTGCGGCGATCGAAAGGGTTTATCAAGACTTAGATCTGATTAGATTTTGGAGCCGATCGGTCGAGTAGTTTCAAAGTTATTCGAGAAAATAAAAATGGGAAATTTTTTTTTTCATGATTTGAGCGCATAGCTCCTAAACCCTTCGTGCGATCAGTCTCAAAACTTAATCAGATTTCAGTCTTGAATAGCCCTTTCGATTGTTGCAAGATTCATCAAAATCTAACGATTAGTTTTGAAAGATATTGCACGACAAAAATTTCTTTTTTTGTCGTACGATACGTCTTTGGAACAAATTAACCGATTTGAATAATTCTTGCGGCGATCGAAAAGGTATACCAAGACCTAAATCTAATTGAATTTTGGAGTCAATCGATGAAGTAGTAGTTTCAAAGTTATCCAAAGACTAAAAATAGAAAATAATATTTTTTCAACTTGAAAGGTTTGGGCGGAAATTTTCAGGTCTGGCGCATCGTGATCAGCCGCATTTTTTTCGGCTGTAATCACGGTATCAATCCGATTATAAAGCTTTTGAATCTCATCTCCAGAAATGATTCTGCATTTTGTTCAATTAAAAACTGACTTTAAAACGTTGAAATTTCGGTTATATACAAGACACGAAATCTGCTTACGACCCTAAACAGATAGTTCAGACTTTTGAAGGGAAAGTTTATCAATTTCGAACCAAGTGAATGAACATAGTAATGCGGAAAGTGATACGATAACTTTTGATATGCATGATATCCCGTAACTCAGATAACAAAGTGTACAGGCTTCAGAGTCGGTAAACAACTAGAGTAGATCAATTACTTATAAATCGTAGCCACGATTTCGATTTAAATGAAACCTAATTACCGAT
Organism: Macrophya alboannulata; assembly: GCA_949628255.1. Lineage (NCBI taxonomy): Eukaryota > Metazoa > Arthropoda > Insecta > Hymenoptera > Tenthredinidae > Macrophya > Macrophya alboannulata. Next base: position 17,237,181 of record OX451207.1, read on the forward strand.
AATTTTCAATTGGTTTTAAAGCGTAGAATAATAAGAAGAGAAAACGATAAAAAAAAAAAATGTTCCCGGATGCAGAGTTAAGCTCGTAATTTAATTAACGGTGCTTACGTATGATTAGATTAATTTTCCTAAGTGCAGATATTTTATCCTCATAATCTGTTTAATGGTGTACCGAACCATCCAGATCGTTAAAATATCGTACGACGGTCAATAAGGTCTAATATTAGTACTTAAGTTTTTTTTTTTGTTTACAGAAAAGCTTGGTAATACCTGATGTACGTTATACCCCGGTGGATCAACAAAAGCAATTTTCCACAGCTGTCACCTCAGTTCGAATGTGAGTAAGTCACCTCGAATTGAAGTCGACACTCAGAAGTGGAAACGAGTGAAACACCTCATCCGAAAGGCTCATGGTTCGCAACCGACTGATTCAGAGCTAGAGAATGAGTCGAGTAGGTAGGTGTACGTATTGTGTTATATAGATAATACATTTGAACATCATTCAAATTCTAGACACACAGAGAGTGCTGGCGCCCCGCTGTAATCTCGCGATTAGATGAAGCTGTAAAATCGTCTGTTCGCTATAACCGAGGCGTTCAATTATTCAACTGGTTCATTGTCTTGAGTGTAATCGGGAGTAAAGTACGTAATGGAATAATAATAATGATAATAATTTCTTCGATGATTGTCATAAGTACTGATTAACGTTCTAACGAGGGCTCGTTACGTAGTTTGATAAACCGAGTCAAGTTCCACTCGTACTTTTGTCTAGTATAAAGAGATCGCGTGATCGCGCCTGTTCAAAAAAGAAAAAAGAAAGAAAAAAATGTACATAGGTATATATATATATATATTAACGGATACCTTGGTCTATGGATAACCCACTTAAATCGAGGCACTCTTGTCTCTTAGGTAAGTGAACCCCTTCTGTGTTTAAAACTCACTTAAAACTTTGGGTATCACCAAGGCTTTCTCATAACTTATTATCTGCCAAAAGCCTGACACGAAGGTTGGAATTAAAGCTAATTTCTTGAGTAATTAACACGATCCAGCCTTGCAGAGAAACTTTAGGAAAATTATTTCTCACAAAAATTACACGACAAACGTCCGGATGATCTAAAAATTTGTATTTCAATATGAATATTCGTAAAAAAAAAATCTATATACAGAATTTTGAATAATATATACAATATGCCAGAAGTTTCCGCGGCCACGTCGGCGTCGTTTTTCAACCTAATCATTAGAACACAGCTGGGCCAGGGTGCGTTAAAACCTGTGTCTAAAGTTTAAACGATAAATCAACAAATCCGAACACGTTGCTGTACATCGTCAAACCAACGAACACACGTCGTTCATTTAAATACGTGAATTAAATTCCAAATTTATAAATCGATTGTTCACTTTTTTTGAGTCGAAAATTTTCGAACAGCCTTGGAATTTCTGGATCCAAACAACGCTGAAATATCGAGCTAATTTATTCGATAAATATTTGCACGAATTGGTTAAAGCTCTCGCGAGCATTGAATCGATGTTCGGAAAGTTAAACTGTACATCATCGAATAAATTCCCGTCTGCAGCTATCGGGCAAACCCTGCCTATATTTGTTGCTGCAATTAATTGACCCAGGTCCTTCCTGCGCTCGCTATTCCTGGTTAAATAATATTTGCTTTAGTGATGTGCGTGCAATTTACGCTCACGCATGTATGTATGTGTACATGGGTCAGGAACAAATAACCATGGCCGTATAATATCTCCGAACGCGTAGAAATCCAGGATACGTAGGATAACGCAATACATACTTCAGAAGTTTATGAGCAATACACTTTTAGGGAGTTTCGTGTATATTCAAAGTGGCCGCTTGCGAAACGGGGTTGGACGGGCGAGGATAAGCTCGGTTTTACTCCCGCGGGAAATGACGCTTATTCGAAACGTGAAATTAGGAATTATCCAGGAAGCAGTGGAGATTTCTCTTTCATTTCAATGAACGGAGATACTTTCGGATTCTTTAATTTCTGAAACGGGAATTCACGAATGAAGAACGACAACCTCGAGACCAACGAAATTAATCACTCATATCCAGCGACAATTAGCCTCAGGATCCTTAAACTACTAAACAAAGTAAAATTATGTATCTAATAATAAGTCCACGAGGTTATCTCCGACTTAACACCAGTCAGAAATTATTTTCACGATGTGCAGGAGCTCTTAAATTTTACCTCCAAAGTAATTAAACCTACATCAAATTCCAAAGGGACTACATTAATTTACGAGCGGCATGACTATGGCGGAGCGTTGGGGGCATAACTTGCACGTTACGTCGAGAGTGGAACCTGAGTATACATAGGTAGGTATATTATATAACACATGCTATATAATAAACTTTGGCCAATTATCAACAGACGACCGGACCTCAGAAGATGGATTCCGCCCAAATTTCGACTGTTTGTCACAGCCACGAGAGATGCAAGCCCATACATACGAGAAATTCGATTAGCTTTTGAGTAACGTTCAAACGAAAAAAAGAAGAAAAAATCTGAGCCTTCCGATCAAAAATTTTTGTCGGTTTTAGTTATTTTTGATCATACGAATGCAATTTACGAATTTACGAATGGGATTCCGGTCGGGAAATTTTTTTGATTGTACACAACGTATATTCGGAGCTTTTCAACGGAAATATATTTTACCAAATTCATGTGAAACGATGAACAAATTTCGAGGACAATATTTTTGGTTAAAGAATACTCGCGAATTCTGACATGAGAAATTGAACTTTCAGGGTCGGATCAATACGGGTTCACAAGTTCCCTAACTTATCTGGAAAGCAGGGAGCCTCGGGCAGTTTTCCCTGTCACTGCACGAACAGGAGAACCGGAAGTAGGTCCTAAGAAGCTAGTAACGTACAACCTGATCTTGAAGTCACGTACGTATCTCAGATTGTTCGCAATTCTACTGTATATAAACTGGATTACTAGATTTTTCACGTTTTTATTTTCTTATGGAAGAAATATCTGTTTCAGTATTCTCAACTTCACTAACGTCCAGATCTTAAGTCAAAGAACAATTTGAAGGAATCTCCGAAATAATGATATAACTTAAGTCGGCTCGTTATTCCACCCAGCCCCTAAATTACACATGCGATAAAGTTGAAATGTTAGGTATTTAGTAGAAACAGGATTACTCCAGAATTTCACCAGATGCGTTTTAACACTTTGGAACGGGTGTGCGAGTAAAGCCAGCCCTGTGATATATCGATGGTACAGAATTGCCGAATTATCTGTATTGGGACCGAAATTAAAAGAAAAAAAAAAAATCGTCATCATGCCCCCTTCATATCTTCTTCAATTGTAAGCCCTGTGATGGACGCAAAACTCTTAGCTTTTCGCGTCTGTTCTGTAAAGTCAACGAAGAGCATTGTCTTTTGTTGTCTTTCTCCACTTTTTCCGTCCTTTTTTTTCCCCCCATTTTTTTTTTTGCCCTCTTCAAGTTTATACTTCTAAGCGTAACGCTTCGCTGAAAAGATGGGCCTGAATTTATTTCAGCTCTCTCTCTCTCGCCGTCTCTTTTTATACTCTCTCATTCTCAAGCTCCGCGACACTTCCCTCGAACCCATGGTACCGGGATGACCCCAGCCTCAGAGACACGTCGCTGAGAGCACCACTTTTCCACAGGGACTCTCGAGCCTTTCAACCTTTGGCCTACCAGCTCGCTACTCGTAGTTCATCCGGAACGTCTGCGTGGCGTAAGAAGCACGTGCGACCCATACCCCCAATGGCCCCACGAGGCAAAAGCTCTCATAACCGATGTACACTGGGTAAAATAGACGAGCCCCGGTTCCTCGTCACTTCAGGCAAACAACCCTCGTGTCTTATATTTATATGTGTGTGTAAGAGACGTTATATAGGGGCGTGCAAGAATTCTAAACAGTAAAAAAGTCCTACTGAAATTTACGTTTTGTTTTTTTATATCTACGGTGCTGGACCATGCTATCCCTAAGGATCGGAATATCAGTCCAGTTTTACCTATAAAAACGGATTAAAATTTTTCACATTACAATCGCCCCAATCTAAAAGAGTACATGCCTTCATACAACTCCGCGTTTATCAAGATCCGTCTCGGAAGGGATGAAGAAAGGTTTATTTGTTTGAGGAGGCGAGATTACATCTCAAAGAAGGTATTTTTCTTAATACCAATGTCTCCCGAAAGATTTTTCTTTTTTTCTTTTTGATAATCCAGTTTTTTCACCGCAGTTCTACATTCGTTCAAAATGTGATCAGATAAAAGTCACAATTTGCAAGCCATCGCCTCGTAGAAGTGAATGGACTGCTTCGATTTCACCTTTTTTGGTCTCTAATTAATTATTTTCGGACTAATCAGGGACCAAAAATTATAAACTGATCGGATTCCTTGCAAAAACTTGTGTCATAACGATAACATTGACAATGACAATGACTCCAGGTGAAATTTCTTTCTATTTATAATTTTTCTCCTCGTATTATAGGCTGTGCTTTAAACTCTGATATGAGTCTTCTGCATTAGTTTATCCATTGTCAATTTCTCTTCGACTTCTGTAATTTTTGATCCAAAAGTTGAAAAGTAATAACGATTTTATCGAATCATTTTCATGGCATTTGCGAGAGTGAAAAGTGTTCGAATAGTCTATCTGCAGTACCGTGGATACATCATTCCCGTAGTGCATTCGTCATTACCTTGAAGTGTGCAGATGGCATTATTCTCATGGGATTTCAATTGTTTCCATAGTACTTTCATCGCCACAGCAATTGTTCGAGAAAATCCATTTCGTTTTGTTCGAAAGCTATTTTCAATGCGAAAATGATTAACACAGTAAATTTACCTGCATTGGGCCGACCCGCAAATTGAACGATTTCAAAAACAAACAAAAAAAATACTTGACAAAATTAATAGAACAAAGTTTCTAACTCAATTCGTGTTTCTAAATGATTATTCAAGGTTTTCCAATTTAGGAAACTTTTCCAATCCTTCGATATCAGTAAATTCCGCTGATATTAGACCACTTTTAATGCCGGATTGTTAGACCTTTGAAATAACTCAATCTCCGGAATACTGCCCGTATAATCCTGTGAAAAAATGACGAAAAAGAAGCAGAAAAAATTTCGAAATAAAAATTCGCCGGTTACCATAACTATAAATTGTAGTATTTGACAGATTTGCAGCAATATTCCAGCTCGTTGAGGGTGATAACCGTCTCGACTGATTGGGCATTGTATACTGATTGGATCATTGTTCTCTCCAGGACTGGGTGCTGATAGACCGAGCGATGGGGTTGACCCAAAGCGACAACAAAACCTGAGATATGTACAATCAAAAGTGGGTACCAATTTAACAAAATTCATTCAACCGACCGCGTGATTTAATACGAGCTTTTCTTCTCAGGAAAATTTTCGCTCACGAGTTAGTGGAAAAATCTTTTTATTAAGTATCTACGTTGCTCCGGTGGTTGATGGATGCCCGCGGGTTGTTCGTTCGGAGAATAAATGACTTTGCTCCTCCGTTGGTTTGTTTCCACTTTCGGGCACGAACAAACAGCGTATACTGCCGAAAACAGCTATATATTACCAAGATATTTGCTGTTCCTTCTGTCTGAGTTATCGAACAAAAATATGTCACGGAGGTAAACCGGAGTACGTCGTTTGGCGTGGCAAAAATCTTTCGTAAGAACGTTGCCCCCGATGTACCAAAAATAATGCAAAAATTTAAGAATGATTTGTTACGATCTCAATACCCTGCAAACGGTCCTGCAAACGTTACGAGATAGAAAATTCCAGAAGAAATACGACTTTCAACTCAAGAAAATAATATCACCCAAAAATCGATCGAGGTATATGGGCCAGGCGCCCAAATTGAAATCAACCGATTGTCAATAGTGTAAATTCTGTAGTTATAGTGTCGATATGTTTGATCAGTACGGTGACCTATTTTGAGCGACTAATTTTTGATTTTGAGTCTGATATGAAAATTCGTTAGTTTTTCACATTTGAGAAACCTTCCCCAAATTCCAGATCAATTAAAAAAAATTTTATAGAGGTCACTCACGAATTTTGAAATTTCCAAAAATGGTCAAAAATCGAATTATTTTTATTTTTTTTTTTTGCAGCCAATAATGATCTTGAGTATAAGTATCATTCAAATTCAGGAACAGATATGTAGGTACAGTAAGTACAAGCCTTTGAACGAGCTCTGTCATTTAATTATTGGAATTCCGAAAATTTCTTTCCAGCATTTTCGAAACATAGAAAATGTGTTCAAACATGGAGTATTTTTTTCTTCTTTTTTCCCTTTCTTCATATATCGTTTGCCATCGCCTCTAGAAACTAACAAGCCAGAATGACATTTACATGTATAATTTTATAATAGCTGTACCGTCCGTTGATTCAGGTTTTCACCGTCTCATTTTCACCCACATAGTCGTAACACGAAATTGAATAATTTATTATGCATATCGTTTGTTTGCACTAGCTCACTGCACACGCGTCTAATACGAATTAAAAAAATTTCCATTACGTGTTAATTGCCAATAAAATACCAAATAAAAAAATGCAAAATATTTTCTTAAAATTGGAAAAAAAAATCCCGAGTTTTTCTCAAAATTATAAAAAAAAAAACGTCAGAACTGATGTAAAATACTCCAGTTCTAGCCGCACGATATTTTACTGGTCCTATTCGCTGTTATCGTTATTCCAGGCGCGCTTTGTGATAAGGTGGAGTTATGCTGGTATGCAAATTTCAAATTCAACTAGATAATATGCATCAGGAAACTTGACAAACATCCAAATATGAACAATGAATTTAGATGACCCCGCGAGTTGATAATTTAAGGGGTTACATACGTTTAGACGGCCGAAAAAGTAGGTGAAATTCGGGATTTTTTATCTCGAAAACTAATTATTCATTTCAAATCGGGTTTCGTTTGTTTGAAAGGGTGTACAGTTAGGTACGTCCACAATTTTTTTTATCATCATTGAACTACTAGGAGCGCCGTTGTCGTGGCTGGCGTCAAAGGTGATTTTCGCTGCAACGACTCGCAAGTACCAAGTTTCGGAGAACTGGATTGATCTGAAAAGGGAGAAAACCCAATGGATTCTCGAAATATAATATATAACGCAAAACTTGTCGTAAGATTTTTTTTTTCAAATCTTTTTCACGAGATGGCGACTGTCTGAACTTTTTGCTCGAAATTTCGTCAAAAAATTTGACCTTTCTAGTTCAATAAAAAAAAAGTGGTGGTTAAAAAAAAATCCTACGACAAGTTTTGCGTTATATGTATATTATATTTTCAGAATCCATTGGTTTTTTTTTTTTCTTCAGATCAATCCAGTTCTCGGAAACTTGGTATTTGCGAGCCGTTGCAGCGAAAATCACCTTTGATGCCAGCCACGACAACGGCCCTCCTAGTACTTCAATGATGATAAAAAACATTGTGAACGTATGTACCTAAATGTACACACTTTCAAATAAACGAAACCCGATTTGAATTGATTAATTAGTTTTCGAGATAAAAAATCCCGAATTTCACCTACTTTTTCGCCCGTCTAAACGTATGTAACCCTTAATTGAAGTAAAAGGAAAATATTGTTTCTGGCTAATTTTTCAAATTTTTTCAAATTTTTTCAGTAATTTTTCCCCCACTCTCCCCTATCTGCATATCCCTATAAACTGAATTCCGCACTGTTCAACCTTAACCCTTATTAGCCGTATACTGCGATAGTTATTGAGCAATATTGAGCATAGTACATGTTTCATACTGCATAGAATGTTGAATATTCATTATCTATTACGTTTAATAACGTATCCTGTTGTTCAACTCTTACACGTCAGAACTGACTACTAGGAGATCTCTATACACTACGTGACTATAGGTTGCTGCATTTCAAACTATTCTATGACTACGATTCTGACTCTGAATCTCATTACTTATTTCTATATACAAAAGGCTCCGGAACTCTGTTGTTCTAGGTAGAGCATTAAACTTACGAGATTAGGAAATTCGGGTAACAAGGATAATTTTTTCTTTCTTTTTTTCTTTCTTTTTCATTCTCAGTACAGATGAATCGAAAAATTTTTTGTCCTTAAAGAAAAATTGAACAAAAATTGATTGAGGATTTTCATAAAACTTTCGACAAAGATCAACTAATTCGGATATATAAAGTTTCATTCTATATCGATGCGTACAATATACCTTTAACCCTCCGTCAGCAATCTGGGTCTTTCAAGGCACAGTCGTAATTTCGGATTTACTCTAATTCCAACTTGTATAAAGATAACCAAAACAAGAATCAGACTAATATAATGGTAGAAATAGGTTTTTGAAGCCTTCAATAGTATAATTGAATTTTTTCAGATATTTTATACCGCTTTTACAGCTTGAAAACCTTGAAAGACCCAGTTTGCTGACGGAGGGTTAACTATATCTAAAAAGAATCACACAATTCTCATCTTATATTATAATTTATTGTATCTCGATGACGATGGATTCTATGCTAAATGGACCAAAAATAAAATCGCTAGACACTATTCTTGCATCCGATGTACAAGCTGTTTTAATAAACTGTTTAAAAACTGTTCAACGAATTCTAAAAACGGCATAGTTCGAGAAAACCTGAAATATCGTCTGAATCAAATATCCTCTCCATTGTTCACGAACTGCAAGTGAATTTTTATATCATTTAGGACTATGATAATCGTGCGAAAATGTAACTAGAAAATTCTCGACTCAAATTTATCGGTGCGGAATCATCGTAAATTGATATTCCCTCGCGGTCGATCCGCGAATCTCTTATAACGCATAAAAATTCCGAACTAGGATCTTCTTATCGCATATATTTAGGCACAGGGCGAAAAGAGAGCATTCAAGGGCAGCCCTATTGATATTTCTTTCTCGGTAACATACTATACGTGGGTGGTTGTGTGTGACGGTGTATCGATCACCGCGCCTCTCTTTCTACATGACATACTCAAAGCAAAAATTTTCGCTAAAATTATCGTCGGTGCCCATACACGTACGCAGGGAACTCGATCTACTCATCCGACAGTAAATGTCCCCTAACACTCCGAAAGCTTCAACTATTCGTGGTTTCAGTTCGCACTCCGACAGCTGTTCACAGATTCTCTCTATAATCGTCCCTCTTTCTTGCTCTCAGGTCTCGTTCTCTAATTTTCTCTCTCTCTTACTCTCGCAACAAACTCGTTCTCTATTTATCTGTCTATCTCTCTTAATTACCACACGCGGAGAGGAAAAGGGAAGACGAACGGAGGTGAGATTAACGAGGTAGAATTTACCTCGCTTAGCGTGCACCACCATCCAGTTTCGTCCCCGTCGAGGAAATTCACTTGATTTAACAAAATTTTCGGGCTATGTGAATTCACTCGTTACACATTACATTCACGGACAAAATTTATTCAATTGTCATCGATAAAATACTTTTCACCATTCAACCGCGTGCTTCGTTCGAATAGGTATGCGAATTATGTAAAAATCATCGGAAACTCAGCAAGAAAGATCGAGAAATTTTATTTTCTCTAATGATTTTTGTGACTCTAATCACTTAGTAATATTTTGTCGAATAGTTACACTGAAATCCACATCTTCGTAATTGTTTAACATTTTTTTTTTGTTTTTTTTTTGCAAGTAAAACGAAATTTCTTATCGCAGAGATTTTTTTTTACCGGCTAATCCGACCTCTCTTTCGGTGATGGCACCCTCTTTGCCCGAGCCGTTTCGATCCCTCGAAATTTCTTTGTCAAATTAGTCTGGCTTTGACCTGCAGGTAGAACCCTGACAAAATCGTATGAACCGTTGGAAACAATTTTGTCACCATAGTCACTATACCGGAAAATTATTTTAACTGAAGCAATGCAGAGCGTTGATTTGGTCAAACGATTTTTGACCTTTGATTATCGTGTACGAAAAAAATTCACTGTAATACGGTACACAAATTTTGAAAGAAAAAAATAATCTTGACGAGTCACCACTTCGCCTTATAATAAAGCGATATCAGCGTTGCACGATATTACCATACTTTTAACAATTTTCGATACACTAGAAGCAAAAATTTACCCATCAGAGTGATATTTTTAATTGATGATAATCGCGGCTGCTCATTCGCGTATAAAAAGGTTTACAAAAATTTGTTAGTCTTATACTTGCCTCCCTATAACTTCCCGACATGAAAGCTGCCTGGTCGAAAAGTTCAGTTTCAAAGAAGCCTCGAATTTCAAAATGGTAGGTCCTTCGAAAGTTTTTTTTCTTCGTTTCTTTAAACATTTTTGTTTTATAGTTAATTTTTAATGAGGAACCCAGCTGCAGGAGAGAAACTTTTCTATTTTAGATATACTGTGCAGACTCTGAATATATAGACAACCCTGCACGATATTAAATAATTCATGACTTATAAACTGGTAAAGATACCACTTTAAAAGCAAGGTCTTATAAAAAAATTCTTATATCGACAGAGCATTTTTTCAAAAAATTTTTAGAAATAGAAAATAGTGTGTCTATAATAAGTGATATCGATACGAAGGAAAAATAGGGGCCCGTTGTGTCACGGTACGTATTAGGTGTCAGAGTTACGACGAAATTGGGAATGAAGAGGATCCGAAGTTAGGTAAAAATAACTGTAATGCCCCATATAAATAAGGCTATATTCTACGGACTTGTGACAGTTCTGGTTGACCTCTGTTTTTGTTATCCAGCTACTACGGAAAGGGCGCAGACTCGTGACTGCCTCAGAAAAGCGTATATATAACACAATGTAAGCTCGTGGCTTCTAGATAAAATTGGAAGCTACATACATACGTATATATTCTGCGGGCTGCAGGTTGTCTGCTTATATATCAGTATACCGTAGGCGTAGGGTACACTTCACGACCTTTCATATATTTTCCTTCAGTTTAAGCTATGCTTAAATCTGTATGCATACGTGGTCCATGCATACATATACCTATGTGTATGATTATGACTATGATTTTGTGTAAATGTATACGACGTATACGGGTAGGATGAATTTATACCGGAGTAAAGAGTATTTCGAGCTTTATGATACTCATGCCTACCTTTACCTACTTTCCAGACTTTCCGTTTTTTTTCTATTTTTCTTCTTTAGCAACTTCCAAAGCTCAAAGAAGATGCCTTCTCCCGGTTTCGCTTTATAATCAAACAAGTACAGTCGGCCTGTAATCTCGATGAAAACCTACTGACTTTGGAGATTATGGTGATTAAATTGCCACACAGCTACATTATGCTAATTGCTAATTAGTTTAATTAAATCAACGCTGCGTGCAGACTGGTACTCGGCTCCTCGACGATTGTCATCGCTAGGGAACGGTACACTCATATATATTGTCCTGAAACGTAACAGGCTCCGATTTAACTGTAATGTCAGAAATCCAGAATTCAAGTTCTTACCATCAGTTTTACTAAAAAAAATTTCATTTTTGGTTTCAAATTTTTTTTTTATCAATAACTATTGTCGGTTTGGTCAATTTCTCAATTATCGTTAACAGCGGCAATCTGAAATCGGCGAGGCAAGTCGTAGTCATCAATAATTACGCTGGAGGGTGAGGTTGACCTCCGGCCCTCGGGTGGTTTCACCAAAATTTATGTTGTTCCTCGAACTGTGGTAGGTATACTACGTTGTGGCCTTTATATCTCATTGTCAGCTAAAAAGTTCAAGCTTGTATTGTAAATGCCACAAAGCCAACAGATCCTGTATAGTTGTTAATTATGATTTAATTGAAACTTATAAGTAAATAACAAGAAGTTTTTGAATCAACAAACGTTACTTTTAACGCAAAAGCCTGTAATTTTATCATAATCTAAAACTCATTATCCGCAGTCCGAAAATACCGAAAAACAGAAGAAGAAAAAATGAGAAGAATTACGATTTTTGAACAAAAACCGTGAAATTATCACGAAAATATGACACCAAATCGTTGGAAAAGGTAACAGAGTTCATTTTCTTGACGAACACGGTATATAATATTTTGGTACCTACTTTAGGTTCAACGATTTTGTCGCTTAATCAAGAAAAGCTCGAGCAAAAGTTTCCGAACAATTGTATTATACAATGGTAGACGTCGGAAAGCCGAGATTAAATGTGAAATTATTATTCTTCAACTCGTTTGGAGGAAATAATGGTTCGAAAAAGTTGTTTTGGCTCAACGTCCGTAACAATATAAGTATATATCCTGGCAAGGCATAAGGTACACGCCAAAAGCTGGATTATGGAAGCTTTTATTTTATTATACGAAATGGCCGCATGCTTAAAGTATATGGTGTAAAAATCCTTATCGATGTCGTTACAGGATCGTACACTACTCTTTTATTGAATTATATATTAGATCTAAAAAGAGGGGGAAAATCTCCCACGAAAAACAACTCTGAAAAGGTTAGAAAATTATTTCCCTTCATCAACCGACTTTCGTAGCAGAATAAATTATCGTCCATCAATCCGTTCTCATCGAACATTCGATTGGAACGAGAAAGTATACTTTTTTGCATCGCATATTTTCGTTTTGATCCGTATCGGTACAGGATTTTGCAAACTTTTTGACTCAAGTTGAATAGGTAGTTGGTGTTTGAATTTCAGAAATAACTCACTTAACAACTCATTTTTTTCGATTTATATATTTATTTTTTTTCTGCGGAAATCGGTGGACAGTTTAGTTGCAACTCTCTTCGGTTTCGTTCCTTCCGACGGACTCAATGGATTTTCATGTTTCACCTCGTTTATACAGAAACTATGCAATACTTGCCTCAGGGCAAATAAGTTGAGTGCAAACTAAACTCGGCTACCACGAAGGTAGTTAAAGATAGTTGGCCAGTCGCCAAGCCAGGCTCATTCCCACCCAACAAACATCTCACTACACCACGACCAGATAAGTTTCCTAGGCCGGAGTAAGGAATGACTGGCTACTTAATCTTGGTATGAATTTTCCAACTGTATAATATTCGTCTTCAATATTTTCATCCGAGTATAATCCGCCATCCATCGTTACCACGTTTGCTGAAGAGTTACACGTACGAATGTTGAAAGAGAAAAAAAAAAAGACCAGCTTTAGTGTCCTAATTTAAGAAATATTGAAAGATGGGGCAATAAAAGCATCGGGATTTCGTGTTACCTTGATTTATCTGACGGGAAATTGCGTGTAACTATTACCGGACCGTATATTGCTTGGCTGGTAACGGTTATTGGCCAGTGCAATGTATTAACATCAGAATGTAACGATACTGTGTGTAATCAGGTTTCGATAAACGGCAGCCACCCTCGAAATGCATTGAGATACGATCCTCCCCTATCGTACCTCCTAAAATTGGGAGTTCAATTCGCTGTAAATCTCAATACTCGATGCATTTTTATTTCCGCTATATCCATCTGGACCTCAACGTAAACCCGCTTTATTGACCGTGATTGACGTTTCAGACGTGCGAATAGAGGATACCGAATGAAAACTCATGAAATACTATAAAAATCCCTCAATTTCAAATATTTTCAACAAGTGTTTCAGCATCGGTCATGTACAGCCGAGTTGTTTGTTCAATAAGTTTTCATCTATTACACCAGCAGCAGCAGCAGCAGCAGAACTGAGTTATTCCAACGTTTTCGACAGTTTTGACGTACCCTATACCCCCGGCACCAGCAAAACGTGTGGTCAGCCTTCCGCGGTCTAAAGTTTGCCAAATTTTATACGTTGATCAATGTTATAGTTCAGTTGTGTCGAAATAACCGTTTCAAACGATTACAAGCAATTCCAGCTAATTGCTATGGAGAAGCACATGGAAATACTGGAATCTATTGTCCGAAATCGATTTCATATTCTCGTCAAATTATTCTGTAAATGAATACGGACTGCGAACGTTATCATCTGCATCTGTGGATCTTATCGTCAATTGATTTTCAAACCATGTTTAATAATTTAGAACGAAAAATGGCGTAGATCTATTCGGACAGAGCCGATCTTAGAGATTTGCAGAAAATTTATCTGACGGAAAACTGCCATGCTCATAGCCATGAGGTTTTGAAAGGCTTAGAGATATCCGATCAACCTAGTTATAGATTGACTTGGAACATTTCTGAGGGATTGAAAAGATCGAGAAAATCACCTCTGCACCTTTCTTGACCGATGACTCATGGCGATTTTGGATAAACTGATCCTTTCAGACCTCGAAGAAATGATGATGCAGCAAATTCCAAAAAGCCTTTTCCATAGGAAAAAAAAGGGAAAGAATCTATTGTCTCCAAGGACTGCAGGGGAGTATTACTAAGATGATACCGTCGTGCGAAAACATTCTAAGGTAGCAAGGTCAGCCTATGTCCAAAAATGTTAGTTTTATCGATACCACGATTCTCGAAACGTAGCCGAAGGGTTGTCTGCGTTATCCAGGTTGTTCACACCCCGTAGCTAGACGATTTCTTTTCAGATCAAAAGAAGGCGATTAAGATAATGTCTGTTAGAGGTCGTGGTCTTGCCACAAAACCGATATCAAAATGCTCCTGTTCAAGTAAACGTGTGAGTGCCTGCGTGTAATCGTGCAGGGTGGAAGAAAAAAATCCCGAATTTAGTCAATAGTGACTTCCAAGTCCGCCCTTTGACAACGTAGGCCAAACACGTCCGATCCATCCGCGTGATATGGCTATCGGATAGGGGAGTTAAAGAAATTCAATGCTTTGAAGCATACCTCCGATCTTGACAGCTTTATTTTGTTTGATAACAGCCAACCGAACGAGTAGCTACATACCTATAACCGTACAGGTATGTATGTAACGTATGTATGTACATGCATAAAACCTTTCTGGAGTAAGGAATTTTCCTATCGCCTGTCAGATATCCGAAGTAGCGTTTGACATGAATCCCGTGAAATCTATGACATTCAGTTCATGTTGGCATGTAAAGAAATTTTTATCAGCATGACTACGGTACGAAGTTAGAATGCGAAGAGAGCAGCGAGAAAAGTTCGCGGTTTATAAGAAATAGAATCACAGTACAGATCAAAAATATTATTACGTCACGTTATCAGTGACAACGACATTCACTCGAAAATCAAAAAATAGAAATTTTAGAGTTTGAAACGTGAAATGGAATCGTACCACAGCCTACAAACGTTTATTAAATTTCTATGTATAATTCTGAGGCGTTTATATAACTTCGCAGCTCCAACTCTCTTGATTATACTAGATTTTACTCACCAGTGTCGCCAGTGACGGTATAAGCTAGACTATTCTGTGGTTTATTAATTAATAACTTGTCTAGCTCTGGCCATAAATTCCTTGTAAGTTTCCACTGCGCAGAATGAAGCCTATAATGGCAGAGCAACTATTGACGAACGTTTCAATCAATACCTGAATCAGGGGGCAACCCTTAGTAAGTTTTTTTTTTTTTTATTTTTATTTTTTTACCACATTCGAAGTTTTCAAGATTTCAATAGGTTTCATAGGATTTCACGAATTCCAACAAATTTCCACACACTTGATTTTCACGAATTGCAAACAATTTCGAATGATTTCCAATGATTTGATTAAGATTTGATTGAGAGGTGTATACGTACATTCCGAAAGTGTTTAACCTTCCGGTAGAAATTGAATCCTTGAACGTGTGAACTTTGGGTATGAATAATTCCACCTCGATAAAGCTCAATTAAAACGATATTTTCAGGAATTATGAACGAGCCGACTAACGAGAAGAAAAATGATTAAAATCGTGTTGTACGTGTAGGTATACGTGTCAGTTGAGTAACAATTTTGTAGGTATAATCCTTTCGAGTAAACTTTCCTGTTATTAGGAAAATTTTCCACTCAACACTGTTGGATGGTTCGCAAATCCGTGTTTCCAGCCATTAATTCGTTACGATGGGATTTATTGGTCTGCCTATATACGTATATATGTATAGGTACCTGCTACTTTTCACTTGGCAAAGCGAACCCCTCTCTACATACCGAACGAAATTAGTAATGTGCCCGAAGTAGCTGTAAGATTAAACTAACGTAAATCCTGATTTAAACAAGTTTTGTGTATCCCGTGTGAATAATAATTCGTCCTGTGACCAAAAAGCGAGTGGTTCTTCTCGATAAAGTAGATCAAAGATTAACTCCAGCCGAATAAAGCACGCGGATAATCCTCACGACAAATTGGTTTGACCTCATGATGGTTGATTAGGGATTCAATGAAAAACTGCAGTTCTAGGTTTTCGCTGATTTTTGGTATTTTCATTTGAACAGTTTTCGTGAATACGGTAAAAATCTCCATCCTCGAATAGGACTATACCCTGTCTTGGAATCAATTTATTTTCTAAGAATAAAATATAAATATTTCAGGTCATTTATAATTTATCTACTTCATTACACACGATACGATCTTCTATTCTGTCTCCGGTTATACCGCAGGTACGATAGATGACATCATACATATGAAATAGTTCGTAAATATTTATAGTCAAAACTTGAGAACCCAGCTCTCAAATGTGTCTATAATATTCAAAATTTTTTTTTACATAGGTATATTTCATAAAACACGCCTCGGCTTGGAGGAAAGGAAACGTAAAAAAAAAAACTCTTCTGCGTATAAAAACCGAAAAAAAAAATATATATATCGGAAGTTCTATACGCGGAGCTGTAAGAATTTTTCCTCACCGTACAGAACCTTTTCTCCTGATCTTTTTTTATGTTCCGAAAGGTAAGCTTCGCGCCCCGTCTTCCTCGCTTGTCCCACTTTTTCGCAACCCTCACTTCTGCAGTCGGTTCTAGAAAGAAGTAGCTGGTAAACGAGGAAGGGTCGGACTCTGGTTAAGTCCGGTCTTTTTCTAGCGTCAATCTCCATTATCCTGTTGTTATACATCAACTTTGATAATCACCAATGGACCGCGACCTCCTGTTTAGTTCGTAAACAGCTAACAGGGTGAAAGGGTTCGGTTTTGGGTTTTGGATAGATTCGGTTAAAAAACTTTGTCATTATCGTAAAACTTTTAAATAGAACTTGGTTTCTTTCTTTCTTGATGTGGATGCTGTAACTGCATTACTGTTACGTTAGAACTAGTTACAGCTCCGTTACGGATTCGGCAGGAGGTGAGTAAAAAGCTCTCTTGAAATTTCTACTCATTTCTTGAAACTTTTTTCATCCATTTCTCTCTCTCTTTCTATCTCTCGGTCTTCTTCCTCTTCTTTTTATACATATATACAGGTACATGAGCTGTTTTCTTAATGAGAACACAGTCTGAGTTCCAAAGTCTGAAATTGCAAAACATCAGAACAATCGTAGCCACCTAATGCTTGCAAAAATTCAAATATTCTGATAAATTTCGGGAAAATTTTGGACAAAATGTCTCCAAGTTTCATCTCAATGTGAATTTTTCCATTCTGAAATTCGATCTTTGATGCTTTTACGTGCAAACATTTTCATCATAATTAGCTAATTGATTAGCGCTATGAGGCTAAAGAATACTTCCAGTACTTCCGACGCCTGTACTAATTAAAATATGCCCTAAGCAATGACTTTGGTACCTACATATCGATATCCTCGCGTGAAAATTATTAAACTCGAGTATTTCTACATTTAACTGATTATATAAAAAATAGTTTGGTTTATGTGTTATCTGCATTAACGGGACCAGTAAAGCTTGGTTTTGGAAATTCGGAGTACTCCAAAATGCATTTATTTGTCAGCCAAATTTTACTTCACATCAAAAAAAAAATTTTCTTTGAAAACCTTCGTCGTAAGGTTTTAGGCACATCGTTGTTCCGATTAAGCTCGTTGAGGGCTCATTTTGTTCAGAAAAGAAATCCTCATCATGCGAACGAGGGATTTTTTTTTACAATTTCGTGTTGGCCAAGCTATTTGCAAATTAGTAGCCTAAATATTGGAAATTTTGGATAATTGACCATAACTTTTCACATGAATTTTTTTCTTACCGATCCCTACGTTCATGAGATGTAGAATTGCTGTCCGAAAAAAGCAAGACCTTGAGAGGTTGAATTAGACCAACGATGTGCCTGAAACCTTACGACAAAGTTTTTCAAAGAAAATTTTTTTTTCATGTGAAATAAACTTTGGTTGACAAATAAATAAATTTTGGAGTACTCCAAATTTCCCAAACCAAGCTGTACTGGTCCCCTCAACATACAAGGTACACCTCGCGTTGCAGACCCGTCATCACTAAGCCTGTGTCATTTTAAATTCGTAGCTTATAATCGATCGTGGCTAAAGAAGGTAGTAATTATTATTTCTGTTACCAATTAACGCAGAGTTTGAGATTTCCATCTCTGATAAATTAATTACGGACATAACTAAACCGATACAATACACAACTTCTGTCGTATATCTGAAATACGATCAGTCCCATATAGTATTCGTGTTATTTTATTCCGTCTGTGTTTCGATATTTTTTCAGTCATTTTTCTTCTCGTTTTTTCTTTCTGGTCATTTTTGGTTTGTCATTTACGTCGAGCAAGCCAATCCTCGTTTGAATGACACGAACATTGAGCAAATGAGATTCTTTAGGCGACTTTCGCACACCATCGAAGAGGATTATAACTCCTCTACGTGATCTTATCAAAGCGTGCCTGTTAAATATCAATTTGCTTAATTGCGGGTATCTTTTCCAGTTATGGTAACGGATTGGTATTAAAGATACCGGGAGTCGACGGTAGAGTTTAATCGCCATTTCGTGATAATAATCTCTATAGGTGGCGACGTGAAGAGCTCTCGCTTTTTAAGTTCGATAAAAAGGAAGATAAGAATAAAAAAAAATTAAAAAAATACCCTTCGAAAATGGTGAAAACGAAAATTGTCGACACGTACTCGTACGTAGGTATGTACGTATAACGTATAAGTACGCAATACATTCTCTTCATAGATTTCTAATTGCCTGCTGATCTTTACTGTATAGTAAGACCAAAAAAAAAAAATGAAATGTACACATCCTTTACGGAAATGAATAAAATTTTTTGCATCAAATATTTTTCGATAAAATGAAACGAGGGAAGAAAAGAGAAAGAAGATCCGGGAGCTACCGGGATAAGGTAAAAAGGAAGAAGAAAAAAACACATTTATATATTTAATATATACCTACTCTCATATTTCGTATCATATATTCGTCACATTCTTCGAAGATGTTGCGGCAAGACTTCTCTCTCGATAATTGAACGTAGCCCGTGCCAAAGAAGGAGGGTGGTGAAGAAGACTTTGCAGAAATGATCGCCTATCAAATATAATCATCCATCGCGGATACGATCGAATAGGAAATCCACGTTGCCAGAAGATCCGTCGACGTGATAAAATTCAGAATTTTTGAAATCCGATCTTAAATCATCGCGAGAAAACTGCAGAAGCGATCAAGGTCTCAAATAATGAGGTCTTCTGCGAATATTCTTTCTTATAGATATATTCGTGCAAATTTACTCGACGTGTGTTACATTGGAACAAATTCTTTGCTGTTAGTCCCTATCCGAACTGATTGATTAAATCTTCTATTCAAATTGTCGGATTGTGCAGAAAATGAATAGGTTCGTTTCCGAATTCCCGATCAATACTCGCTGTAAAGGATTCATTTCCATGACCACACACGAGATTACTGACGCATATATAATAAATGGGCAAAATTTGAAAATTGCTTCAAAGAAAATTTCTTCAAAATTTCCTCTACGGAAAAGATATAAACTCCGCGTTATCATTTATTGCAATATCATCTCTTCAACGACGAACAAAGTTCAGCGGATATCAACCGTGAAAAAGTTTTCGTGATCAATACGTGTCTTGAGAAAAATTTTCTCTGCTAACAAAAGCCGTTTTCTGTACGAGACCCTGTAAGAGTAGAATTCTTTGTTATACGTATAACGCTGTAGGTATGCACGTGGATTACTGAACGGCATATAATACGAAATGTCAATATTATCCGGTACCCTCTATGCGGCAGAATTCAAATTTCGCATAAAATTTTGTTCGACTCACTAGTCACGTATCATACCGTGCCTGAAATTCGCACGCAGATGTATGGGTGCTGCAGTAGCGCGCTGTACGCGATTGGTATTGTGACAAAAACGTACAGCCAACATTACCCTGCGGCCACAACAAGTGGGTATAGTTTTGCCAATCGATAAATCGATCATATACAACCGCCCGGATAACTTGGCGCGAAAAATTCGAGTAAAAACTTTCGTTTTCCCATCAAAGCTCTAGGCCCACGGTAGACAAGGTCATTAGTTGAGCGCTGATTATCCCACGGAAGAAGTTTTTCACCCTTGGGGGGTGTAACGGGTCGTTAAAGAAAATACTGTTGTGTTTATTTATTTTCTTCATTCTCTTTCTCGCTATGCTGTCATTCCTCTATTCTTTACTAAAAGGTTTAATCGCTTGAGGCATTACGCTGTTCCCCTCGTCCTTTCCACCCTTTTTTCCTTCCTTTTGGTCGCTCTCCCCGAGTCAGAACTCTTTTCCGTATATTACGATAGGAACTCGAGTGGAGTGACAATCTCTACACTTTCACATCCATCTACTATTTACTTTGAACAAACACACGCCGTGACGTTGCCTTACTAGAAAATGGAAGGAACCATCCTTTCATCCGATTTTAGTGCACCGGTCTGAGGGAAAAGGATACCTGATAATAAAAAATCGTTGACTGGTAGCGCAGAAGATCATATCCGACTGCAGCGTTTGTACACAGAACTTTTTATCGCGCTTTTCTTAAGCTTGAGAAGAATTTTTACATGTAAAAATGGCTGTGGAATCCTGCCAGGCTTCAGATGAACGTGTAGCCAACAGTCTACAGGGTGTCCCAGAACTAAATGTCAAAAATGAAAGGTGACCTAGAGGAGGTCGAACTGAGTAAATTTTCCCGAAGAACATGGGCTCTGCGAAGTCGCGTTCGCGAGATATCACGGGTTTAAAAAAAGTAGCGCTTTGCGCCGCGGCGGCGCGACGCAAAGCGCTACTTTTTTCAACCCGTGATATCTCGCGAACGCGACTTCGCAGAGCCCATGTTCTTCGGGAAAATTTACTCAGTTCGACCTCCTCTAGGTCACCTTTCATTTTTGACATTTAGTTCCGGGACACCCTGTAGATTGAAAATAATTTTCGACGTAATAAATCCGTTGATTTTTTTTTTTTTATCTCGATTTAATGCCGCTTCTCCTTTAGGTTCGTCTTGGCACTAAGGCGCGTCCAAAATTCTAAACATCGTAAACAGGATAGGTATGGGTATACCTTTGGCTTCGTTTCCCTCGTAAAGAATGTTTGAACCAGAATGTAGGATGGCGGCTAACGCGAACACGAACACGAACACGAACGCGAACGTTCAAAGGTTCGCAGATGGTCGTTCAAACTTGAGAAATGGCCAGACGTTTTCAATTTTTCTGCAGCTTGGATTCAACGTCGTTAATCCAGCATGCGGGATATGAAAATAATTCGTCGTGGGATTCAACTCCAAGGTACGTATACGAAATGGGTGTATTGAATTATGTCTTTCGATCCGACGGGCTTTCCGCCATTCTTTCTTATCCTGAAATCCATTTTTTTCACCCCCCATATTTTAAATCCACTAATACATAAAAGAATTTCACACTGTGTAAGGTACGAGTCACGCTTTCGTGGCCACATAATGCAGGTAGTTACTTTGAATCGTTTGACCAAAGTGAACACTTCCGGTCGCCGAATATCAAAGCTCTACCTATACGTGTAACGGAAGCGAGTCGAGCCCTGGAAAGCAGAGGTCGAAATATCTCTGAAGAGGCTGCGCAAAAAGGCTCTCCCTTCTCGGTATATCACCAGATCGTAAAATTTCAATTCTGCAAAATTGGATCATCGTTGTACATGTAAAGCAATTCACTATTAAATCATCAGCACTCGTCGATGATGCTCTTGAAGATTAATTCTTAGATCAGCCTCTTCCGGCTTTTCCGTCGAGTGAAGAATTAGACCAGACGGAAACTCTGAAATGACATGGGTCTGATTTTCTATTGCTGTGATTGTGAAGTAACAATGCTGGAAGTCTCCACATCCTGGAATAAAAGGATTGCATTGTTTACTGTTTGAACTATCAACGTGCAATCAGCAAGTTCGAAACGACAGACTGCCATATTCGAATGAACGGGCAATCGATATTGGATGCAAGCAAGTTTTATGTATTGCTATACATGGGTATGTACGATGTGTACATACACATAATATGACGCGTGGGTCTCGAGTCGTGTAAATGACTGGGCATTAATTATCATTAAATACCCATTCTCTGATGCGTTAGTAGCAAAGAGCGATAATAGGGCTGGACAAGCATCACCCTGCAGGCATTGTGTTCATCGGCCATCACCGTTAACCTCAGTCCAGAAAAAAAACATCGTAAATAAACCGTTGAGTGGTAAGAACTCGGGCGATAGCCGATAATGTTGCACGAGAAATGCAATAATGTGTGAAATGCTCTAATATCGTCTCGATTCCTCTTGTGTTATATAAAAAAGCCCCGAAAGATCAAGTAACGAATCAACAAAGTTCGCAAATCGTTGAATACTTTTGTACTAATATTGACCCTGATATTACATTTGTCGAGTTAAAATAATTACCGAATATCATCACAGTTTTCCTTGATTTTCGATTCATTGATATTTGTTAGCTAAACATGACTTGGATTTCGATCATCTTCTGATTCTGAGTCACAGAGAATCAAGCTTCACTAACAAACGTGTTACTTTCGAGCTTTTGCGATAAATTTAGGAGTTGGATATTGTATTCTTGATGCGATAATCTGAAGGATGATTCACAACGACGCAATACACCTACTCAAAATTTTGGGATTTTTGATGTGCTATTCTTCGTAAATGGCAGCAATTTTATGATTTTGTAGACTATTGGACGCCAATAAATGTTGTATTTCTGTGAGCAATTTTTTTCAATAACAGCACGTAGCTCATATTTTAAAAATTTATTTTTACCAATTAGTGATACTTGCTTCTGCAGTCTACACAAAGTCTAGTTGGTATCGTGATAGATTGTGCCTGAAAAAAAAAAAAAAAAAACAGATATCCATAACTGATCGAACGGTGAATTTTTCATCAAATTCCTCAATTAATCAAGTCAAATTCATAAAAATTTCAACATCTCAACAGTTTCCACGATTAATTATATTACTAGAATTTCGATTAGTTAAAAAACCAGAAAAAAAAATATGACAGAAATCGATTCTAAAATTGGAATTAAATGATACGCGAATAATTAGACCTAGCCTGATCTCATTTAACCAGACCGTATCGAGAACCCTCTATAGATATTGAATTTAGTTGTGTATAGGTATATGTGTTACCGAATTACGTATTAAAAGAGAGCAATTTACCATTCTCGAGCAATTAACCTGCTTTAATCACCTCATAAACGGCGAATAATTAATTGCACGGAATGCATATCGAGTCACGGTGTTGTTGTATGGGAAATTAAAATAGATTCGGATTTCTCTTGCACCGTGTATATGCAAGTACGCGGGTAGGTATGTACTTCAGGCCCAGTCGTTGTGTGTCGAAAGCGTTTAGTTTTGTAAGTTATTTTTTTATTTATATTTTTTTTTTTTTTTTTGGTTTTTCGTAAGCGTGGGTAAACGTCAGCTTCTGCAGGGGCGGGTGTTCGACCCTCCAGCTTCAACGCGATGTCCAACACGATTGCAATACCCTAATGCAATGTCGTTGCTTCGTATATACATATACGAACCGAACAGTGAATGTTTTAGCCAGCTTGTTCAACACGGTTTAAATCCTTAACTTGACAGTATTTACGTGCAATTTATTCGCTGTTATTTACCTAACATCCGGCCTAAATTCATTGATTAGTTAACAGAACGGTCTGCCGAATGGCGATCAAATCCGATATCCCTGGGGATACACGCAAACGCGGACTTTTAGGAAATAAATTACAGAATTTTGTCGCTCAATTTGAGCGACTATATTCTCTCAGATTTTAACAGAATTTGACACATTCCGGTAAATTCTTATGCAAAATATTCCGATCGAACAATAATATTATATGAAGGATTCTTTGTCAAGTTAACCACCTATTTTCATCATGATCGCAAATCCATAAAAATGTTGATTCCGACGATTAGCCTATATTCGAGGACTTTTTGGGAATTTTTGATATGAGAGATGTGATATAAATATGACTAAAAACCGTCTTTATAGTGCTTTTTCAATTTATTTTCCATGGAACAAATGGCCGGCCCATAACGCAAATTTCACAAAAAACTTGGGGAATCGGATGGATGATTTGTGAATTTTTTCATCAAAATCAAAACTGCCCGAAGATCTAAAAACACCTTTCTACTCGTTTCTTCGACGTTTTTTTTTTGGTTTTTGAGCACTTTTTCTCAGTTAAAAAAATTTGAGAATATTTTCATCGGAAAGCTGAGGAAAAAATAGATTTTTCATGTTTTTTTAATTATTTTTTCTTCCTCCTACGGAATAAATGAATATAGAAAATGAAAAATTACACACATCTTTCATATCTAGGCTACCAGCAGGGCTAAAAATCTGAAAAAATTCCCGAAAAGTTCTCGAACATAGGCTAATCGTTGGAATAAAATTTTTTATGGATTTGCGATCATGATGGAAATAGGTGGCTCACTTGACAAAGAATCCCTCATATGCATTGCATTATCACGATGGGGTAAAGTGCGCAAAACTAAATGAGTTCTTTCTTTTTGCTAAAATTGAAAAGGATAAATATAAAGATAAGAGTTTATTACAGGAAGACAATGATGCAATTACAATTTATAGCTACTCATAGCACAATGCATGCGGTACGATTAAAATATAAGAACGGAAACATTAACCGTAACGATATAGGTAGTATAAGTACAGAGTGTTATGGAGACTAAACAGTAGTGCTCGAGGCACGAATTAATGTAAGGACAAAAGAAACTAACACACAATGAAACGAACAGGATATATAACATCAGGAATGATGACGTTTCATTACTTCGCAAACCCATGCAAATACTGGAAATATTATCAAGTATGATCAGAATTTAGGTTGTCGGTCAAACATTGAAAGTCGATTTTCTTTCCCCGATAGAAGCGAATGTTCGAATCGATTTTTGTATTGAACCATTTTGGAGATCGTTTGGCGAGTCTTTTGGATAAACTCTCATCTTTCTGAAAACCTGTTTTTCAAATAATTGAAGGCCGAAAACGAACAGAATCGTTGATATGAACAAAAGTCTTTTTTCGAACGGAGCTAATACCTTTTATATCACCGTTATGATGAAAGGCAAAAAGAATGATAGATTCCTCATTTCTACCGTCACCATGCAAAAATCTGTTCATTCTGTGTCTTCCAACATTTGTGCAAGTTCTCAAGTTTATCGAATACGTAATCGGTTGTCGAATAGAACATTTTGAAGACAGAATGGCTCCTTTTGTTAATTGCAAAAAACTTCGCAACTTTCTACGTGTTGGAAGGATTAATTTTTCAGGGTACAGTGGTGACTATATAAGGGAAAGTTATTCAGTATTGCCAAACTGGCGCTAATGTCTAAGAATTTTGAAAATATGAGGAGTATAAAGATGATCGATTCATGATTGAAAACAGTCATTTCCTGGTTGGGCTGTTCCGAGCACTTTGAACACTGCAGAATATATGGAGTATTTTTTAGAGACTTACTTGACTTGAGGGAACCTTCGAATAAAGCAATTTTATTACGGCAGTTACGAAGTCTTTTGAAGTCTAATTCGAGCACCAGCCAAGATCTGTAAAGTCTCGTTTATCATATTTAAGTATATACGAACAGAGCTCGCTGATCCACGGTAAAGTCTGGGCGGTAGCTGCAAACCGCATCGTTATACTAACCAACAGAAACTCGGTACAAGTACTGCTAAATCATGCCTTTTATTCGTTTCATTTAACATTTTGAGAAAAACATTTGTACTTAAATTTCGACGAAACATATTTCACCCAAATACTCAAAACCGATGAAAATCGAACAAACTTCTAAAAAAAAAAACACCAACTGAGTACTTGTATGAATTCTTTAATTTATTTAATCAATCGAGACGGCTTCAAACTTTCTTCCATCTTCTTCAACTGCCAGGATTGTATATCTAATGCAATTTAACTGCATCCAACTATCAGAAACGAAGTCTTGAAGATCTGAAACCGCAGTAAACTACTACGATAAGATTGAGATGATGAAGAGTTCCCCGGAAGCACAGGAAGTACATGAAAAATATCAGTAGGGTGAGATGTACTCCCGAGTAAAATGGATTTTGAGCAAGGTAGAACCACTTTAACAAATTTGAGAATATCATTTCGTCAAATTTTTGTAGCAATTTGATACTCACAATATCGTAACAGCTTCCACGTTCATGCGAGTAGGTGGTTATAGATACATAAGCACATCCGTTTTAGACTTACGCCGAGTAATTTGGTGAGGTAAATTTAGGAAATAATTAATACATTTATGCGCGTCGAAGGGTCGACCTGAGCTGTTCACTGACAAATTGATACTAACAAGTAACAACATATACGCCCACGTAGTTACTATCTCTCCTTCCTTGAAGGTCTTTGATCTTTGCCCTGACCGTGGCCGTGTCCAGGGACAGTTTTATCTCTCCTTAATACCAACGTAACTTTCAAACCTCTGCCGGTATAAGTTCTGATGGGTAAGTAATCCGCACTTCTCTTCATAGTGGAATCGATCTTCGTTCATTCCCGTGTCACCGTGGAGTGTGAAACGATTATAATTAGCCTTCGGTGTAGCCGGGACGAAAAAAGCGACCATTCTAATCCCGGAGTATTTTGAACCATCCAGGAAAATCTGTAACCAAGTGTGTGAGCTTTCGAAAGTTTGGAAAAGCATCATATCCGAGGGATTAGGATTAGAACTACCGAATGACACGAGTCCAACGACCTAGACGACGCTGCTGCACGGGGTCGACTTGAATGGCTCAATTCGAGTAGTTGCAATGTGTAGACCAGATCCCTGAGTCCTTGGCAAGTCGCCATCTCCGGACGATTCTGATCCCTAAATGGGCGTCATCTGCGTCGAGGCAATGTACTTTAGCCTGGCTGATAATATCGGCTGGTATACCAATGGACCCAAAAATCCAGCTGATTTGATCCCGCGGTTTCTACCAAGTTGCAAAAAAGTTTATCCAGCCCTACCTACCTACCTACCGATCTAATCTAACGACTCGTTCTGCAGAGTTCGAGCTTCAGATTACCGACGAATAGACACTGATTAATCTCCTGCTGCATAATTGGCTATTTCTGATCTACACAGAAGATCTATTTTCATCTTATTTTAGGAATGCTATACGGTTCATACTTCGTGAACAAGAAAAATTTTGGGGCTAGGTTGAAGTTTCGAATTTTTTAAATTCCGAATGGTGAGAATTCTTGATTCTCGGACTTTCCGGACTTTTAAGGTTTTGTCAATTCGAACATTCTGGGCTGTCGCAACAAAAAAATGCAACTTTACCCCAACAGCCGAAAATTTTGGGGATTCAATTTTATCATTCAACAATAACAGAAAATGATTTGAAATATTTAGATACTGCAGTAGCCACCAAATTATTTCAGCTCAATGTTTGATACGGGAATTATAGCGAATTTCTGTGGCTCAAAGACAGGGCATATACTATGTATAACCTCCATATCTGCGCCGGTGTGGTTGTTATATACATAATCCCTAGAATCCCGCGGTACAGATTTGTTTAATCCCAAACAATTAGCGAACGGTTTTAATTCAAAAGGGTATAACGATGTAAAAAATCCTTTGAAGCGAAGAATTAACAATTGCAACGTTGATACCGAATATTGAATATTGATAGGACCATATTCCGTCGTTCTCTATGGAATGATGACGATTATAATCTACAGTCCTGCAGGGACTTATCTCAGATATCAAAATAGCCTTGCGCAGCTAGTGTCAAATTTTGAACCGTGCCATGGTGGGAAGCGCGGATTGAAAATCCTTTGCTTGCACAAAGCCTTTTTTGCCGAGAAGATACTGTGTACTCCGATATCGTAAGGGTTCATGGACCGGGGTTGTGGTCGTTCTGGTAAATTCGAAGCTATCCCTCTTCTCCTGTAACTCCTCCTTGAAATATATTATTAATTTTTTTTTGTTCTTATCCCAAAGCTCAAGGCAGCGTAAAAAAATATTCTCTTATTTTTTCGAGTCCAAGTAATGAGATTTTTATATTTTCCTTTCATTTTAGATAAGAATATATCGCGATATATACCTGTATACGTTTATGTATACATAGAATTTAAATTTATACACGTAGTGATATTGTGAAACAACCTTTGCCACGTAATGTTTGATCCCTCGATCATATATATACCTAATGGATAAATTTACTCCGCATAATTTATCATCGTCCCGATATAGGCACCAAACCCCTCGTTGAAAATTTTGAATTACGTTATACGAAATTGATTCTCTTATTGTAACAAGATCTTGAATGCGATCTTGTATGTTAAAATACGAAATAAAGTGCCTCAAAAACATCATTTTTCTCTCTAGATTCACGTGATACCAAGATTTTTCTTTTTCTTTTTTTTTCCGCCCCATTGTTTCATATATTTTTAATCAAAGTTCTTTTTCTATCTTTTTTTTTTTCTCTGCAGGGGTACATATGCGGTAGGTAGGTAGGTATATGTATTACGTTGTCCTGCAGTGCTTGATCCGATGCTTTTTATACTCTTTCAACTATTTAATCACAGTTTCCGGACTCGCAATGAAAAATTTCGCTTCAAAACACTAAGTAAAAATATTACATTTGACTGTTTATATGTATACGTATGTAGTACGCACATATAAATATCAATCCATTTAAAGATACATACGTATATGTAATAATCGAGAAAACGGGGCCGAGTAACGTGAATAGGACTATTCTCCTTTGTAAAACAATGGCTCATTGTACGGACGTGATTAAATTTCAAATAAATATTCTATTGCCTTTATCCTGCTTCAGAGAAGTGAGATTTTTTTTTCTCTCTTTTTTTTTTCATCCTCCTTTCACCGTTTCTGTATTTCAAAAATTTTTTGTTGTTCCTCATTGTTTTCTGTATATATTTGAATTTTCAATTCGGTCGTTTCATTCGAATAAATTGTTTTTTTTTTTTTTTTTTTTAACACGGTGTTACCGTGAAAATTTACATCACGGACCAGCTCCCCCCCCGCCCCCCGCCCCCCGAAATTTTTTTTTTTTATTTTTCTTTCATTTCATCAGAATTCGTCCCATGTTTTTAACGTAGCTGCTGTTTTTTTCTTTCTTTTTTTTTTGATTTTCGTTTAAATAATCGCACTCGACGGTTACTCGTCCCGATTGCCAAAATGACTGACTGACTGACCGAGTGAATGACACACACTGACGAATTGACCGATAGTCTATACTTTCCCTCCGACTACTCTCTCGTGTCATTTATTCAAATCGTCCCCTATTTTTAACCTGCAACCTCTACACGTAGATATATATATATAGGGATACTCGTTTTTCTTTTTTTTTTTTTTTTTTTTAAACGTCAAGAAAATACCCATCACATTCCGAAACCTCTAGTGGCAACCAAATTTCATTCGCTTATTGATTCAGCCCCACTCTTCCCCCCTCCGAAGTCGAGGTTTTTAAAAGCGACTGAAAAAAAGTTCGCAATTTTTTCTGTTTTTTTTTTTTGCACATTCAAACAATTTTTTTTTTCCATACTATTATTCGTCTACAGGTAATTTTCTGATAATCTAGTTGAATAGCGATAATTCGCTCAACGTTTGTTTAAGTACATAATATATGTATGTACTAGCTATTAATGCTGAAATATTATTTCATCAAAATTATCACCATATAATAGCCGATGGTTATCTTCATTGAATTTTTCTATTTTCTATTTTTTCTATAGGCAGGTATATCGTTAACGATTTTATCGATCGATAATTAATAATTGACAATAATATATGGTCGAATAAAATTTTATATCTCAATGAAAATTTGACCCGGGGAAATGAGATTCGTTGTACATACATACCAATATATTTATTGGCACATAGATTCTATGTATCTACCGTATATATTTATGTATACATGTAGATATAGACCAATAAAGCCTATATACACGTACGCACACCAAGGTGTGCGATATTGCGAATTGGAATGAAGATTTCGCCATAAAACAAATTCCGCGACTATGAAATATTAACAATTAATAACCATCCAGGCATCAGATATTTTCTGCGGGTTAATAAAATATTCATTGAAAGCTGTTATAATATTATAGGCACGACTCTTCAACTCTGCCTTCAAACACTAATATTCGGTTGAAAACGCCTAATGAAATCTGCCAATTGGACATTTTATACTCGAGACGTCTGTGCTCACTTGATGGAAGAATTTCGCCTTTCCTCAGTTAGACCAAATTGTCTCCATTAATGTTTAGGGCCTTTTAGTTCATTTGAATAATACATGTATTATTTATTCAGGTTATACTAGCCAACAGGTCGAACAGCAAACCTATTTTCCTTTCGAAGCAATCTATATTTCCGCGAATTTTAATGAGAAAGAGAAAAAAGTCCGAGAACTGATATTATTAATCTAGAACGCGATGAAATGGAAAATCTTGTGCAGAGGCATCAAAAACAGAGACTCAGTTCTTCATTTTCGCCTTTTCTTTTATAACAAATGCCTGAGAAATATTAGCTTTGAATGAAATGGAAAATAATTAGCGACGTTGATGAAAGCTCGCTAGAATTAGTCCCGGCGCGGGCGTGATGATGGAAATGGTATAGGAAAAGAAAAAAGAAAAAGAAATTTCTATGTTAAGTGTAATTTCAGGTCGAGGTTTCATCCGAACGGTTCATGTACTTACATTTATAGAAAAATCCTAGCTTCTCACATTTCGTTCCTCTTCTTGCAAGCTCACTCACACTACCGATGATAACGTTGTTCGAATCAATAGCTTCATTACAAACAGTTCAACAGGGTTTCAATATACGACATATTCAATTAGATTTACAGTCGCAAAGTTCAAATTCAAAACACACCCATCACCCGCAAGGATGTGCGAAAGTTTAACGGAGCGATGTGTAAATAAAAAGCTCTGAACTCTATCCCGTTCTTTCTCTCTCTCTCTCTCTCTTTGCACTTGCAATTACTTATATGCAACTTGCACACACTCGCGGATTCGTATGATAAACGATAATAACGGGATAATGAAAAACGCGCGTGCACCCTTAAACACGCCCCGTAAATAGATCTTCTAGACTCCGCGTTTATCCGTGAGTGATTATCGTTCGAGGCCTCCGATGGACTCGGGGTAATTTTTGGTACGCGATGATCAGCAGGGTGCACGGGTCGCAGCGCGAATGAAGCCTGGAAGAGGGTTCGCCCCGCGACAGAGTCGCTCTCTGGTGGACGCCCCTGAAACTGGCCTCACCCCCGTGAGCTTTCACCCCTCCGGCCGCCGGCTACTCCGCCCTGGCGACCGAAACCGCTGGCCTCCCTTGCCATACCTTGCTTTTCCTGCCTGGTGGCTTATATTTCACGAGCATCTAGGCTCAAGCGACAAGAATAGATTTACATGCTTGCTTGTTGTAATATGCCCACTTTCAAGGTTCGAATGGTTATCGATCATCGGGTCGTTAGCCCCTTTTTTATTTTTTAAATAGACAGAAATTTTTATCAACGGACAGGAAACGTCGTTTCCACGTATATGAAAGTACAAGGCTGGTTTATGTATTATGTTATAAGGTTTAAAGGGGTTGAAAAATGAAAGTAAAAATAAGATTAAATAAAATAAAATAAAATGATCGTAAAGAAAGAAGAAGAAGAAGAAGAAGAAGAAGAAAAAAAAAAAAAGGTGGGTGAAAAGGTGAAAAACTGAAAGAAAATCAATACTTGTTGGGAACAAATTGGCAATCCGCGTAAGGTAACCGAAGGGCGAAACTCCTCGACCGGATCTCTTTGACGATGACGGCGGGCTGGTTGAGCGTCGAAAAGTGAGGGTAACGCGAAACGAAACGAATTCTCATGGGTGAATACCACCCGGATGAAAAAACGCTCCGTAACCTTTGATAATCGACAATTCCTGCTTCGAAATCGTGACAAATCGGTCGGACCTCCAACCCCCATATTTTTGATACCAACATTTACAGCATATTGAATATCCAAACAAATTTTTATAATTACTGTCGAACCAATTACTCAAACCTGTATCAATTTCATTCGTTTATTTGGAGGGGTGTGTTAGTATGAAAAATTGTAATTTGTCCATTTTTTGTTATATTTTCATGTTTTTTTTTTTCACAAAGCTTTAGCTTTTGCGATTATTTTAAGCCATCGTGAACTGAAGAATTTGCCAAAGTGGGACTTTAGAAAAGTATTACGTAAAACGGGGCTTATTTAAACTAAGTAAGTGATCACGTGACCCAAAATCGAAAAAATAATGAACCAAAGAAAGGCCGAGAAAGCAGTGAGAAATGAAAAAGGTGCATCATATTGAAGATTTGAATCTGATTAGTGAATTTACATGCAATTACTGAGCGCAACATGCTCTTGGAGAGAAATGAACATTTATACCGTTTTTTCTTAAAATCAATTTTATTAACTTTGCCCATTTGATTCATCCGGGGCCTAGGATCTTGAAATTCATAGGGCTTTCTTTTCTCATCTTTGTCTATCGAGCTTTCCACGGCCAAGTAAATCCGACCCACCAATTGGCAGATAAAAAATAATTGGCTCAGAAATTTTGTTGAATTTTGAAAAACTGAATTTTTTTGTTTCGGAAAAATTAGGTCCCTTAAATTTGTCGATAGATGGCTCGGAAAACAGATCCATGGACGATTTTTAGAACCTTCGTTTTTATAGATTTTGATGAATCGTTTGCTGTAAAAGTCCCGTACCGTCGAAATGCAGAGTTTCACCCGCAGCCTTACAATTCTAACTACGAATTACAAAAGTTAAGATTACAATTATTTTTCTATAGAAATTATAATTGTTTTAAAAAAATGGATGAATTTTCAACTGTATAAAATATTTTACTTCTACTTCTACGTCTCGTGTTGTATTATTATTTCATCGAGGTGAAATGCAGGTACATTTAGAACGTTATTCAAGCTAGATTACCAAAGTAGTAATGCCTGTTAGCGGTCAGCCAGAATAGCTCCGACTTGTCAGGTAACCTTTTGGTGAACTGATTCGGGTTAGCAGTTTCTAATTTTAGAATAATTCTATTGGATTATCAGACTAATATAGTCTGGATATTTACCGTCAAGAGTAAAGAAGTCTCATATACTTGTTGAAAATTGATTTTCCGTTTTCTATGACGCTGTTTCGCAATCTCTGATTAAAATATTATGAATATATTCTGCAAGTTTTGAACACTATATTTTTCTGAATATTGTGCGCAAAGTAAGACTTTCTAGCGAATGGTGAAGTAGAATTCTGCGGTAAAACAGAAAAATCTAGCGGTAAAGTAAAGTCGTGCGGAAAAGAGCTACTTTGCGCACACTTTACAGGGCTGGAAAGTCGAACTTTGCACACACCATTTAGAAAACTCTTTTTACACTGTCTCCCTTTCGGATAATCTCTTCGCCGATAATCCCAATCTCGTGATTGCGTATAAACGTTAACCCAGTCGATGCAAAGTACCTTGAGCATATATAATTCTTAGATTAGAAATCCTCTGAAATTCTGATTAGGTAATTTGAACGAAAAAACAAAGAAGAATTTTTAATTCTGTGCTATTTTTCTATCAATATAGACTTCGAAATTTGGAAAATGTATAAGAAATCAAATATTTCTGAATAACTTCGTAGTCCTGATTCGGCAAAGCAAGGAAACATTAATAAAACAAGACGTTCGTGGAGCCGAATCTTATCCGAGCTACGAATTAGCTCAAAACTAGGTCAATTTTACTTCCGTGGTCATTTTTGAGGCCACTTCACGTAACAATTGTAACGAGACGCGATGGGGCCGAGTTGGAAGCTCCGAATGGTCAAAATTTCAAACTTTAATATTACTGACTCACAGTTTTGAAGAACTTCAAATCAAAAAACGCCGGAGGTTCAAAATTCCGAATAAACCGGAGATCCGAAAGACCAAGACTCAAAAATGTGAAATTCGCAGAAAACCGCAGGAAAAAAAAATTATTTTTGCCTAGTTTTCAATTTTTGGATTTCTAAATAATTAAGGTATCGCAAAATCCGTACCCTTATTTCATGGAAATATCAATTGAAGATAGGATAAAAAGTTTCGAAATTTAAACGCAGTTTTTACGACTTCTGAAACGATTTTTCGGGAATTGAAATGTGTTTTTGTCGATTATCTTTACAATTATACGTTTTTCGATAAAACATCTCTCTGCCAAAGTTGTAGGTCTCTTCTTTTTGGTCTCATACCATTTTTACGATTATTGCAATTTTTTTTTTTTTGTATAATTTTTTTTGATAAATTTTTTGTTAAATTTCGAATTATCAATACGTTCAAAAGTGATGCTTATCGACCAGTTGCACGAGAATGAAGTCAGAAGACTAAAAAAAATTAGATCAAAATTGAAGGTGCCTGTCCACGTGAGAGTAAATCTGGTGGATTACTCTCGAGAGTATACTGGCCCGTCTGTTTCCACCTGAGAGTATTTTTCCGCAAGTTTCACTCTCGCGAGTACCTAGTTTGGACAGTAGCCGGAGAGTAACTGTCGCAAAATACTCTCGCGGTCGTGTTCGCTAGGGAATGTTATAAGTAGTACCCACCTCGCGATATAAGGCCTCATTCACACTAGCAAAAAAAATCTCAGCTTTTAGATTATGTGAAAAGGAAAAAGAAAAAAATGTAAAAATAATTATGCGCGTTGAAGAAATCAACCTTTTGCCAGTAAAAAAAATTTACTTTTCGCCCAGTTCTTACCGAACTATCCCAAGATAAATATCATTTCTTCAAAGTCCAAATATTCTCACATAAAAAACACACACGAGGTGATTTTTTGTCTTGAAATTTACAGGAAGAGATAAAAATTCCTACCCCACATACTAGATCGACATAAAAGGCGAAAATTGACTGACGTCTTTTGCACACACGGCAGACCTCCAAGGCTGAAAATTTGGTCGAATTCCAAATCTCAATTTGCACTGCACTAAATTACGTTTATTTAAAATTGCTAGAATTCCCCGTGGATGACATATTAGCGAGGCAAGTCGTACCCCTTTAGGAAATGGAACAGTTAAAATGACTCCAATACGAGATTCGGATTACTTATGACAATAAATAACTAAAATATGTATCAGGCAAGATAAGATTTTTTTTTTTTAAATGTACAAAAATGTGTCTTGGATTCTTTTTCCAAATTCCCCAATATTTCATGAGGATCTACTCGTCCTCCGTTTCACCTGACACATAAAAATTTGTATAAGCATGAATCGTACCACTCGATAACTCGTACCGCCATAAAGATGAATTGTAATGCAGTTTTCTAATTGTCGTATTTATAGTAAAAATAAAATTGCACCGCAGTTGTTCTTGCAATTGGTATAGCAACATGAAGCTCTTCGAGCAGCTGAGGTAAAGGTAGGTTAATTTAATTATCGGTAACTCTAATGGTGGCGGTGTAATTTGACCTATTTTCCACTACCGTGTGGTTAAATTTAGAAAAATATAACATATTACAAAATTACGCGATTCTACATAAATGGAGTAAGAAAAAAAAAAAAGAAATAAAAATAAGAAGCTTTTCAGAAGCTTTTGAAATTATTAATCCTTCTTTGAACAAACCTCTTTCATTCATATTAACAATGAAAAAACAGTTCGCAAATTTCTAATCGCGATTCTGAGCGTCAAATCAAGTTTAAGTTTGAAAACCCAACCGAGTTTCTTTTATTAAACTTTCAACCGTGTTTTCGTTGAATTTGGTCGTCTGTTTTCTTTTTATATAAATAAAAATGTGTGCAACGAACACAAACGTCAGAACGAGTACGTCAAAAGTTAAGCTTCTTTTTATAATTCATCACGCGCTTGCTGACTTGGTGAAGTTAAATATATATTTCAGGATTTTTTCATGGATACCTATACACACGTCACGGTTTTTTCTTTTCAAAAGATCAAAATATATTTTTTTGCTGTACCGAAAAGATGACTTTTGGTGTTGGAAAATAAGACGTGCGAAATTATTTTCGAACTTCGATCAAATTTTGAGGGTCCAAATTTTATAGCAAAAATTAAGAATCCAGGCATGATATTATACATCTAGTATGTTGTCGATAAACCAAGAGACAAACGGTTCACACTACAAGCTGAAAAACAAATTCAAATATGACTTTCTTAATAATTTCACCCCAATCCCAGCACAGTTCAATTTACGATTCTGAAATTGATCAGAACTGGGTTTCAGAGTCTAATAAAGTCCTTCGCAGGACATTTGGGAAGGATATATCAATAAAACTTCTTAAAGACTATCAGCTAAAAGAAAAATATCACGCCAGACGAAAGAACGAGGTTTCGGTATATTGCGAGATCTTATATTGGGTAGTAAAATTCCACGAAACTTAATAAATCACGGAAGAAAAAAATAACCAAAAATTATTTTCTATCATCACGAACCTTCAGCCTACGACAACAAATTCTTAGTATTTCTATATTTTACACGAATATATAGCAAATTTTCTCGCTGTTAAAAACAAAAAACAAAAAAAATTTCAAAATACTGTAGCTTATAGTCAAGAAAACCGATTTACTTGATACGAGAACCTATACGCATTATTAGCCAGCGGTATGTCACATTTCTACCAGGAGGGCCTAATTTTGGTCGTAGCTGTAGCAGCGAAAATATTTTTCCAGCTAAGCAAAATCAAATTTGCGTCACCGCAAGATAATGTATTTTGTTGGTACAGGTGTGGTACGAAGTAAAAACCACAATGCTATGCCACCGCAAATAAAATTGGAAAAAAAAAACAAAAAAACCAGTCAAGTGAATTGCCCCACCACTTCTCGTCACGATAGCGATTGTAATGATTTTATCGTGTCACTGTCGTGTAGCTGTATAAAGTTTTGACTCTGTCGAAAATGGAAAATTCAGAAAATGATTTATTTCTGCCGAACCGCGATCGTTCAATCCGTATGCGACGCGGCAATTTTTCATCGTTACGGAATACCCTATACGACTCTGTGAAAATTTGGAATTTTTCTGTCGAGCCTTTCTTGAGATTATGCGGTTAATATAATTTCTAACGACAGACAGACAGACGCACAGACTTTTTCAGAAGGGTGAGTTTTTAAGATTAGAGTGCTTTCAGAAAGTCGGTTACGTTGTCCATAGGCAAAGTCATTTTTCGATCGAATACGATACTTTTCTTTCACTGAATTTTGACGTATAAGGTAATAAAATTATGATCAAATGATTTTCGACGGTTATATGTATAATATACGGAAACGGATATATTCACTCTTGAAAGGATCACCAAACGGTATTTTATATTCATCAGAGAAATTACCGTTGCATATGTGTCACAAAATTATCGGCATTATCAGTTTTATCAATGACTCGTGTGACTTTTTTTTTGCAAAAAATATTGTTATGTGATGTGATTCGTTTTGCTTTGATAGCAAATATTTTGGCCAAACGGTTAATTGGATATGTATATTGATGAATATTTGTTGTAATGCCATTTATTTTATCAATACGATGGCTCGTAGATGGCCAGCGAATGCAGCATAACCTATCGCAAATAAATAGATTTCATTAAAATAGCGATGTTGCAGGTTGTGGAAATACAGGTATATCAATAGTTCTTATTGAAAAGAGCGTAACTCAACGGTGCAGGAAACAAGAGCGTATCTCGTCAAAGCAAATAGGATGAGCGTTTCTCGGCAGTGCAGGAAAGAAAAACAAAAACGTATCTGAGTAGATCAGGAAAAAAGTGCGTATTTCGACGAGGCATGGGAAAAACAACGTATCTTGGAAAGGCAGGGAAAAGGAGCCCATTTCGACGAATGCAGGAAAAAAGAGCGTATCTCGATGCGCAGATATACCGAAAAAAACGATTCTGCGTACCGAGATACGCTCTTATTTTTCCAGTTTTGTCGATCAGCTTATTTGCTTTGCTGAGGTACGTTCTTGTTTGCTACACTGTTGAGTAATATATCGATATGAATTTGCTGTAACAACCGCGAGCCTAAAGTCCTTCGATTCCTACAATTTATTAGTGCACTGAAGTTACTGTTTTTTGAAGTTGAAAAAGCAATTGTGTTTTTCCAAAAACGGCAGTTTTCCAAATGACACAGAGAATTTTCCGGAAATTCAAAACGGTTGCAGGATTTATCAAAGATGGAGATACATTTCGAAAAAGATAGTTGACGAAACGAATGGCAAATGAATTATGTATACTAAGAAAAAATTACAATTATCATGATTTTTAACTTATCAACATGATGGTGGACCGAGTTGCTTGTAAGCAATTTGACCTGCTGACCGGGGTCAAGATAGAAAGTAGGTCGAAAGCATATAGGAGTGTACTTTGGAACCATATGGCTAGAAAAAATATAAAAGTGGTACAAGCCACGGGTTGAGCTATAAAAAAATCGACGAAGAACATAGAGCGCCTCATACAAAACGTTATTTGCTTATATGTACTAAATGGCGAGAGCAATTTTTTTATTTTTTATAATGATTGAAATAGACTGATTGTGGCTGTGAAGATATAAGCAACGATTTTACCGCCGTTCTGCAACTCTTGATGAAAGAACGATATTTTTCAACCCTTTTTTACCAGTTTCACCGTGAATAATTTCACTGACGGATAATTTTTTCAACGTCTTCTGGTTCGTTACGTAATAAATATAACATCAGGTAGATACCGTGATGGAATTGAAAATCGTTATTACGGAAAGATGATTGAAGAAATATTCGTTAATCGAGTTACTCGCGGTGAGCTGGGCGGTTAAAAAGGATCGAAGAGTTGTTTTTTCATTAAATATCAGCTATCTCGCCACAAAATTTCAATTTCTTGCACAAGACACGAATATATTGGATAATAAAGGAATACTAAATATTCTGTGAAAAATCTTACAATCGGTCAAATCGGCTGAACAGTTTATTTAGCATATTAGGGGAAAAAAAAGAGATTGAACCAAAGAATTTCAGCTGCCATTTTGATCATGAGTTTAAAAAATTTTGAAAAGTTCTACAAAATTTTGTTAGCAGCAAATTGTGGTCCAGCGTTTGTTCTGTTTCATCATAAATTTATAAAAATTACGAATTTTCTCAAGGTTCACGTGTCCGTTATTTCGAAACTGAAATAGTAGTCCAAGTCTGGAAAGCGATTGGTACTTTTCTTTTAGTAAAAAAAATGTATGAAATTCTCCAATTACTGAAGCGGTCCGGGCAATTGGCTTCCAAAAACCGCAAATTTGGATTTTTTCACTCCCGTTTTTCAACGACCTTCAACGAAACTCATAACCCCGCAACAAATTTTTAATATTCTACAGTTTAATATTTTTCGGATCACAGCTCAGCGCTGATATACACATAGCGTTATCGATCCACGAGAAACACGGGTAACAGTTCTCCCGATTTATGAAAAGCGAATTGAGTAAATAATAGCGCTTGTGCAGCTGGGCGAGTAACGCGATTTTATCGCGCAGAATCAAAGCCATTTCCTGTAGGAAATCAAGACTCATCTTCAATCGAATGAATTTATATGTTGGTATAGTCATCGCGGGAACCTTTGTCACGACCTGGTTCAGGATGGTACTCAAAGTCATTACTGCAGTGCAAAAAACTAAGCCATTCCTTGCACATCGTCAAAGGTACAGGAATGATAAAGTAAGCCACGACAGCTTCTTCACTATTTCCGAAAATCCGAAACACAGCATTTGGCTTGAATCAAAATATGGAACTGCAAGAAAAATGAAAAGAGAAACTTTTCTCTCTTACTCTACTGTAATTGGACGAATTCAGGAAAGCAGAAACCACGGAAGAAACACAGAGCTTTTATTCCCTAGTTCCTCTTTCCTCAATCGAAAATTGAACTCAGAGCCAAAATATTTCCGTATTTTGAGTCAGCACTAACCGTAAAAATTTTTAGATATGGAGGATAAAGATACTAGATATCAGTCACTGCCTTTTGTGTTTTTTCGAGGCCAATAGCCCGCACAGACCGTGCTGCCCTCGAAGTCTAGCGGACCCGAGCCTCTTCGTCGATTTTTTTTATAGCTCAGCCACCGACTTACTTTATTATTTTTTTTTATCGGAAGGTCAGGCTCCGAACTATAATATCCGTAGATTTTTTTCGTCCCATCTTTCGACTCGACCCCTCCGGCCAACGCGTCGAATCGTTTAGAACGATTCGATACCATTTTTGTGATGATCAAAAGATTGTCGATATAGTTTTTTTACGAAACTAGCATTCGTTTTGCGTGTTTTGGTACCAGAAACTCGTCTCCATCTTCAACACATCCCGATATATGAGTATTTGAAAATACCATGCGTTCAGCAAGTCGCAATTCATAAAAAGCCATAAATTTAACGATTTTCTAAAAATCTGAACAGTGACACAGATAAACTATCTTTCCAGAAACTTAAAATAACAATAAACTCTTCTAGAAAGGCTCCGTGATCCCATAAACTACTACAAAAACCATTTACTTTCGCATGGACAGACGGAACAGCTAAAGCGTTAATTCAATTGTTATCTACTAGTCTTCCGCCTTTTTGACCTGCTCAAGTCTCTAATAAAAACGCACAAGTATATTTCAAAGATAATTAACGATACTTTCGTCCACATGATTTTCACGTGCAAAAATCAGGAAACCGGTCGACCTGTGGGCCAACCCTAAAACTTCCCGCTGTGTGTTAAATACATTACAATAAATTGATACCATTGCGATTATAATACATTGAAGAAGGTAATAGTAAGTATAGTTAATTTGCCGTATACAAATTTTTTTCCATCCGATTTTCAAAAATCGAGTTTTTGTCAAATGTCAAGATTTCTAGGTTTTAGGGAGTTATATTTAATGTCAGAAGATATTGTTCAGTCTGTATGTTTATGTGCGAAATTTTTAATAGTTTTTGAAAAATTTGACAGATTCTACGATGAGTGATTCAAAATCAACTCACGTCCATCAAAAAAAAGAAAATTTTGACGTGCAATATCTTTTAAACTAATCGTTCGATTTTGATGAATCTTGCGGCAATCGAAAGGGCTATCCAAGACTTAAATCTGGTTAAGTTTTGAGACTAATCGCACAAACGGTTTAGGAGTTATGCGCTAAAAACATGAAAATTTTGTTTCCTTTTAATTTTTATTCTTCGAATAACTTTGAAACTACTCGACCGATCGACTCCAAAATCTAATCAGATCTAAGTCTTGTTAAACCCTTTCGACCGCCGCAAGAACCATTCCAATCGGTTGATTTGTTCTAAAGATATCGTACGACAAGAATTTGTTTACACACACGCATACGGACGTCCATCTAAAAATAGTCAGAATAGCTTCCTAGGACCTCAAAACGTCGAGATCTGATGAAAACTCGATTTTCGAAAATCGGACCGAAACCAATAACTTCCTTTTCTTTTTTTTTGAAAATTTGCAATCTTCACAGCGAGAAGTTAAAAAATCATTCGTAACCTTCTCCATTCAATCAGATACGTAGGTTTATATTTTACTCTTGGATTTCGAGTGTTTTGTGGTTTCCATATCTGTAAGTTTTAATTATCATCTGCATTCGAAGGTTGAAAAAATTGTATCGTGAGTTTTCAACAGGACTGTTGTCTACGAACCACGATGGTATCTGAATGCCAGTAAAAACTGAAAAATTCGTGTGTAAACTCTCTGTAAAATGATGACTTTACTCGAGATTGATACTTCGTATGGACAATTCTGAAAAAGGTAACTGAAATTTAAGGTCTCTCTTATCCAAGGCTGCGGCTCAACAAGCTTCGCATGGTCAACCAGGTGTCACCGTTGATATCGACCTTTCCAGAGCCCCAACCATCCCTCGGGATTGTAGCAACTACTTTTAGACTTTAGTTTGCACGCAGGGGGCTCTTGACGGTCCTCTGTGGCTGTTCGAGTATCTCGCAGTTGTGCCTGATTTGAGAAATACGAGAAAAAAAAACGGGTAACACGAACCACGAACCTCCAGCCTCGAACCTCGATCCTCGAATCTCCTAGTTATACCTCAGCGGATAACAGTCCATCCCAAGTCCATTATCCACGGGTCAAGTAGCGTGCGGTTTCCGACAAATTCAACGTATAGATATGGGGTTCATACATACCGAAATCCGGCCCAAGTAGGTATCCGTACCTACACGTACGGATACTAATCTCGTGTTCTCCTTAGGACACGGATTGTTTTTCACGGAGTCTCGGTTCCAAATATATTGTCTGATCGAGTTATCAAGGGTCGACTGATGTTCAATTGTTTTTACGGTCCGCCACTGCCTTTCAATTAATTGATACCACAATTCATTTTGCTATACGTGCCGCATGATACCAATGAAGAGTTTCAGCTCAGAAAATAGGCCAACGAAATCAATAATCAACCCAGTAAACGAAAACGGATTCGCGAACTCCCTTTTCCAAAAATTCACGTCAATCTGAATTCGGTTCAATTTTTTTTTTCTCATCTAGAATTTGACCAAATTCGATTACTGCTAAATTCAAACTTCACGTAAAATAAAAAGCTATTTACTCAGGAGACAACATGACCATCTCTTTCTTCGCCTGAAGACTGGAGTATCAATGAAAAGCTTGAACTCTTAAAACCCTTGAAAAAAGCCCACAGATTTAAAAGTCTGTCTAAATCAGTCGTTCAGGTTTCTACTATTCTGTGTGCCTCCTAAATTTGTACAATTAATTAACCGAGCAGAAGAGAACGATTGAATTTAAACTAACTATAAATTTGGACAGGGTTGAATGCTGCATTGTAAAGGATACCACGGAGGTCGCATAAATACTCGATTCTGTACCACGATTTCGGATTTTGAAATGGGTAAACTGAATCACAACACACGTCGTTATTCTCATCTTTTTACAGTATCGTATCTGATCCGGCAGATATTTCAAACTGAATTTTAGTTCTATACGAGTTAGAGTAGCACTGGAATTTATTCAAACATCGCCATGAGCCGGAAACTATACGCAATTAAAAATTTTAACGTTCATTTCAATTTTAGTCTCAAATACTTGGATGGTATGCGATTCCTGATAAGACTGGCTCAAATCTTGTTCTGTATGACTGCAGTTTCGATTCACCGACTTGGGATGGTACATAAGATGAAATATGGCACAATCCGTGGTATATACATACAATTGAAGGCGAGAATCTGTCGCGATAACTTATAGGTCTGTTCTTAATTATTTGCTCAGAGTCAACGGGGACTTGATTGCAGGGAAGAAATCTGGCCACGGGAGAATCCCTTATATTGACTGATGCTCGCAGGACAAAGCATCGAGCTCAGAGAAGAGCAGAGAGGACCGCCTGCGTAATCCATCTTAATAAAATCTATATACACTAAATAAATTGACAGGTTTCTTAGGTGACCGAAGAAAACGGAGAAGAATCGTCAGGGTATAGACGTTACTCGAATCTTTGCTGAAAATCAACTGACAATAAAATCAATATCAATAATTGAAAGGTGCCATGATATCAGATAAATGCGTGTCTGAAGGATTTTTCGGGAGATAGATAAGAACCATTATCTATTTTCCGCAAATTTACAAAATGAAAATAAAAATAGGGTTCAAATAGTACTCGGTACGGTAAATTGAACCGTGCAAAAAAAATTAGTTATAAAATTTTCTTCTATAACGAGAACATTTTTTGTTGCTTTTTTGTTTCAATATTGATGGTGAAATAACAGTCTCATTTTAAAATTTTATATACGAAGTCGGAATGGAATATTCGTGCCTCCAGAACTCAGAGAAAGAAGAAAAAGATAATTATAGATTTTGTTAAATTAATACAATAATATTGACCCAATCGTTGATCGAAGGAAAGATTATTTTTTGGAGGAGGAACTTCGATGAAATTTTCATAAGAATCCTTTAATCTTTTTTTTGAAATTACTCAGAAAAATCTGATCAAAAATCTCTTCCTACAAAAGTTAGGATATGTTAATATAAATATTGAAGAAGAAAAATCAACGGTCTATGCGATGGAAGTATAAACCCAAGGAAGTTTTCGCAGTTCATTTATGAACATTTTCTATAAATGATGTTTGAAATTAAGTAACTCAAAATCAGTTATGACAACAGTCAAGATGAGGAATGTGAGAGACAGAAAAAAATTTCACGCATCGATTGATCGTTTGAATAAAGAAAACGATTTTTTTTTATAAAGATGAGCTCCGCATTTCTGAAGAGGCACCCTTCAATTATTAAAATACATATCTCAACTGGCTTAATTATAGAAAGTTTTTGAATAATTATAACTTATCGTCATTCTTCTGACTAGCGAAGTGGGAGGATTCGAGTTGAACGTGAAAATTTTCACGAGGTGTATCTATTTGGATATTGTATATTAACTGTAGAT
The DNA here is from genome assembly GCA_949628255.1 of Macrophya alboannulata. NCBI lineage: Eukaryota > Metazoa > Arthropoda > Insecta > Hymenoptera > Tenthredinidae > Macrophya > Macrophya alboannulata. Next base: position 17,281,700 of record OX451207.1, read on the forward strand.
ATAGAGAATACTTTCCATAATCCAATCTTGAGTACCCAGCTTGCGCTTATCCCAACGTCTGTTGATATTATTATTCTGACCCTCAGTTCAATATTTGTAATTCACGGAAAACCATTGGAAAACATATTCTCCAATTTTAATCCGATGGTGAAGGTATATAATTCTTACCTTAAGCTCGGTGTAAATTCCCTAATTAACGATTAATTAAAAGTTTCTCTCAAAGGAATGATTTTATATATAATATAAAATAGATAAATTACTGACTTTTGAATCGAAATTGAATTTATTTCATCGTGATTTTGATCCAATGAAAATGAAACTCACACAACGACGTGGGTAGATTTCTTCAGTAACGAATCAAACTTCAATATCACCCTCGAAAACTGACCTTCGACCCAAAAAAATAGCTGAACCATAACCATACCCGGATTCTAATTTCAAAAAGGTTTCACTACCTTTCTCAGATAAGCCTGATTAGTAGTGGTGTAATAATACACCGTTGTGTTCCCATTTTATCCCCAATTACAGAGCGGGGAGTCGTGGGTACGAGAAATTTTCTCCCAGGAGTGAATTTGTTGTGCTGTTTCTCATGTGGTAAATCCTGCCGGTACCCACAACGTGCTAATTGTTAGTAATCAAAGCCTTTGCTGATAAAACTTGTGCTATTCGATTTATGAGACAAAAAATTCAATTGAGGATTCAAACGTCAGCGAATTGTCGAAAAACGATAAACGGTCACTGCAGACACTTGTAAGATACGGTAAAGCCGATGTATGGAAGCTTTTAAATGGTGTATTCAAAATAATCCTGTAATGTAATACCAGATCGGTGTGTTTAAACTTTGCCCCTGTATAAAGTAATGAAGTTGGGGTCGGATGGTTTTACCTTCAAAGGTATATTTTTATTAATTTCGTTATACCACAGCTCGTCGACTGGTCTGTACGAGTACGAAAACACAAGCGACGATTCTAAAGAAAACAGTTGGGCGATAATTATGGCATTCTCACTAAGTCTGATCCTTTCATACCTTTACACCCTCGCTGTCCGAAGAGGGGCGAAAAGTTCAAATTGCGGGCGCCTATTTTTTCCTTCTTGGAAATACAAAGCCGTAATAACGTGAGAAAGTTTGTCTACCCAACACTTGGCTCTCTTTAGAGCTTCAAAGACAATTACCAACCCCAACCCTTACGTCACTCTCACCCTCCATGTTAGGGTAACTTGATTTTTGGCAGAAATTGAATTGCGACGTCCGGTTGGTAAGTAATGTAGTTGTTTACCTCCTGTAGGAAGATACTTCGATTTTGGCAAGCGAACAGAAGCCGTGGGGAGAAAAGCCGACCGTTATACTAAAACTTACTCACAAAACATACCAAAGATTTTGAAATCAACAGCTCCGAGTAGCTGGTAATGTAATTGCTGTACCTCGTTTTCAATTATCAAATACTTAAGTACATTGCTTTGACTTTAGACCAAAAGAAAGATCCATTATTAAATTTTTCACTCCGTAATTTTCTGATGAAACCATCGCATTTTCAATATCACCTTTCCGACTCTGTTCAGCGAGACGTATACATGTATATATACCTTTGTTCAAGCCATAAGAAATTACGAGCGAAATGTGAAAGACTAAAAGGACGAAGTTCTGTTAAGTGGAAACTGTCAGACAAGAGCAATTCTTCAGTTGGCGGATCGGGTGGAAAAACAGGGTTTCCAGAATAAAAGTCGATATCGAGATAATTGAGTTTCGAGATTTTGGAACACCATGCAGCAGACATAGTTACTATACAATTGTGCTATACATTTCATAGAATATTGACATGCTGACAATGTTTTTCTATGAATAATCAAACAAGAGCTTGAGCTTTGCTATGTGCTTCTCTATTGAATAAAAATTTAATCTTACATTCAAATCGTCAATTAACGTCGCTGAAAAATATCTAATAAGACACTTACGAACCCTGTCACAATTTCATACGTTTGCAAAAAAAATATCAATGCTCCATCGGTCCAACGCTCATAGAGACCTCCGGTGTACTGCCAGCAAATTGATTTTCTATAATCTTATACCAGATGACACCGACATCGTATTCAACCTGCAATGACACGAAAAAGACCCGTATCTTGCTAACGCTCTTTTTCTACCTAATGCTTCATAATCGGTACGTAACTGGCCACGATCACGACACCCGGTCGTCGAGATCAATAGACAAAGATGATTACTATGAAGGTTTTGAATTAAGGGAACCAGAGTACAGCTTGGTTCTGGAAATTCGGAGTACTCTAAAATGCATTTATTTGTCAGCCAAAGTTTATTTCCAATCAAAAAAAGTTTTTTCTTTGAAAACTTTTGTCGTAAGGTTTTAGGCACGTCATTATTCCGATTAAGGGCGTTGGGGGCTCATTTCATTTAGAAAAGAAATCCTCATCATGTGAACGAGGGAATTTTTTTTACAATTTCATGTTGGCCAAAATATTTATAAATTACTGGCCTAAATATTGGAAATTTTGGATAATTGACCGTAACTTTTCACATGATTTTTTTTTTTACCGATCCCTACGTACATAAGATGTAGAATTGCTGTCTGAAGAAAGCAAGATCTTGAGAGGTTGAATTGGACCAACGATGTGCCTGAAACCTTACGACAGAGTTTTTCGAGGAAAATTTTTTTTTGATGTAAAATAGCTTCGGTTAACAAATAAATAAATTTTGGAGTACTCCAAATTTCCTAAACCAGGCTATACGAGTCTCCTTAATCATTTTTTCGTTCTTTAGGTAATCCATTGATTGGATCATCGGTTCAAGAAAATATTTGTGAAATATTTGTTTGCGATTGAGACGCATGAAGTGAAAACGATAAATAAATCTACGACATTATTAGAGAACGATAAAAATCCTACACTCAGGACTTTTACATCACGATATTATATTCTGTATAAAATCGTAAGAATGAAACCATGCTGACTTAATCCGACCCCTATAATCGTGTCGAAAGTTGAATGTAATGAAATAAAAATATAGTGTTGAACCGGTAGTATAAACGTACTTTTAGGCACTGCGTGTTGTTAGTGGAGGTGGCTTGCGGATGGGGTAGACATTAATTGGTGATTTGTGGTGGGTCTTGTTTTATGAGGTCCCTCGAGGAGTAAGTAGCTCTATCCTCTGTATTTGCTTGGATCTCTATCCACCCAAAACTTCCCTATATAACCTGAGAGGGCCCCTAACCACGGCATTAATAATTGAAATTATCAAGGAAACTCAATCGCTAGAAAGAAGACGGTGAAAAAATTTGCAAAAATAGAAAAACTTCGAAACGATCTTCCTAAATTCCCTGAAACCTCTAAAATCATGTTTTTATCGAATGTAAATTATTCAGCAATTTTTCAAAATTTTGTTACATCAAGTTGGACCGGATTCTGTTGAGTGGAAAATGTTCAAGCCATTGTATATTATAGAAGGTATCTCTTGACGCCGTGGAATTGAAGTTTTATTTTCAATCTATTAAATTACAGAGCCAGACCTATTCTTGAAATGGCCTGGGGCTATATTTGAACTCCCTCGACGTTGGCTACACGTCATTTTCAGAGGGCACACAGCCACCGCCCCTGGACAAAGGAACAACAATTTTACCTTTATACGTAGCTACAAATATAGCTTCGCTGAACATACATATCTGCCAACATGAATGCGAATGCTTTCTACTGTGTTTCACATTCGGTTTCTACTCACCCGTTTTGTTACTTGAACAATCTGAATTCTGTAAAATGACCTGCGGCAATAATTGTGTTCACTCAAGGGGATGTTTTTCAAGGGCTTGGGGTCCTCGAAGAGAATTCTTTGACAGGTCAGGTGCTTTTTTTCATTCATTTTTATTCTTCTGTAAAGCAATTCAGTTATCTTCCCAAAAGTAATTAAGTATAAAGCAGAATTTGCTTTCACAAAGACTTGCAAGTTAAATCGCTGTTCAGATTTTGCATCTTTGTGTCTCGAACTAGATTTTCGATTCCAAACACTTTCAGCAAGGTCCTAAAATGATTGTGTTTCGACAGAGCAATTTCTGTGCTTTTTGTTTCGTTCAAAAACTAGGAACAGTCAAGAAACTGGATCTGTAATGATGTTCAAATCCGAGACGGTCGGTGATATCGAGCACCAAAAATAAGGGTGGTTATATTTCATAGTATTACGTGGTTCCAGAGTTTCGACAAAATTGGGAATGGCGGTTGCCCGAGGCTGGATGAAAACAACTGGTATGTCCCACGTGGCACGTACATCCCCTTAAACTGATGGAAAGTAAATTGAACAATTCATTTCTGCCTAAATCGTAGCAGTTTTCCAAGAGTATCTCATCAAATTAAGAAGTTTGTTCGAACGTCTTTTTACAAGAATTTCTTTACTATCCAAGAATTCAAGCTCTGAATCAATTTCGCATGAAACTATAAAAACATCCCGGTTATAATTATTCCGGTAGTTCGGAAACTGCAACGATGACATCATCTAGATTTACCTGCATTCGTCGACGGCGGGAAAACATACGTTTCCATACGTCATTCGGTAATAAATTTAAAATACGAGTCCCAGCTGGGCAAGGTTCTGGATCCCCAGAAGCAGAACCGGGAAAGTTCCTATCTGTCCGTGATCGGGTCGTACGTTAAGCCTTGGTGACACAGTGAGACATATTTTCGGGCTTTTGCGCTCGTTTTTACTTTTCGCGATTCGCTGTTGCTGATGGGACGTTAATTACGTCGGCTTAATTAAGAGAGATACGAAGCTAACTATGAAATATGGAACTGCGACGTCGCGTTCAGACTTTCTCTAGGATAATAAATATGGTATGTATATATATAACATTTGTCCTTTCCTTCTTTTCCGTTTTGATAAGTCCGAGAACAGAATGAAAAATGCACAAATCTTCACCACGCATCCGATAGTCTCGATTATCGTCGATTAATTTTTCAGAACAATTGGAAGAACTTATTAATTTCAAAGTAGTACGTCAACCCGCGCATGATGGTGCGAATATAGCCGCGTAGAGTCCTTCAGTCACGTCTGTTCGCGAGGTGATATAACAAAAACCCTGGTATAAGATATGACGAACAATTTCGCGGATGGTTTAACCGTCGAGTTTTTGTCCCTGAAGGAAGACTGGTAGACCTAAGTTTCCGCGGAAATCTCAGCAGGCAGCGGCGACTCATTAGCCAACCTGTGAACCTCAAGACTTCCGAAACCAAGTTCCGCCATGTGATTGCTCACTTTTCATTCATAAAAACGTGACAGGCAGTTGATGCTAATTATGTAAATATAATTCAGAACAAACTGGCCGTAGAATCCGGCATCAATCAAATGAACAAACATATATTTTGAGATTAGCCAAGCATTTTAATAACAGCGCTGGGGAGCTTATTATTTGACGCTATTCCAGATATTTCTACGGTCAAAGGTTGGGAAAAAAAATCGTCGCCGAATCCGCATCACAACAGTAAAATTATCGCGAAATTCATTTACAGAAAGTGCATACGACCTCAGGTATGTGGAAAAACATTGTCAGTTGAACCAGACCGACCGCTGAATGCAGTTGTTCCGCTACGCTACGATTCCGACCATGCCCTAACTTGTGTGGACATACAGATACAGACAGGAAGTTCAGAAAATCTATTTCCTGCGGCTTCTCTGAAATGAACAGAACATCCTGACCACCGAGTCTCGGTTCTGGTTCCTTTGATGTTAGACAACGAGATTTCGCCAAAGCTTGCAGTGGCAATTGAACAACATTACGTTAGTCTAAGTGGAATGAAGAAATCTACTTATACGATTGAACCGTCACGTCCTCTTGGCAAATTGAGTGAGCTAATGCAACGTATTCAATATTAAAATGACTATACGGTTATTTTTTATTTTTTTTTTTTCGTTATTTTGCAAAGCCACTCGGTGTACACAGAATCGAGTCATTTTTTCACAAGTCACTGTAGCTTGTACCATTTTCAACGATAGATGACATTATCTGAGATGAAAAACCGTAACGAAAGCTCGCCGTAATTTATTTGACGTTTGATATGCATTTGAATTCTGAAAATTAATTTACTCACACAATTAGTATATCACTCGTGTGTCAACTACAGGCATTTACACTCACGTCAGTCGAGGCATTATTCTTGGCCCCTTAGCTGAACTACCTTCCCGGACGCTCTGATCAACCAGGGAAACAAAAAGCCTGATAGAATATTTCAGTATAAGTATAGCGAAGTAATAAATGATATTCAGTAACCAGATACAACTTTACTGTGAATAATTATCCGCATTGTCTTAGAACGCTGCAGTTTTTTATTTTTGTATAATCGATGAATAACGATCATTCTTTTAATCTTTCCAAAAATTCATCGTTTTCTTTATTGGGTGTATTCAGATTTCTGAACGATATAGTTTACTTAGATATCTACTAACTTAACAAGCTACTTGACGTTATGGGCGCCATTCTGGTTCTACAAACCCCGTCTAAAAGAACAAAAGTACTAAAGTAAATAATCTTAGGTTGATTGTATCGTTTAAAAATTTATTTCCCAACTCTCGAAGTAACACGGCAAATTCGCAAAACAGTCTGCAGAAGAGGGTGTAACTTAATTTCCTGCTACCGATAAATCACGACGAAGGGGTTGATAAATATTACCTTGCCCTCTGGCTGCCCTCCCGCTGCCCTCCGTTTCATCGGTTATTTAGCATTCTCTGTGTTGGTAAAACGAAGACAAAAATTCTATGTGGGTCAGAGAATGCCGGACTATTATTCGAAGCGAAAGAGAGGTAGAATTATACGGGTAGAAAACGGGCAACAAATCAGTGGGCACAAAAGACTAACAGGAAACACATATGCGAAATTCAAAACTAAATCGGAAAGAAAAAGAATCAGTTTAATGGATCCTAAAGAACATCTGTTCAAACCCAACAATGATGGATACTCCTATAAGGCATTGATCAAACGAAATGTCATTCCAACGAACAACAAATAGCAACAAACTTGGTTTTCAAAACCGACCGCGTTGACACCGATGGGCAGTTTCGTTTAGGCGCGTAGAAAATTTGATAAAAATATTTTTTTCCAATTTTTTTATACATCCATCTGTGCAGCGTGGAGAACACTTTTGAAAATTTGTTATACCTGTGTGCGTTGGAGATGCGATGGAAGCCGAATACTACTCTTAGATGTAAGCACTGTTACCTTGAGTGCTCCTGCCCATCAAACATCCACTCAAAGTCTTCCAAAAAGCTTGGTTATTTCAATAATAAATATCCTGAACTCACCACTTGACTCGTACAAAACAGCGAATGCACGTGGCAATACTGTTTCACTCCAACTATTTTATAGGAGTCAATTTTTTTCCTTGCTCATGGAGTTTTATGGAAAAAAAACGCACCCTGAGATATAAAAAAAATTAAATAGTTCTTCCGGCACTAACTACTTTCGACAAAAAAAAAATCTATGAATTTTCGTAGTACCTTATGTACTAAATACTGCATCGTAAAAAAATCCGGAGCCCGGATTCTTATCTCACCGCAAAGCGTAGATATTCTTATGACTTCGTGATGGCCACGGTTCTTTTCTTGCCGAGCTTTCGAAGATATTTCCTCGATCGGTTTCATGTTTCGCGTTACACAGCAAGATAGTTCGAAACCTGTTCGATCCAGGTTTGCAATGTATGCTGTGTCTGTATCCTGAGTTTGCAGAGATAATGAAGTTGCTGATGTCACACTGTGTTTATCACCGCACAAGAAAAAGCTGGAAAGTCCAAGGCGAGATAAAAGTCGAGGGAAAGTTAAGCCAAGTTCGTAACACCCGGCTCAGATATCGGGCCATAATTAGATAGTTTAATCTCCCATCTGATTACCGATTTTACAAAAACTTCATTATTTGACACTCGTCGAGTTCGTCTAAGGATCAACTTGCAAGGCTGTTCAGTTTGAGACCAACGTTTTGAAGGTCTCTATGCTGAAGTTGAAAATGAAGACATAACTCAGTAGGAGTATTGACTATCTGATGCATTCCCAACAGAAATTTTATTTCTGATAACGGCAACTGAACGTTGTGGTCAATATCTCGAATATCACAGAAGCCGTGATTCGTAACCGAAAACTCGCGCTACCTATCGATCTGGAGTTCTATTTCGTCAATCATCATCATGAGCTCAAAAATTCTATTCAAGTATTCAATGTACAGTTTCAATTTCACAATATTGTCCGTACGTAATCCGTGAAGAAGATTATACAAAATTGAATCAATCATGTTATTTTTCTTTATTTATTGATGCATTCAGATCAACGGGATTGACCTGCTATATGAATAACTTACAGAAGTGTGCAGGGTCGACGATCCGACTATGGTTCCGGCAAGCGATCCATACCACAAAGTTTAGTGGATATAGAACCCCCATTTTGATGAATTCCTGTCTGCCCCATTACAACCCTGTTCTCTTTCGCAAATGCCATTAGCAGTCCACAACTTGAATAATTCCATGTGGTTAACTAATCGTATGGTTGGAACGATCGAGTAGCGGAAAAATCTAAATACTTAATTCACTCACTGTCAGGAATGCTGGAGGCACATCACAGATATCCATGTATTAGCAGATCGTGTTATTCTGTAACTTGAACAAATAAACTAGTATTTTTTTTTTTTAGTTTCTATTTAGTGGGTCATTGTCCGTTTAAATTATCCGCAACGTTTTCACGCGAAGTGCAGAGCTGCCTCGCTGACCCAGTTGTACCTCATGACACCCACAGGGTGACCCATCCCAGAGCCTGCGTATCTCAGAAATTTATGCTACGTAACCAGGTAGTAGAAGCGTGGGTAGATTAGGGTAGGTTGAACTAACAAATTTTGGAGTCTCTCTACAGCTAGCCCCCATACCGCACTGCAACGTTGCTGCCATGATACACCGCAATACTGAAATAATTTCAGCAATGTTTCACAATATTTCAGCAACATTGCTGCAGTGTTGCAGCAACTTCATTATGTCCGATTTTATTGCATAATATCTGCGGAAGAAGTATTAAAAAATAACCAGTCCATGGGTGTAAGATTTTTATATTTCACGATTTTTCGCCTGTCGTTTAAATAACGTGTAAACCAATTTAGCAGTCCTTGGGCAGCATCAAGGGTGGCTCATTTGGCTAAGAGCTGGTCACAGTTGAGCTCATCGAACGCTTCAGAAATTTTTTTCATTTATATAATGAGACTACTTGAAGACCGTCTAAAATAGAAGCTTAGTGACATTGATATTAGCCCGATCTTCTAATTATACTCAGTTCGATTTCCGAGAACGAAACTCGTTTTCAGTAGCATCATCAGCTCACATATCATAACTGCAGATATATGTACACAATACAATAAATTTTGAAGAAAGAAAGAAGAAAAAAACCATCTACCGGCATTATTGTCAGCCGATGCTCCACCAAATGCGCGTCAATGCTCCCAGACACATGCCATGCATGCATGCGATAAAGAGAACGGTTGGTTGAACTTTAACGATAACAGAAATCAATTTGATTTTCCATACTCATAGACATCGTCAAGCAGGATTGATATCGCTGAAGAGAAATTCTATACTCAAAGATTCCAGCTCGCGGATATTCATTTCCTAGTAAATATACAAATACGATCATCTTATATATTTTGTACCGGAGACTTAGATATATGCTTTGAAATTCATCTTTGATCGTTATTTTTGCTTTAATTGGTTTTCTCTCAGCGATTTCTGTTCTAAACATTTGTTCAGAAATCAATATTTCTGGCACTGCGCACAGGATTGAATAAGAACCATTGCAATTACTATAGGTTTGAGTTCGATAAACCTATTAATTCAATACACATTTGCGCACTGTGTGATCCACGGATATTACAATCAGTCGAAAAAACTTGTGTTATAAACGCAAAAATTTTGACTAGTGAACGTGATAATAATAAAAAATGATGAGAATTTTTTCAAAATACAATATTTCCCACGAATTTAATGCATTTTCGGTAGTTCACACAGAACACATATCGGTTTAGAATATCCTCGTAAAATTTGGTTCATTTAAAATGATCAGTGCCAGAGTAATTCTGCACAAATCGATTGATTATGGGTTCGCCTGTGAGGGCTGTACAGACTCACCAGTTGAATTATTCGAATGTGTAGCAATGGTACTTTATAGACGAATAATCAATGAAAATCATCATTCAAGGCCGAATTGATTCGAGCTTTCATCATTTCGTAATCCATTCACAAACAGGCGGATCTGAAAATTTTATGTTGAAATGCGTTGCCCGCAGGGAGCAGTCGAAATTGTTGCCTTTTGAATTCGGTACTTTCGACCCATAACGTCCAGCTATATCCGGTAAAGGTCTGAAATAGCTCGACACTTGAATTGTCTTGATGATGGAAAAAAGGAATCGCGGTTTGTTAGACCGAAGGAAACGATTCAAGCCCCAAGTCGATAAAGAGTAGACGTGATCGTCGTCGTAATTATTCCGGCAATAAAAAAGCTAGTGACTCGGGCGATTGTTCGGGGTGCCAAGGCGAGGCAAAAGACGTTCAAACCGTTTGGAACGCTCCCAACAGCTACTCGACAAAATCTTGTTCCCATGTCTTTGTCACTCTAAGCTCAATGCACTTTCTGCTTACGTCCTTGTACCGTACATCAGAAAAGGCTTTGTGTTCTATTGGAATCTTTGAGCATCAAGTATCCCGCGGAATCCTCTGTAAACTAAAAAATCGATTGCTAGAGCTTCGTCCATTAATAATCATCAATTTTTTCACACCATCCTCCGACTTCTCCATGGATTGCTTAACCCTTTTTTCAATTCTAAGAGATTAGATAATAAGATTTCATTCTCACTTTACGTGATCGCAAACATCTTGATATTCCCCAAGGTGGATGTTGCCGTTTTTTTGTAATTGACGAGAGAGGATGTCAGGATACGCTTGACAAATTGCCTGACGTGTACAAGCTCCGAGGTACACGGTGCTAAGGAAATAAATGAAAAAATACCAGAACGGTTCACAACCATGAGCAACGATCGGCAATCAATTAAATTTATAATATTGCAACTGCAATAATTTCAAAAACTTTACCGCAATTGGAATAAGTAATTTGCAAAACTTAACATCGACGTCTTACTATAAATTTCGTATACCTAACTTGACCAGATCAAGCAGTACGAAAGTTTAACTTTCGATTAGGAAACTGAGATCCGAAATTGGAAATTCCAGACATTTGTACAGCCAATATCTCGCATAATTCGAATATTTAGATCGGATTCGCAGTCTTGAATTTCGAATTTTAGACCTCAGATTTGGAATCAGTGACCCAAAATATGAAATTTTTAAATTAATTTTCAGTACATTATTTTGTATACGTTATTTTCGGCTTTATACTGCAAAGACTGTGACTCGAAAGCAATCAAAAGCTGCATCTGCATAACAACATTCCCTGCTGCGACAAACGGTCTAACTTCTACGGCAAACTACACGGTGGCTTTAACTGACTGCAAATTCTCAACAACCAAAGTATGAGGAACGTCTCCCCGGTTTTTGCATTCATTTGCATCTTGGTGCGCTTCTGAACGTGAAACTCGGTGCGCTGAAGTTTGACATCGTCATTTCGAAACCAAGGATTTGATCATCGTAGCGAATAACTACTGTTTTAATTTACATGGGGTATCCACAATTAGAGGAACAATATTCATTTGTTGAGACGTATATTTCATGCTCCCATGGCTTTTTTCATTTATTTATATTTTGAACATTGGAAAAACGGAAAAGATCGTTCAATAACGGTTTTCATAGAGTCAACGTGTTTCGTCAACGAGTTTCAATCAATCTAATGATGGCAACAATCATTTTCTAAGCCTTTTTTTAAAAAAAGGAAAGACAGCAATCGGTTTCCAGGTCAATGAATGCCGATGGCTAGATTCACTGTTTTTCTCTTTCCCCCAAATAATGTAAAAGCCAGGAAATCGTATTTGCGAAATTCTTAACGGATTGAAACTGTGTGGTGAAACCCCTTGACTGCAGGGCGTAGACTGTGAAATTACTTAGTGCGTTGGATGCACTGGCTAAAAATCGAAAAGTACTTCACCGCAGACATTCGACGCCTTCTGGTCCAGAGCCAAATCTAGATTATATCTTGGATCTTGAATAATTTCCACCAGCGTTAATTTGGCTACGACGATAGCCAAATCTGCGCCTGCGTTTCGACTCGGATCAACCGGACTGGTTAAAAGTCATATACACATATATATGTATAACTTGGGTTAGTATATACATATATTATGCGGCCGTGGGTTAATTATATGTAGATTGGTTCACCCTTATTCGGTTGAAATGTGCGAGTAACCGCTGACTGAACTTATACTCAGTGTTCCTAAAGCTAAGGCTTTATTACTATACCAGTTATCGCACTGCTTGTTAGTAACAAATTCGCGGCAGAGATGAAATCTACGTGTTGATATTATTATTATTATGTAATAATAACGATAATTGAATTTACCAATAACGAGTATCCAATGTAGTACGTATGGGGCATCGAGGTGTTGAAAAAGAAAATCTAAAAAATTAACGACGGGCTCAAATCTATTTTGAAAAATCTCAAATAAATTCTATTTGCTATCTAGAGTCAGAAGAATAATACAAAAAATTGCGGATCAGATCTGAGAGGTCGAGGGTCACGGCCAGGTCGAGTTTGTATAAATTGCCCCACATATATCTGTCTATAAATAAATTCTCTTCGTGTAATTATGCCAGTGTTGTAGTTTGACCTGACGTTATATTTATCTTAATTTATAGATATCTGAGTTGATATACGACAGACCGAGAATTCTCAATATCCGAATTGTAGCATTTGAATATTATACATACATAGTATTACATAGAGATGCAAAGGTTCATTACGTAACGTTCAATACTCATTCTGAAATCGTTCCACAGTGAATCTCACGCCATAAATATTCAGATATACGTCTGTTGTTTCGCTGGGTTCTCTCATCACGGTATTATACACAGTCGAATGATATTTGTTATTAGAAAAATTTAAATTACTAATTCAATTTGAATTTTTTGTTACAATACCAAAACAAAGTCACCTTTACAATTTTATCCTGAAACATTGATCCGTAATTCATATAAAATTTTTTTTTTTTTCTTTAATCAACTATAAAATCAGAAATCAACTTTGCTTACGCTGTTTTGAAGCCAGGTTAAAGTTCCGTATATGGTCAAAATTTCGAATTTTCAGAGACGTTAAAGTTCAGAATATTAGAATACGAAAATATCGGAATGCGGAGAGCTAAAGGCTTAAAAAATCCAAAACTCCGGAAATTGAAACAATTTAAAAAAGTTCAATGATCGGAAGCTTAGCTTAATAAGTGCTTCGAATAATTGGGATCAGTTGTTGGTTTGAGGACTCTCACAGCACCCCTTGGAGATAGCTAAAAAAATAGAATTTCTCGTAAAAGTATACACCGACACGTATAGACATTTTATGACTTAGGGCGGTAGCGGCTCTTCACCCCAATCCAGAGGGAGGTTCGATCAGAAATTCGGTTATACCAGTCCTGCTCTAGATTTTCGTATACAGACTGCCATCCTCCCCGTTCGTTCTCCTCCTAGAAGAGAAGACATCATTTATTCACTCGCTGACGGTGGTGTTGGCAAAGATGGGTCGCCCATGGCTGAACCAGTCTGAAACTAATATCTGCAAAACTTGGAAATTCCATCCCCCATGAGAAGGTATACGGTACTGGGATGACGCGTCGATAAACTCACGGGTTTCTCGAAGACACTATATTACCTATATTTTATGTATTATATTATTGGGTATCATGAATTGGCGTTTTGCGGTAAAGAAAAAGAAAAAAAATGGACAGGCATATTGAACAAAAATACGATACGACATATTCAAATCGAATTGGAAACTTCCGGATCGAAATTTTTGACAGACGCATGAATCTAATGTAAAAGAAAGCTCGAAGATGTTAATTTATACACGTCATAAACCATTACCAATGAAGAGATTCATAAAACAAACTGTCCTTCAGAGTTTGTTACATCTGAAAAATTTGGCGAGGTTTTAATGTGTCGAAATATTTGTTTCAGAATCATACCTCGATGATTTGCATGGTATACAAATACGTTGAAATTAATAATAACCATTTATTTAGACAAGCTTGTTCGCAATGCATTTATTCCGCATTCAATTTATGCAACGTATTTGATGCACAATAATCTAGCAGAGTAAAATATTGGAAAAGTTGTCACTGCTCTGATTGTGGCCTATAATTTAATCGGAAGTTCTATTTTCCCTCGAGGGTCAATCGTGGGTACGAGTGTCTATCGCTGAAGCCCGCAAAATTTCGGTTTAGTTTTAGCTCGGTTATTTCAAGCTTGACTGCACCTATTTTTGCCCATTAATCTACTGCACTGAGATTCATTTATCCAAATCCAAGAGAGCGTGGAATTAGATTCGAATTATATACGAGCTGTTCGTGGTCAGATGTGAAACGGTATAAGTATATAAGCCGATAAATTTGAAATGTTTACTTATTTCACCCGTTTATCGTCATTTGTTTAGGAGTCAAGTAGTTCAAGTGAGATTTCAATTTATTGGCTGGAAAAAGCAGCATCTGTCGTTGAAGTTCGAGATACATATTCAAGTGTATACTGAAAACAACAAACCTTATATTTCTCTGTATAGGAAAGGTTTACGCGTACCAGTTTAGCTCCGAGCTGCTGCTGCTGCTGCTGTTGCTGCAGCTCTCACATGTTCTAAACCGTTGTTCCGAACTAGGGCAAAAGCAGATAAAGGTTCCGTTATTTGTAATTTGTGACATAAGCAACAGCGGAATTACCTTTACGGAGAAAAGTCAGGCATTTATAAATGTGCGCAGAAAAAGCAATGGTTTTTCATCTCAGTGATAAGGCGTAATTTAATTTCCATATCGTAAGCAGTCTCAACTGCACTCTATCCGTGAAAAATAATCTAGGAATTGCACCCCAATTCCAGCAGGCCAATTGCCAAAGTTATTCTAGGTTGATTTTCAACTTTCCAGACGGACAGATGACCGAACCCAAAACCGATCAGGGCACGGCAATGGACACAATCGGTTTATGGTTCTGTTGGACTTCCGCTTCATCGTCCGTCCATCCATGTCTTTGTACGGATTCAAGTATGTCCGATAATTCGTGATGGAGACTAATCCGTGTTTTATACTGTGCACTTGTAATACAATAATCAGAAGGCTGCCTGAGTGACGGGATGGGACAAAATTACTGACGATCAATCACCGACGTCGAGCCGGCCAGTAAAGCACTGGGTTACCGCAGATATAAGAGACACCAGGCACCAATATTGCCACCCGCTGACGGGTTCCTCTAGCGTAGAATAATCGAGGCAAAACTAAACTATGCCAAACTTTGTCACGCGTCACGACACTTAGGTGCTAACAAGTTTCAAACACGTCAGGAACAAGTTTAATGCCTTAATATACCAGCCTGCTTTCACTAAAAGCAAAGCTTGCACGCCGTACGTTATCTACTTCTATGACTGCAGCAGCGAAGAACCAAATAATTTTTATCTGGCAAAAAAATTTATGCATAATCGTAACGTGCGAAATAAATTCAAACTTATCACTGCATGATGTTGACAAGTGGAAAGATAAGACTGATCTTTAGTTTTTGTCCTTTGCTGAACGTACTGTGTCACTTTTTGGTTGATGGGATTAGATAAATTCTCACTTTGAAGATTTTCTTCACGGTAAAATAAACAAAGAACAACGTTTTCGGAAATAACAACGATTCCTCTTTACATGGCAATCACTTTCAATCATTTTCAATCATTTTCAATCACACGCCTGAACCGAAAAAAGCAATTTAAGAAAAAATATAACAGCGACTAGCGAATGAGTTTGGTACGGATCTAGTCTGAGGGGACCTTGAATGTCGTTTGTACTTGATTTAACTCGATCTTCACTTTGAATTCAAGCAAATAAAATTCCCAAGGGATGCCAGCAACCTCTCGCAACTCGTAACTATAATATATACAAAACCAAGCCGTAGCTCGTATACAGGCTACAGTCTTCCCTGCTCAAGATATTATATACTACCGTATCAAAATACAAGTCCGTTAGAATTTCATCTCCGTGATAAATTGTAATTAAATCAGCATAAGTTAACTGACAGTTAACTAAACCTATATCAGGTAACAAAGTTCACGAAGGTCATGGCATAATTTTCAACAAAATGCAGCCCCCGATATCTGACTACCTTCGTATTTTTATGCCAACCCAAGTTGAGTCTGCCATTAATGGTAATACGGCCCAACACTGGCCCAGCCTCGACGTTGAGCTTTGGGTCAGCATTGGACCAAGTAAAATCTTCCAGGGCTATTAATATGACCGACTACTGGGCCTGCATCTGTAGCCCAGGGTTGTCAGGAGTCGCTAGGACAGTATTGAGCTTCTTTCGCAATAGATTTCAATGGGTAAAAACCGGAAGGGGGTAAGCCTTGTGAGAGATTTATACCCCCTTCTCATGCTTGGCTTTCGATATATATTTTTGAGGCAACTTGGGATACTGGCTCAGTACAGAACCGCGCTACTGGCCCACTGTTTATTCGCAACATTAGCCCCGTTCTCGTTACCAGCGCAAACACGATCTTATCACTCCGACTATTCACCGGTATTGATCCGGTACTGGGATGAACGACTGCGCCGGGATTATCGCCATCGGCAACGGTACTGGCCCAACACTGGGCCGTTCGTTCGAATCATTGGAAAAAAAATTCAACGAATCATATTTACTGAGACCAAAATTCAAAATTCGCCTCAGGATTTATTGTCAGTTTGTAATTTTGCCAATATTGTTCGAACTCGTGCAGTAGAAAATTCAGGTTCTTCATGAGAAATAAGGTCGAGAAAGTCCCACAGGATTTTATTGATCTAAAGTAATGTCTCACCGTTTTGTTTGCAGTTAACTTTTTTTTGCCCAGTAAGTTCAAAATCTTTGCGTTTTCATTTACATTAAGTACATTCGAAGGTTTGCCTTTATAGCAATTCAATGTTTTATTCTCCACTTTAGAATCGCAAATTGAATAATAAATTAATGCTAACATTTCAGAGGAACTTATCCAGTTTTTATTTTTCATCTCAATCAATTACTGAATCAATGAACACATTTATATCCTTCTAAGAGAATGAATCATAAAATCGAATCGCTCCAGCAGCTAGTAGGGCATTTGCACGTAATTCAAGGATATAGGGGTAATTTTACGTGAAATATTGGACACTTTCGGAACGATCGAAATTTTCAATTCGATTGAAATTGATGTGCGTGTATTGAAAATGTGGTGAAGTGAGGAACGTAGGTATTCTTAAAAATAAAAAATAAAAAAATTAGCTGTCAGCATTTCCAAAGCCTTGAAAAATAAAAATTAATTATTAATATCGCTCAGCAAATTACTGTTACGATATGAAATTTTTGTGCTTTAAGCTGTTCACTATTCGCATTTAAGTGCATTATGTGATATTCTATTGGTATCTCTATACATGGAATGCACCTCTATTATGTCGTTGATATCGAACGGCTCAAAGTATCAAAATATTTTTCTGTGTGGACGTATAATATACATGTACAATGAAATTTTTTCGTTTGAAGAATTTTACGAGAGCTTTTAAATATCGGTTTTAGATAATTACTGGATTCTTTACAAATTGGTACATCCTGAACTGTTTTTAATTCCACATTTCTGTTTGTGGGGCTTTCAGAGAACGTATTAATTACTGTATAACTACAGAAACAAAAAATGTACAATAATAAAAAACAAAATTGAGTATACGATATATTCTCAGCTATTGTAGATACGAACCCACCGATTTTCACCAAAATTTAAATACATGCGGGTTCAAGCACCCCTTTTTTGGTCGATCCGATATAAAATGCCCCATACATATGTACATACATACCTACATTTACCGCAGGTCTCGCTTCTATAAATTGTTATGCCATTTTGACTTTATTCAATACGTGAAAGAGTTCTATTTTCTATTTTTTTTTTTTTTAGTTATCCAAATATCGTATTCACAATAATTATTCCACGAACGTATTCGCGAGCAATACTTTTCATTATTCTTCTCTGAAAATAATAGAAACTTACTAAATAACGGAGCAAGAAATTTTGGAAATTTGTCCATGTAATAAATATTCGAATAAAATGAATATTTTCACCGTTTCAAGTATGATCTATTTCATAAAGTGAATAGATTGGCTCGAAAGGAAAGTGGAGGAAAGTGAAGGAATATTGAGAAAATATTATTTATCTTTTTGCGATACAAATGCGAACGAAAATTTACTTGCCAATAAGAAATTGTCAGATAGATTCACATTCCAATATAAATAAAAAGTCATCATACAAGAGAGAATCTGCAGTCATAGGCCAGAACAAAACAGTTTCGATAATCTTGTACCTTGCACGTTTCTTTTTCCGAATATGAAAAACTCAAAATTAGCTATGAACTGTTTTTTTTTTTTGTTTTCTAACTTTTCTCTTTCGCGGGATCATTTTTTGGAACAAAGTGTACACCACCAAAGAAATCAGCAGTTCTTCAGAGGTAAAACCTGCTCTGCAAATTCTCAAGATTAAAGCTCGCATGTGATCATATTCCACAAAATTATACGAAAAAGTACAGCATTCTGTGAGCCACGGGTTTTATCGGATGATACGAAAACGGTGTGCGTTACGACTTAAAGGCTAACAAATCATGAGCAAAAACAACCGCGTGTTTCAAATTTTGAAAATTTTTCCGGAATTCTTAAGTAAAAAACATGTTTCTGTATTTTCGGATTGTTAGCTTTACATATCACCCATAACGCAACCCTTGTGCAAAATACGAACGTCGTTGCTCAACTCGAGATACGAAATCGTCTTAAATCACCCACCCACCAAGTCAAGCGAATATGTGTTCGTACATTTGTGCATGGATCTCGTTTTTCGCGTTCTATATCCAATGGAGGATAACTGACAAATGACTTGTCATCCGTTAATCCACCCTTAATCTTCGGAGGAAATTCAAAAAAAAAGAGCGAACATGAAATTCACTCGAGAATTCTGCAGCACGCTTTTAAATTTTATTCTGTTTTCTACTCTCCTACCGTATAGTCGCTCATAAACCCTGCAGTATATCGTCTGAATCTATAATAAACTTTCTATGTTGTAAAACCATTCGCTGAGAAATGAAATTTGTATATATTTATCAGGGTGTGTCATTTAAGAGCAACATTTTTTTCTTCAACTTACAAACAGGTTGTATACTTGCAGGAAGGTAATATAAGAAGCCTGTTAAAATTTGAGATCTAGTGGCACACTTCAATTTTTATATCTCAAGTACTAATCTACTCGGAATGATTCTGCATAGCTACTTTTGTTCGAAATTGAACGCTCTACAAAAAAGGTCTCTTGGTCTTTTTCGATAAATCTAGCTGTTCCCAAGTTAGTTGTCATGGTTATCAATGGTAATTAACCAATAACCAACTTGGAAATAGTTAGATTTATCGAAAAATACCAAGAGACCATTATTTCTGAGACTTGAAGACGCTTGTTGAGCAAAGAATAATAAGGGTAGATATAACGTTTTCATAGCCCCATTCTAAACTCATAAGCCTTTCAACTTTTGTTGATAAGATTCATTCACGGGTCTGCAAATATCCGAAACGAGAAGCTTGACCCTTCCTATTGGATTACCCTGCAGTACGTGCAGGTAGGTCATACCATCCGTTACTTATTCAACAGTTTGACAAATCAACAATCAGAATGGACAAATAACGGTGATTAACGTATTTCGATGACGTTATATTTGCGAGCGACAATCGCATTTTGTCTATTTATTCAAACTCAATTATTATATATACGAGGATACAACGAAATATTTGAACAAAGATATTTTGTAACGTTGATTGGGTATAATTTACATAATTCTGCAGTATGATCTTGAAAAATATAAGATCTTATAGATATAATCAATTTTATTATTTAGAATAAAATAATATGTATAGTTGGCAGATTATTTGTTTCTGAGTAAATTTTATTCATTTGTTTGTTTTACCTTATATCCATTA
The DNA here is from genome assembly GCA_949628255.1 of Macrophya alboannulata. Lineage (NCBI taxonomy): Eukaryota > Metazoa > Arthropoda > Insecta > Hymenoptera > Tenthredinidae > Macrophya > Macrophya alboannulata. The sequence continues at coordinate 17,301,830 of OX451207.1, forward strand.
AAAAAAATTCCAACTGCTCTAAATTAATAGTATATCTATTTAACTGTTATTGCACCGTGTGAATTTTAATTTGATTCATTAATTAAAATGAATTAAATTTATTAATTAAAATTATACATCACGCAGTGCAATATTAGTTGAATAGATATACTATTAATTTATAGCATTTGAAATTTTTTCAAGTGAATACGAAGTCAGAAAAATAAAAGAAACCAATGATATTGAAAAAAAATAAAACACAAAATCTACGGCACGCGTTCCCGTTGAATTCATATTCATAAGCTTTTGAATTTGATTCATATTCAAAAGAGTATAAATTTTAATAGCAAATTAAGTATTTTAAAATTCTCTAGGTGGCATTATAGCTGAATTTTTTGTTGTTTTTGTATAATTCCTCGAGTATTTACGGAGATCCCATCCTGAATATCACACACTCCATGTGGAGTTTTTTCGGCTTTTCGAAAAAAATATCGAATTTTTTTCACAAATTTGGACAAGGACAGAAAAACGGCTGTTTAGTGTTTAAACTTCATTTCAAAGGCTTATCTGATAACTGAAAAATCAATATCTTTTTTGAAAAGCTGAGTTTTTATTACACGCAGAAAACCTACGTCTCATATATTTTGTTATGCTGGGAAAACAGGGCGAAAACGGAATAAAAAAATCCGAGAGGGTAACACCGGATCCGAAGTCTAGAATTGGTAGACTTGCTCATATATAATCCAAGTGAAACAAGCCGGAAAACCCGTTTTTCGGGTTGCTTTTCATCAAGAAGGAAAAAGTATAGATTTTTCAGGGGAAAAAAAGTATATAAAAAAGTAACGAAAAACCAAAAAAATTTGAATTAAAAGTTTTACAAAAAAAAAAAAAACGCCCGGTATATTAACAACCAACAATTTTATACAGTGCATTTCATCCCAATTTGATCTGGGTATATTTACAATTTTTTCTTTTCATTGGGGAGGAACGCTATATTTACAATTTCTTTCTCGTCATTGGCAAGGAATGCCCTATATAGGAATGCCTTATTTAGAAAGGTAATACAGAGGGAAAGATCAAAAGTGATTCATAATACAGTTAGTAAAGAAAACGAAAAAAAAACAGAAATTTTTGAAAAAAATTCTTGGACACCCCGAATTGTGCAAAAATGACAATTAGAGTTATAAATTGCGGTTTAGAACCATTTTGGAGAAAAAAAAATTTATCAAATTGTACCCGGCCGTTTTGCCCGCCCTCCCCTATATGGATCCTGCACGTATGATGTCATATATGATTATATACGACCAGCTATGATGCCATGTATGTATAAGATCAGATGCGATCATGTGTGATTCTTACAGGATATGATCGGATACGATCGTATCTGGATCATATACAATCATGTATGTTTCGTATACGATCGTGTGCGATCATTTTTTTCGCAGGATGCTGCTATTTTTCTATTGGTTCTGGATATATGTTTCCAAAGATTCTGTTAAATTTACAGAATTTTCTGATATGAGTTATCCAATTTTAAAAATCTAACAAAATTATCAAAGAGGTATTCTCCATTGTAGTACTATAAAAACCAGCAAATTGTAATTAATATCCAAGAGGTCGATGTAAAAAAGTGCCTCAGTTTGACATAGAATGCCCTATACACATCCTTGACCAAAGTTTTTCGAAAGAGGTAACTAACTTTACGCAAATATCAAATAAGGATACAATTTTCAACTTTACGCACGGCTGACCATATAACGCTGCGACGTCTAGAGAATAGTCCTTTTTGACCGACCGAGTTATCTCAGTTATACAGTTTTTCTATTAGTTAAAAAACGAAATGAAATAATAAATCGTCATCTCACGCTATCGAACATTCCATATACGTAGAATTTCGGAAAATTAAAAAATCAACTGTAGCATAAAATGTGTTTTGAATCCTGCAATTATTTCTCAGCAAAGTTTTTGGCAGCTTGCCTGGCCATGTCACTATATTTGGTGATAAATAATTAAACGATATGAAACAGATTCTGCATGAAACAGTTGATTTCTCGTATTGCGAAAGTTCGATAATAGGATTGACGATTTATTTCGTCACTCCGTGTTTCAACTAATAGAAAAACTGTGATAAGGATAACTCGGTCGATAAAACAGGAGCGCGTATATCGCGTCACTAACAATAGACAATCGCGCACTGATTGTAACGCAGATCCGTGATAGCAGCAGCATAGGACAGTTAGTCTAGGCTAACGTAAACAAAAAATGTCCTCAAATCGACCGCAGAAAATAAATATCAGTGTGTGTTTGTGATATATAATAAACAGCATTGACAGCTATATAAGTACGTGGAATAAGTGAAATGACATAGTTAATTTGATACAAATAATGTAGATTTAATCTCGATCATAATATTGAGTTTAAATATCTGCGTATAAGGTTTATACAGGTCGCGGTGTAATGATATGATATATGATATGATATGTCTGCCATATTTTCTACTGCAACGTTTAGACTCGCACCGATGATTAATGAGGTTCATAGTTTCCTTTACAATATAAATGTTTTTAAACGATTAATTGAGTAATGGGGAAAGTTAAAGGCGAGGAAAAGTTTCCTAATGAGGTGGCTGTGAACAGGAGGAGAAAAAAACGGAAAAAGGAATTGGATATACTTAGACGAAACGTTTTGGAGGCTAAAAGAAAATTGGTTAGTAAACTTTCACGTCTTATTCATAACATTATTCTGTCAAAAACATTCAACCCATCAGTTCGTTTTTTCTTTATCATAATTTAACGCTAAGCCCCGTGATACTAATTCATCTATCAAGTACATTTATATGATTTTGACAGCGCGAGAAAACCGCACCACCAAAAACACACACCTCCACTTTCAACAAGATTCTAAACTCATTTGCTGACCGGAGACAAGACAATGTAAAACAATTTTCTATATAATTAAACTAATTATATTGGCGTAATCAAAATGGTCATAGCTTATCGCGAATTGTAATTGTGAAGACAGTTCTTATATTTATTTACTTACTTATTTATTTATTGAATTAATTCTTTCGACTGTAACATCAACCGCGTTGTAAACGACTGCTTCGTCATCGGTTCGATTCACCAGGCAATAAGGGGTCGTAGAAAAAGTGCTTACACAAACTCGATAGTAATATTATTAAAGAATATATGTGAAATATGGGAATGAAACGAATTTTTCGTATCGACTGAATTTATCCTGAGGTATAAACCGACAAAGAAACTCCAAATTTCATTCTATGGAATTTTTTTTTTTTTTTTTTCAAGAAATATCGAGTTAGTTTTTTCTCAAAAGAGAGCCACGATCGAAACTTCCATTTCTGCAAAACGTAAGCATCACCCTATTTTCCACACGGGTAATTCTACGTCGTTTATCAGTCGACGATCTTGAATGAAAATTTTGATAGTCTGTGATTTCTTTCTTTCTCTTATATGTATAGTTTGCACTAAATCTGAAATTCCACCAAATTTTAAACTGACATTGGAAAGGAATATATGTCAACTTATTTTATCACTTTACAGATTTCCAAATATTCGACATATTTTTTGTTAAAAAAAAGGGTTTCTTTTCAGAAATAATAATCATTTTAAAAACGGTTGAAAAAAAAACAGCCTTCTTCCCTACAACGCAGTGTTAAAAATTATTCTGACATTGACTTTTATTTCTCGTATAATAGCCTTAGAGAGAAAAAAAAAGCTTGTTAGTCCTGTAGTTTTTACAATTAGTGCTTACTATGAAAGGAAAAACTGATAAATAAGTGAAAATTTTTAACCTGCAGGATTTTCGACTGATAAATTGTGAAATTGGCCACACACTGTACATGAATATGAAGTTATCAATTCATTCGCATTGTAAAACAAATTTATTGAAGTTAGAATTTGACACAGGCTTGATTGTTAACGGGCAAGTAATACTTTGACCATTTGAAAGCGATGTATGTCAATTTATAAGGTATCGAAAAAAAAAATCTCAAAACTTTATAACTGGAGATCATTGTCGGAACTTTGTAGGACAATAAAACACAAGGATTCGACAGCAAAGGGAGAAGGGCTGGACTGAAAAAAATCTGCAATCGATTGCTACCGGTAAATGAAATTTCATCCCATAAAAGAACTGATATTATTTAACCTGAAAATCGAATTGCAATAATTATTTACTCGTATTTACATTCGAGTTTCCGAAATTCGATATAGTAATCGTGAAACAAGAATTTATACTCAAAAAATGTATAGAAGGATATTATGCAACTGTACATCTCATTTTTAACACAACAGTATGATTATTATTATTTTTGTTATTGCAAAATTCTTGGTGATCGTCATAGTCGAGGAAACCGCAAGTTGGAATTTTTGCAAACGGAGCAAAAGGTGCCGAAATAAAAAGAGGTATGAATAACATATGAATACTTTTCCCCTGGTATCAGATGAATCAGCTTTTCCCGCCTCTTGAGATATTTATCTAGACAGGGGTGCTCAATTTTTACTTTTTTTTTTTTTTTTCTTTCTCCATTTTTTTCGATCATTTTTTTTTTAACCACCGCCCACTTTAGGGGACCGAAAGTTATTGCCGACCGCTATTAAAAAATCCCTTGAGACATTATATTATGCTTCATGGTTCCCGAATACAATAAGTTGTAATCTATGTACGTAATAATCACACCTCGAAGAAAATAAACGTAAAATCTTCAAAATGTGATAATAGTCTAATTAGAGGGATCAATTTATTGCATTTTCTTTCAACTGTATTGCTTCTGGATTGGACTAAATATCCTCCTAGCACACAAATCACTCCAGACAGACATAATTTTTTGGAAAATTTTTTTCCGATTTTTTTTTTATGAAGATGGCTTCACCAATACTGTAAAATAATTTTTACTGTGAGGAAGTATCAACTGATTTCGAAAAAGCTACTCAAATCTCTCCAAATTATATCCTGAAATGAGATGGAAAAGCTCAAACTATAATGAACTAGAAATTTGTAACGCAAGGAGCTTTTTGAAACCTGAATATTTGGAACGCAATCAAAAAAAGCCCCTTGCATCAGAGATATTGAGCTTTTCAATCCAAACTTTTCTGACTCGTTTGTAAATGTGATTTGAAGATATTTGCAGAGATTTTGTTAATTCAAAAAGCTTTATTTCCACAGTAAAAATTACTTTGCGATTTTGTTCGAATCATATGCAATATAGCCCACCTCAATTTTGATATGTAAATTATAGTTTATGTCTCCTTTGAACAATATTCTATTTCATTTAATTCTCGGTACAGTGAATCTACCCTTAACCGAATTAGATAGAGCTCGCTTCGAAGGTGATCTTCAGAAGGTACTGAGCGATGGAAAGCGGAAACCCAAGTAAGTTTCTCTTTCTGTTAATTAATACTGATCGTAACTCAGAAATAATGAGCGTATAATATGCAGGGAGTCGAGATCTGATGCATTGAACAAACCTCTGCACAGGCTTTCAGCCGATACAATTGACATGGAAACACAAATGTTCATCCAAATGCCAGCAAAGAAACTTGAAATTGAACACGAACCTGCAGGGCAAAACTTTTTAGCTGAAAGACAGAGGTAAGCAGTCTTAATTAAACACCAGCACAGCTGCAAGAAGGAGAGGTTTTCTGTAATTGAGACTTTTGAAGGAAAATAATCATTTTGGGATTATAATATACAAGCTGGACTCGTTACTGCTATGAATTCAGAAGTTCTCGTCAATATACAAACGTAATCTTCTATATTTGTGATTTCAACAATCTAAGGCAATAATTTCCATCTGACCTTTCTGACTTTTCCCTAAGTCGCGATAATTTTCAATATTTTTATCATTTTGGTCAATAATCTTACATCAAATTGTATATTTTCGAATGTACAGATTGTTTGTATCATTTTTTAAAGAGTTCTTCTCACGTGTAAAACACAAAAAATCTCGTTTCTCGGATTCTTGAACTCCAAATTATATTTCCACATTTTTTGCGGGATATCGCCCCATCTATGTCAATGGTTAGAAAAAAATCAGAGAGATTGAGGTTTGGATAAACTAGCTTGTAGGATCGACAAAGAATCATCCATATGCAGAAATGTAACCTTGGGAAGTCGGAATGCCCCTGGTAGAGGCATCCAACTTAGCCCAAAGCCATGTCAGTTATTTTCTACGCGTAAAGGCAACTGTGAATCTGCTATGAGCATGTCTACTCCATAATTCCGAAACATGGCCCATATCATTATACAATAAATTATGAATATACCAATAATCCGCTAGTTTAGCTACGATCGCTAAAGCCATTTTAAAACCATCTCGTAAGGCAGACTGTTGGAAAATTTCCCTAGCCCTGACGCCTCTAAATATTTGATATGAAAAATTCTGATTTGAGTAGCGAATAGGATTCTCAGGCACATGGGAATTTTGATTTTCTCTAATTTGGGAAAGGCTTTGTTGTATAGAACTGCGGTGAAAATGTATCCTTCGCATCGCATTTTGGGTTTACATCGCGGCCGTTAGCTAAACCTCTTCTTCTAAGCTGTGGTCACTAATTTAATTTGACTAATTATAAAGTGACGTGTAGCTGCACGCCAAGTTGCACGTCACGCGATATTCCGGAATGACACCTGTTGTTAAAAAGAGGGATATTCTTAACTGCCAGAAACTATATCCATTTCAGTAAGGTGTAGTAGGTTTTCAAAATTCTATAAGATTCAATTATCGTAAGCGACATATTCGGAAAACACCGAACGTGATTCCAGTTTTAAATGCTTCAGATACTCGTATACTCTTACGAGGCTCTGTAACTGTATGGATAATAAAAATTTCAGTAGCAAACGAAAAATGCCTATGGTTATCGAATTGGATAGAAAAACAGCGAAGAAACCCCATTCGGAGAGAATCGATGATACGAACGTTGTCGTTGATCAATATAACAAACTTAAAACGGGCTGTAAAATTTCGAGAGATAAAAAATGGAAGAGAAGTCTTTTTCAAGACGATGCGCAGGACGAGTTTGAATCCATGTCTGCAGAACCTGGCCTCGATCAATTACGGTATTTAATTTTGACACAAATTAAAATAGAAGTTCTTATATTATAAATATGACTTGCCCTTGTACCTATACTCGTTTATCGATTTCAGATTTTCCCCAACAACTGACGGGGACAAGGTTAAAGTTAATTCGTCGGAGCCAAAGGTATTTCCAGACATCGCTGGGGAAAGACCTGCAGGTACCAAAAGATTGAATTTTAATTACGGACAACTTGGAAGAATGGCTGCCACCAAGTACGAAGAACTTTGCACAATGGTTTGCGCCGAGAACTTCGAAACTTGTCTTCAAGAAATACCACACATTGGTTAGTCATTTGGTTTCTCGTCATTAATTGACGACGGGGGTCGAAATTTCGAAAGACCATGATATAGACAGGCTGGCCTATTTTAATAAATTCAGACTAATATTTTCGAAACTAAGCAAGATACAAGAAAATACTTCGAACGAAAATTGAATGGTTCTAAGAGGGACATTTGATAATGCTATGGGTTTTGAATTTTTATACGTTTTTGTGGGGTTTTTATGAGGTAACTCTTGCTTTTTAAATAGGAACCCTTATTTTTTAGTGCAGATTTATAATCTACACAAAAAAATACATGATCTTTTGTAGGAAACTTTGTTTTCTGGAAGTTCAATTTCGAATATATTTCAAATACCCATATATTATATAATTTTCAATATATTGCCTGTTTACATTTTGAATTCTCGTTCTTTTGATATCCGAAATATCGTGAATTCTATATTTTGGACTTTCAAAATTTTAACCCCCGTCCTTAATAGGTACTTAGGTATGTAAATTCTGATACGTCGTATAACACTGAATGACTATACAACTTCTAAATCCCAACTAGATATAGAGATGCTTATTCGGAAGGTCATAGTTTTTATCTACAGAAATTAATCTCTTGTCAGAATGTGTTCGAATTTCAACATAATCTGATAAGAGATTAATTATAAGATAGAAACTTTTACATTCTGAATGATCATCATACCTCGTTTGTATCTATCTACTCGTGTTCAAAAATGACAGATATCCAAAATTTGTCTGACCCTTCTTTAAAAAGTGAAAATTTTGTTTATAGATCCTTTGGAAAAAGTGAAACAATCGTTGATCAATTTCTACGATGAAACTTGCAAGCAAAAAGCGTTACGAAATAATGTGATACCCGAACTACGCTTCGCGGAAGAGTCTTCGAGTGCAAGTTCTCACTTGATTGATAAAAATACGAATAGAAATAAATATTTCTACAAAGACGCGTATATTGAAAGATCAAGATCAGAGACTGTGAATGCTCTACCACCACGAGGCGTTTGTCTTGGAAAGTTAAAAAAGTTTCCCAATCGAGAAGCTGAGGAAACTTCTTCGGTACAAAGTAAGCCGCTGATTACGAAAGGTACTGAATTAAAAAAAAGAAAATTTATACCGTGCTTAGCACGCGGACCCCCTTCGACGGAGACAAGTATCGCTGGGTATAATGGAAGTTCATTGGACGTGAATTATGACAGTTCGCGAAAGATTTTCAGGTCTGACATTCTTGAGTTTTTTAAAATTAATGAAGAAGCTGAACCGGTGTCCATGGAGTTAGACAAGACATCGACTTCTCGATTGTCCGGTATTTCATCTCAACGAAAAAAAACTATGTCACGGTATATCAGAGAGGCGAACAATTCAGAAACGGTGAAAAAATATCCAGGGTCAAATTTATCGCAAGAATTATCTGCCGTATCAGCAGAGAATAACGATATGAAAAAATGTTACCTCGGTGACCCTTTGAAGAGACACGAAATGCGAACGAAACAAATTCGAAATTCACCGGAAAGAAAGCTTGGCGAGATGTATGGGCTGCCCTGTTCCGAGGAAGGCATCGAGGAGGATGGTCGGAATTCATTGGATGTAAATTGCGACAGTTTGAGAACGTGTTTAGGGCTAGACCTCGGGGAGTTTCCTAAAATCGAGGGAAAATCTAGACCAACAATTGTGAATTTGGGTAGTGCTTCGAGATCGACGTTGGCCAGTATTCCCTCTGATCGAGGAGAATTTATGCTAAAGTTTTTGCAAGAGGTAAATAATCCCGCAGAACCAATGAGAGAAAACAGGACCACTCTTCCGCCGGAAGTATTTATCGTCGTGCCGGAAAATAATAAGCTCCCAAAACGTTATCTTGATAATCCTTCGAGGAAACATCAGATAAAAAACATCCCGATTGACCGTCCGAGCAAAAACGAAAGGCACGTGCCTGCAATTTTGCGAAAATCGCATACTACTAAAAGAAACAAAAAATCTAACACAGCTGGCACTGTGTTATTGGCCAAAGGAAAATTTAAGATGGGGGATCTCGGATGGAATAATTCGAATTTTAATTTTCAAAAGCTTACTTCGCCGAGCGAAGCCACGTCGTTAAGTAGTCCATTCGAGAATGGACAAACTTTGAGAAATCCACCACCAATCGCGAGCCGATTTCCTATCGATTCGGACAATCATATCAATCCTGATCGGTTGGATTTGATGAGAAGAATGTCGCAGACTTCGCAGTTTCACAATCAAACTACAGAACATTCGGAAACCCCGAAAATCATCAACGCGCTCTACGACGCAAACGCAAAAGCCTTTGAAGTCGAACCTAATTTCATGAACGAGAGATTTCCCTGCGAAGCTGAATCAGCAGCCGGTCAATATGACATCGCGAAAGCATCGAAGAGCGTAAATTATCAGGGAGAATTCAAGCTGGAATCTGCAACGAATTGTCGCCATCAAAACTCCGCCGACGACGTGGTCTTATCGAACTTTCACAACGTCCAGCAATCACAAAATTTACCGATATTTCTGCACCAGCAACGACCGGATGCAAGGATTCACAGAGGTGCTTGTGACGAGAAGAAGATGGCATCTCTAGGGAGTCAAGACTCGCAAAGATTTCCAGTGTTTTTGAAACGGAAGACCGTTTCGACGTCGCAGAATCGTATGCGATATGAAGAACAACATCTGGAACCGAACGTAATCATCATTCAAAATCCAGGACTGCGAGGAATCGGCGATGGAGTAAGGCGCGAAATAAATATTCCGTGTATACCGGATAGAATCGAAAGTCAAAATCCACAACCGAACGGTAGCGGACTGCAAACCTTTTCAAAATTTCCACGAGTAATGCAAATGGCACCGATGAACTCGGTCCAATTTCAAAACGGCACACAGAATATCCAACAGTTTCGGGTACCTGATAATAGCGCGTGTCAGACCGTCGGGCAACAAGTCGAACACCAGATACCTCGGTGCTTGTGCAAGACTGACCTGCAAAATGTTCAGCACATGCACTTACCGAACATCGTGTGTCAAAATGGAATGGGAAGAGTCGTGAATCACAAATACACTGTTCAGGAGCTCGGGAACAATCCCATGAACTTTTTCGAACCGAAAACTTTCGACGTTCCAATTTCTCAAAGAATGTTCCACCAAGATATATCGTCGCATGGTCAAATACCTGCATCTTGCACATCGTCGTATTGCGGTAATACGAATTTCGAAACCCAACGAAACTGCAATCCCGCAGAGCCAGTCCAAATGTTCGATAGACGGGTTGGCTTCCTTCTACCGAAAAACGAGACGGAATCCTTTTGCCAAAGTGCAATTAATCTGCCTATAATCAGCGACCAAATACCCCATAGACAAGATTACAGCCCGGTTTTACCAGAGGATACAAACCGGAATTACAAATACATTATTGATCCTAGATATCCACAGGCTGGATATCAATGGAATCAGGTAAGCCAATAAAATTTATTTCGTTCTTTTAGACTTTGCTATGCAATTTATAGTGAAAATTGTATTATCGATGGACAATCTTCAAATTAAAAATCATCGCGCATTACTTTTATATCTGCGAACAAAATACTAAAGAATTTTTTTAAAAAATTGAAAAGAATTCACCAATCCATTTTCGTTCACTGGGTGTATCATTTCTTTCTGATATATCCTAAGTTGCGTTCGTCTCTGAAAGATGGCACCGTTGTTTCTTTTACAATCCCAGATAATACAGGCTACGTAACGGGTGTCCTAAAATCATCTGCAGCACGTTTCGGGTGGTCAGAAAATTTTTGAACTCAAATTTCAATTTCCATCGGATCCTATTTCGAATTGATTCAATTTCAAGTACTATTCTGCACATACTGCACTTATTCAACGTTTCATGAAGAATTCTTTACACGAAACCGTGGATAGACAAACTTTACAACTATTTTTCCACATTCAGCCCCAAAGACGTAATGCAAGATACTTTTTTTTTTAGTTTAAAGTTACTTTCATTTCTTTACAGATCGATCAAAGTGGTGCACAAATTCATCAGCGTGTTATACAACCGGTAAGTATAATTTCATCGAAATATGACGATAATAAAATTATTTCAGCAGTAACAATAAAATTTTTTTTACATCTTACGTTCTTTGCTTCTTCATTTTTCAGGCTTATAACCTGCCTGATGCATATCGCCCACAAATACCCCATGCCTATTTTTCTACCGACGTTTGAATGACTATGACCACAATATAAATTCAAATTATTATTTATAAGTCTGTCGGGAGTTTGCGATTGGCCATCGTGACGATTTATTTAATTTATATCAAACAAACGATGATTGTAATTGTCACTATAATTTCGTCCAGCGATTTATGATGACCAAAAAGTACAGTTTGAATTCCGATAATTCAAAATAAATACAAATATTAAATTAAGAAGTTCAGTCGCTCTATTAAGCTAATTAATATTTCTGATTTTGAAATTTATTTAGAACTATAAAACGTTGTTCGATAAGCTTAAGGATTATGTAACGAAAAAAACAAATGAGAATATCTAGTAACACATATTAATTATGTAAAAAAGTTACCGATTTTTCTGTTCATGTGTGTATGTATATGTATAATAATGATAATAATAATAATAATTCGTTACTCGACTATTAGTAGCAAAATTTGGTTTATGCCTTCATCATATTATGCCTTATACAATCCATTCTCGCCCTATCGAAACACCGATTCCTTTTGGTATAATAATTTACTGTCGACAAGATATATTCATACTTTTTTTTTCATAGAAATGGAAAATTAGCTCGTCAAACTGTTATGGGCAATGAAAAAGATCCATCTATGTATGTACATACATACCTATCGTTTCACGAAGTTGGAAATGTTATATCGACATGATATATCCTCAATGACATTGGCACATATAGATAAAACACCCTACGTATTGTAATAAAATAGTTTCAGTTTATATTTAAATCTATCAAGGTTTTTTGCCCAACGAGCAGCTCAACTTTATCATCTCCACTATAGTTATTATAGCTGTTTGTAATTAATTGAGAAAATCAGATTTTTTGTGGCAATTATTCGACTGAAAGTACAGATATATCAGATAGTGGAAAATCACTGCACGACACGACGACTTTCGACTATTTTAGAGTTTTTAGAAAATACACTGAATCAATAATTATCTAAAAAACAAAATTGACAACAAAATTAAAATTTTAAATGGCTGAGTTGCTGTAGGTACATTTGATCTCTGCTACTAGGAAAAAACTAGGTTTTACATATATTATATTCAGACCAGAATGGACATTGGACGTTTCCGTTTCACATGCGAGATAGGCCCGAAAGATAGAATTCATGAACAATCTCAGTGAAAGCGTACCTCACGTCTAAAACTCGTGACAATATGGTTATTTTGAAATCGAAAATAAGTCTTCGATAAAGCGTTGAAAAAAATTATCTCAATTGAGAGGAAATCGTCGATACCTAATTACGGATGCATTAATTGTGATGAAATTCAGATCCGAAAACGGCGGTAGATAAATTACGAATCTTGTACAAAATGAAATCATGCGAATCAAAATTTATTTTTGCAAATCAATATAAGAAGTCTTATTAAAGAATTAGTGTGAAAATTCGGTCTTTCATTAAATTTTTTTCTTTTTTTCTATTTCATTCAAAATTTGTTCTGCGTTACAATTTGAGGTAAGTTGTAACAAATTATACCGTCCCTACATTTTTTTTCATTTTTTTTTTTTTTGTCATTTTAATTTTCGCAACCGCAGCGAAATATAAATTGAAAAAAAAAAATTAACGAGTAGTTCAGAAATGGTTTAATGAGCACAGCCGGTTGTTTTTTTTTTTTTTTTTCTTTTCTATTCAACGGCATTTCTGAAAAATAAATGTGCACGGGAAACGGAAAAAAGACAAGATTACGCACTTATCTTTGTGGAAACAATTGTATTTCAACGTCGTATACGAGAATGCAGAGACGTAGATATGTGAAAAAATGTATGATTGTGAATTTACGAAGCATGTATAGAAAGGATACCGGAATAAAATGGTCTTTGATGCGGTAAGCGCTATCGTGTAGTACAGCGATTCTATAGAAACTTTGGATTCTTTGAAAAACCATGATTTTGAAATAATTTTAAAAAGCTGAAAGGCGCGAGACCTTGGGGCGTTTTGAAAATGCATATATTTTACCAAAGGCGGAGGAAACTGGTAAATTGTTTTTTTTTTTTGTTGTTTTTGTTTTGGGCACAAACGTTAGGAAAATACCAACATCGACTGGCTGGGGTTCAGCGTGATACGGAGAGCCGGAAAGAGATAGCTAGGAATCACAATCGTGAACAGTGCACACAACCGGAAACCTCCAACCGGCCTACGCCTAAATGAGAACCATCCCTCTTTTCCGAGTCATTCATAAACCGTTACTCCTCCGTCTACAAAGCAGTTTTAACGTCATATCAGCTTCGCGAAAAGAATCACACACGTGGCAGGTACTTTATATCAAAATTAGTCAATTATAAGAGTTAATAATTGTCCGCGTAACCTTGAGTGGCGGACTTCGCCAACTGACGAAAAACTGATTGAAAACAAGAAAAACAATAAAAATTTAATAAACAAATTCCTAATTACATATCCTGAAGACTTTCTTAACCAATCTAAAAAAAAAAAAAATCCCGGGCCACGTTTAGTGGTTCAGTTTAATCATTTTTTGGCGTGTTATGTGTGCCCAAAGTGCTGTGCGACAGACTGCTTGAACAATGAAATATTCCGCACTTATCTTTAGTGCTTTCATTATTATCGTTGGATTCTACGTTGAAGATTCTTCACAGTCATATTCAGGTGAGTGTCGAACCTTTGTCTCATCTTCATTCGTCTCTATTCTATGATCAGTTTCACAGAAATCTATGCTGCAGTGACGCTTCAATCATCAAATTTTTTAGCTAGAATATATAAGTGCGAAAGTTTGTAGATTATTGCTATCATTTTTTTAAATTTCAAATTTTTTTTTTATTACAACGTTGAGAAGTTGCCGATTTGTTAATTGCAAATTTTTTATCGTCTGGATAGCCTCCCTGTGTCAGACTGTACTTTTATATTCCATTTTATCGTAAAAACCACGTGGTGATACTCAAAATATCTAATTATGAAGTAGAAATGGCAATTTTTCATGATAGATTTTGGAAAGAAAATATTTGGCTGCAGACTACTTTCGGTCGGTGATTAATTAATCACATGGCTGATCCAAGCTGCCAATAGATTCTCCACCCTGTTTCATTCATGATTTGCATACCCTGGGCCGTGATTATGGCATTGTTGCGGCACAAAATCGCGAGAAAAACTGCGAAAATTCTCTCAATTACTGATCGGTTAATTTCATCTCATTAGCGAAGGGGTTGAAACCGATTCAATTATGTACACTTTTACGAGTCAATTTAATCACAACGAATCAACACAAACACAATTAAATTTATTATGTGGATTAGGATTCTTTCGATTCCATCGTATTCCTGTCGCAGGATCTGACTTCAATGAATCGTTTGGTTAATACGTTGTATTATTCATACCTTATCGTTTAGTTTGTTCACAATAATCCACCTGTTACTTCGATATTGTTCACATTGGTATTAAAAATCTAGAATACTAATCTTACTGGGGAAAAAGCTAGATCCTTTCAAGGAGAAATTTTTGGAGGACTGGCGCCGGAAGAAAAATTATTCGATAACCCAGCTTTACTACAGAACTTCACTATTAAATTGCAGTTGAAACACGTATTTAGGTGAAAGTTTGGATTTGTTAATCACTTTTCATAGTTAGGTGCGGTCAAAGTAAAACTGTACTTGATAAATACTTGAAAAACTTGGATCAGTCGCTGTTTGAATTTAATATTTTTCGTCTGTAACTGTTCAGGAAACAATTTCTATCAAACGAATAGTATTTTTTGTACGTTACATGCGTTAAACTTTTTCATTTTTGGAATATTCGAAATTATATACGAAGATTGAACTTATACAAATGATAATTCTAGGAATGTAGGTACTGATAACACGGGTTTACTGCAACGATTGACCGGAATTAGTAGATGATTCAGGACAGCAGTGAATCATCTAAAAACGTTAAAAACAATTTGTCAACCCACAAAAAAATAATTTTTTTATTAAAATAGAACTCATTGTTATAATGACACAGTTTGGAACGAATGCCCAGTGTGAATAGGTACTTTATAGGGGTCATCCATAAATGATGTCACGCAAATATTTAGCTTTGTTTACCCCCCCTCCCTTATAGTCACGTTTGTTCAGATTACCCTCTAGTACATGAAAGCTAAATCGATACACTGAAGGTTCAAAATCATTTTCCACAAATGAACTGCCCTCTGTGGCCCTTATTCGTACAGACAAAAATTGCCAGTCGCTCCATTCAACCGTTTCGAAACTGATCAATTATTAGAGGGTTCAATTTGTAACACATGGCCCTATTGACCAGTAAGAAAAACGAAAGCAAACCGAGATTGGTCAAAAAATCGCTCCACCTAGAAATAATTCCAGGATTTGAGTTTCTTTTTTTATACTTAGGGGGAGAGGGGGGAGTGTAACTCTCGATTTTCGGGAAAAACCACCCATGCGTTCTCCACCATCTCGATTTAAAGGGTAATTTTTTTGTTTTTTTCAAATAACTTGCTTATTTTCAACTTCAGAGTGAAAATGATGGGGTTCAAACTGTGGGAAAAATATAATTCCTCACATGTTAAAGGTTGTTATCATTTTTACCCTAGGATCGATATTTTCAAAGATATAATTGACATAGGAGTGAAATTTTCGTTGATCTAATGAAAGATTCGTATCCTGCA
Organism: Macrophya alboannulata; assembly: GCA_949628255.1. Lineage (NCBI taxonomy): Eukaryota > Metazoa > Arthropoda > Insecta > Hymenoptera > Tenthredinidae > Macrophya > Macrophya alboannulata. The sequence continues at coordinate 17,318,039 of OX451207.1, forward strand.
AAACGACACGATGATTTATTATTGTTCAGTCGTACGCGTCTAGTAAAAATGAACATCGATTCGAAATCAAGCTTTCGTACTATACGAGGCTGTCTTTTTTTCAGAATTGAAATAAAGATTGGTATCAAAATCGAAAAGGTACGGGGTGGGTCTGGTTGGTTTCATGAGAAATTGCCCAGTTCGTATTGATTTCAACGGCTCAATAGAATCTTTAACTTGAGGATAGGTACCGAAAACGGGTCGATCCGATAAGTATAACGACTGTATGTATAGTCATGCGAATTTTAAAGCTCATTTTTTCTTGTGATAAAACCTTGCTGCGTCTAACAATGAATGACGGGTCTAGGGCCACTCCATGAATATAATGATTTATCACGCTCTGTCAAATCATTTAGTACTCTTGACACGATGATACACGATTTTTTAACTTAATATACTAAACGATATAGTAATTGCGGTACTAAATGATCTTGAATAAAATGCAATTGCTATATTCTGTATTAAAAAAGTATGTACTATACATCTTGGAAATAATTTTTTTTTTTCCAAATCGGCGGTATGCTATGGAGAAACATTCTACTGACTCAGTATTTTCACAGCTGATGACTTGATTTTGGAGTCATGATAAAAAATTATTTGAAATTTTATGGACTTCACCTGCCATGAATGCCATGGTTTTTTATCTAAAACCTTTGCTTTTTTGCATGAGGCACAACCGCACAGTATTTTTTTGCCCAATTTTCTTCTCTGACGATGGTATGACTCAAATAACGAAATTAGCGACTGCCGTTTAAAAATCGTAAGTCGGATTGGGCTCAAGAGCTTATTGACACATCTTCGCGACAGAAACAGTATCCTGTGCAAATTTCATCCAAATCGGTTCGACGGTTCGACCCGAATCCTGCTCACAGGAAATCGATGGTCACATACATCAGTTTTCGAAAATACTTGCAAACTTTTCTTTGAATGCCAAGGATACAAATCGCAGGATACAAATCGCACCATTGGATCGGAATATTTTGAAATTCGGAGTGAATAGTCAAAAATTATGTCATTTCGGGGAAAACCAATAATACATCTAGAGATAAGATCAGTCTTATATTGTCGTGAGCACGTCACACCCTTTTTTGTCTCAAGGTTTACAAAAAAATAGCCTAAAATCAAAAAATTTTATGTCTAAATATTATATTCATCGAATATCATTGGTTTTCTCTGAAATTACATCGATATAGAATATTCCCCTTTGAATAATTTGAAAGAGTTTCGATAAACGATGCGACAGCCGTATATACCTTCCGTCAACCACTTTTTCTTCGGTGCAATGAAATCTATCTTGACGCGAAGTCTAAAAAATCTAAAATTGAATATTTCTGCACAGTTTTATTCTTATACAACGCGAAAATTCTTCAAGCAGCTACTTCTGCTTATGCATAATTATCACTTTCTCTGACACTTGGAAATTTTCTGAACCATAATTCGAAAGTTGGATCAAAATATTCGGACAAATTTATACTGTCGTCAAGATAAATCAAAGTAGAAAGATGAACAATATCATTCTCATGTCATTTCCCAAAACCATAATTAATGAAAATTTTTTAAATCTAGTCCGATGTCCGCTACCGAAAATATTGAATGGACGTGTACGCCAGAGACCTAGCGGAAGGACGGTCAGATACAACTGCTATGCCGGATTTGACATCGTAGGAAGAAGTACTGCCTCTTGCAGAAGTGGACGTTGGAATACTCCGGTTCCATTGTGCGTCAGTAAGTACTCGGTTATCACTATAATTACAGTGCTAATTTTTTTTATAAAAAACAAAAATTAAACGACTTCAATGACTCAACTGATTATCACTTAAGATTAAAGAGTTAATTCAAAAATGTATTTTCCATTTGAAAAAGACAAAATCATGCATTCCTAATTAATTAAAAATGATAGAAAATTAGTATTTTTTATGTAGCGTTTGATTCGGTGTCCATCTTCAGAGAAGGGCGTGAGACTCGTCCTTGTTCTGTTAATTTATGTGATAAATTCAATGGTGAAAGAGGACTGGTGTAGTGTTTAGGTATACTAATGTGATAATTCGGATTCCTAAGATTTGTATTTTTTGTATTTTTGTTTTGTTTTTTTTTTTTTGTTTCTTTTAGAAGCTACATGCACACCTATCGTCAAGCCGGACCATACTCTGGTAGTATCGTTATTCAATGGCGCTTACCTGATGTTCCTTTGCGAACCAGGATACGAGCTACATGGTTCACAAGTGACCTACTGCAATGGTCGCACATGGAATGCAACCGTACCAACTTGCACAAGTATTTTGATTCTCATTTACTATACATCAAAACTTTTTATAACAAATGTTTATATTGGATATTTTTGACCTGCGTATATTAGCTGGGTCATGGATCGAGCTGCAGGGAATTAAAATCGTCATGAAACCTGTTCATTTTATCAATAATTTGTTTGTCGCAATGCAGAGTTTCACTTGCAGTCTTATAACTCTAACAACGACTTATAAAAATTGAAGTTACGATTACTCCTCATGAACGTTTAAAGTACCCTTAAAGAGAATACTAGTTGTAAAATGTTTCGAAATCATTATCTAGTCGTAACCTCTCCTTGAAACTACTTTATGTTTATTTTGTCTGCCTCAGACTAACTTCTAAGATGTAAAGTAGGTACGGTAATCTGATTTAATGGTTAATAATTACACACAGGTGATGGTTATCGCTTATTACACTTTTGCAAATGTTTAACGATGCACTTCACTTTTCTTAATCCCTGCATCATCATCATATTATGCACTATGTTTAGAAAACGCGACGATGAATCCACCGACGAATTGTGATTTCGAAAATTATAATCTGTGCTCGTGGGAACAAGACCCTTTCCATGACTTTGACTGGATAATACATAACTTCAATACACCCAGCTGGCACATTGCTACTGGCCCATCCTACGATCATACTTTGGGTCGGGGACGGAGTGGTAAGTATTTACTAAATTTCCATAATGCGAAAAGCCCATGACTAACTTTCCTTCAGAGTTTAGCCCAAGTTGTATAAACTCAAATAGGATCAGATCAAACCTTTGTAGACATACCTACCCCATTGTATTTTCAATTAATCGAACTTTACCGCTGAAGAGAGTCCTACCAATACTTTCGATAATTAGATGCCTGAACAAGAAATCCGGACACATTTCTTGATTCACTGTTCGGCTATAAGTCAAAATGAATTCTTAGTGGTGCCTTTATGTTTCAAATTTTTCATCGTATGCCGTCACAGAGCATTTTTTTTATAATTTTGTTGATTACTGAACTTTCTATACTCACAGGCCAAGTTCCGTTTCTTTTAAATCCATGAAACGATCACCATATGGAAATTGTTAATTAAAGGCATGATCATTTCTCATTTTCGCCAGGTTACTACTTGTACATTGAGGCTGATGACAAGTTAGAAAATAGCACCGCAAGGATCATGTCGCCTCTTTACAGCTCCGATCTAACGACTTCAGGATGTTTCTCATTTTGGTAATAAATTAGATCGATAAATTATTGAAGAATTGTCACGGTCCAAATTTTTGCATGCCTCCGCATCGTCATCTGTAAATTCATTGAAGCCCCCTGCATTATTATTTCTCTCATTCCTGTTATTGGTTTGATTTTATTATTGTTATCTGTTATTGAATTATTAGGTATCACATGTATGGGGAGACCATCGGTGCCCTGAATGTCTATTTCAAGGCTGAAGGGGAGACTAATCGAACATTGATGTTCACCAAAAGTGGAAATCAGGGTAACCATTGGTTGCACGGTTTCTTCACTCTGCCGAAAGCGAATAGCAGTTTTCAGGTAAATTCTCTTGATTGCAATAAAATTGCAGCTTGTTATATAGGTACGTAGGTAATTAAAATAATATAAAACAAGGACGAATCGCAGTTAGTTCAATTACGAATGGATTTGTATTTCTCTCGCAATAGTTAATTGTGGAAGGAGTACGGGGCGCCTCATATCTGAGTGACATTGCTGTGGACGACGTGGCAATTCTTCAGGGAGACGAATGTATATTAAATTCTAATCCAACGACAGAAATTACAACGACTGATAATGACGGTGAGTGGAATGTTCGTTGATTATATATCCATGCATGTGTGTTAATCGAAACGCAGCAACTTCTTATCATCTGACAATCAGACCTGCACATCAAAATTAAAATTCAAGAAATAAGAAGACGATATTTCATATTACGAACGTATTGAAAAAAAAAATGAAAATTGAACGCTTCAAAGTCTCGTAATTCCGTCAATTCTTACAATTCCACCATAATATTTGAATGGTTATTCTTGAAATATGAGTTTTTTAAAAACTTTACTTTTTCACACGACTGATAGGGTTCCCCTCTTAAATACGGTTATCTCCGAAACTTCTGAACAGAACTTGATAAAAGTTGGGAAGAGTATTACACTTGTGTAATACTTCAACCTGAGACCAAAAAATTGGGGTGGCTAACTTCGCATGGACCGTTCCATGTATGAAAATGTTTTTTGTGATCTCAATAATTATTTCCGTGTAATTCGAATAGCCGCATATGATACCTTCACTTCTTTTCCAATGATGGTTAAACTTCAACTTAATGTTATGATGGGAGAAAATTTTCAAAAAAATGCTCTCAATTTTCGAGTAACGGAAATACACTCCATTAACTGTCATGGCCGACTTTCGGTATAAATATTTCAATTCAATGTGATCGGGTACATCAGCCTTTCGATTATTTTCGTCTGACTCATAATTCGCAAATCATAAGTATACTCCCTCGCCCACACTCGCAGTTCTCGTGTTGGTTATATCTTTCCACCAAGTTCCTGTTGATTGCGTCAATATCAGCTACCATCAAGGCCAATTAACAATCTGCGCACTCTCGAGTCCAGTAATTAATTGGACATTGGCGTACACTTTCAAAAGTTCCCTACAACTCTTCGTTCCTGTAATGACTAAAATCGATTTACCCTTTCGCTTATAGTTTAGCATCAGTTTTGTCTGGTTCCTACCGACAATTAGTTTCCGAAATCAATTTCTGACTACAATGGTTATTGAAGAATGGATTTCCTTGCATAAACTAATTCCATGCCATTCACCAACAGCCCAATAAATAGGTGATTTGAAAGTGGTGTTTGGATAAAAAATAAGGAACATGGGATAATTTCAAGACTCGTAGGGGGATGTCTCCTGAGTCTAAATCTAGATTGGCGACCTCTTATCGTTATCAGGGTTGCCGCCAACTTGGACAAGGCGTTTCATTCTATATCTCGCGAACCGTCCAGTTTACGACAAAATGTGTTGAGACTTTTTTTATCCGTTATTAAATTTCCCATTTTTTTTATTCGTAACTTTTTTTTGTAACATTAGTATTTTCCAAGTTATAACATTTACAAAACTATTTCTTCGAATATTTCCCTAACCGGAGATATTCGAAGAAATCTATTAAGGGGACCAGTACAGCTTGGTTGAGGAGATTTGGAGTACTCCAAAATTTATTTATTTGTCACCCAAAGTTTATTTCACATCGAAAATAAATTTTCCTCGAAAAACTTTGTCGCAAGGTTTCAGGCACATCGTTGGTCCAATTCCCTACCTTCATACGATGTGAAATAAACTTTGGCTGAGAAATAAATGCATTTTGGAGTACTCCGAATTTTCAAAACCAAGCTGTACTGGTCCCCTTGAATATTTGTAAATGTTATAACTTGGAAAATATTAATGTTACGGAAAAAAGTTATGGATGAAAAAGATGGGAAATTTAATAATGTATAAGAAAGGTCTCAACACATTTTGTCGCGAAGTGGACGGTTCGCAAGATATAGAATCTCTACCAGTCCTAAGATTATCCCATGTTCTTTATTTTCTTGTTCTTGAAATTAGTATTCATACGAAAATTTCCCAATACGAAGAATAAATAATAGTGTCATCGGGTTAGGTGGAAATTTCATTTCTAATGTTTGTAAAGCCGACTTCCTCCGAGAATAACCTCCTCACCAGCTCGGTACTATTGACATCAAATATCGCCCCTCGAGATTTGCTATCCGTATATTGGAGCACGTTAATTAGACGAAGTAATTGATCAAACGATATCATAAGATGTTAATCAGCATACTTTGATCGTCTAATTCACAGATCAAATTGAGATTGTTAATGGTATGCAGAGCTGTCTCGGAAGGTGTACGGACAATATCAACGTAACTGAAGATCCGACAAACCTGTGTCAGTGCGATTTGTATTGTTTCGAAAATCAAAACTGCTGTCCAGACTACACGGCATACTGTGTCCTCGGAAGTAAGTAAACCCTGGCTAATCGAGTTGGTACAGCCTTAAACTTAGGACATTTGTTTTAAAATTGTTGCTTTGCAGACGACACCGTCGACTTCACTATTGAGAACTCTATGGAGAATACAACGCCTTCACTGATAAGATCGAACGGTTCTTCCGTGAGTCCTGATCGGGTTCCGATAATTCCGATAATACCCACCAACCCCAAAGACGACATCGATCCCTATACACCGAAAATACCAATAGACGTCGCGCCTAAAGTCTCGACGAGAACGACAATGGTGACAACGAAAAGACCATCGTTTACTACGAGAAAATCGATTACCAGTAACACCGTTCGAACTGTTTCCAAGGCTACGACGAAAGACGAGAAATCTGACAGCCAAATTGGTGATTATTTTATATATGAACCTAGGGGGTTGATCACTCTCGAAGCTCGGTTTCCCATGAAACTGGCTGTAATAAGTCTTATGAAATCTTTTTGGACGCGAAAGACCTCGTAAAATTCTATGAAATATTTTGAGCCTTCAAGTCCGATGGGTGCAGTTTTTCGGAGTGATTAACCCCTTGAAATTTACTAATTCCTTCTGCCATATGAAAATGTTTTCCTCAAAGAGATGCAATAGTTTTTCTTTACTGATCGACGTTACCCCATTCTCATTCTTTGTTTCATTTTGAGTCAACGCAGTTTTTTGGTTTTTTTTTTGCACATCTTTCTCGATAAGAATTTAATCTCGATACACTGAAACGGCCATTCGTTATAGCTCGGAATAAAAAGATAAACTATAATTGCGAGTTACCGACGCCCGTTCAGAAGTTCACCAACGACTGTTGCATCGCCTTAATATCTCCGAGGTTATAGCCCATAAAACTGCACGGTGTGTTAGAGGCTCTATCTTCGGTCGAATTAAAACTAGATTGGATCCGGTAGAAACGGAACATAATATTATATCAGTACAGTAGTAGCTGGGTCATACGATGCCAATTCGACGAGCAAATTTCCCTCTATATTTATATGTTTTCAGAGAACTACCCTGAAGCCCGACTTTCTGATAAGTACAAATCTCCCCTTTCGAATGAACTATCGAACAAATTTTCTCCCCCATTTCGTTGAAATGACAAAGAATTAGCCAACTATAAATGGAGAGAAATTCGAAAAGTCTCGATAGATCTAAGCGCATTTCCTTATCCTGAAAACCCTTTGAATTGGAACCTAAAACTTTTCAGATACGAACAATTTGGCGGAAAAAGCTCACAGTACATCAAGTCGTGAACGTAGCAAGGTGACTTTGCCCGGGATCATTGCCATAGTAGTCGGTGCTATGGTCGGAATTGCAGGGACTGGATTAATCGTATTCATGATTCTTCAGAAACGAAATAGTTACAAAAAAAAATCTGGTACATCGGCCCTCTCGGATGATAGTGACGTCAGGTTTCTCACCTCGGACGAAATGCTAGATTTCAATATAGCCAAACCTGAGGACATGGAGATGTAATATACCTCCCATGGCCGGCAGTGCAAGAACAGAATCATCATGTTTCCAAATCACACCCTGAAACTAAATAATTACATTTTTAATGTCTTTGCACGTTCTTAAGCTCGTCTTTCTCTTCAGTAAGTATCGTAGTTCAGGGCTTATTCTTATTTAAATCGTACTGTATACCAATGATTAATTATTAGGACATGTTTACGGGGCTCCATGATGAAAAGTCCCTAATTATCAGACTGAACATTTGTGACGGAATATTTTTTTTTTAAATTTTAAAAAATTTTATGCTTATTAAAAATCTTTTCAGATAGAAATACTGTTCTTGAAGAGTTCATTGTATATGTATAATGATATAGCTTTACAATATACAAATTTTTGTATAAAATCATGATAATATTTTGTAGATGTCGAAATTCGATGTGTTTTTTTTTTTTTTTTGTAATTGCTAATTATTCTTAGTTTAGTGGAAAATATCATTATTTGCCGGTTTTTGAATGCCAACATGTATATGTGGTTCATTAACTGCAGTGAGGAAATATATTTATGTGTAAAACCCAGATTGATTAATTAAGAAAATTAAGTTTATTATAAATGGATTATTATTATCTTTATATCTACGAAACTGATTGTTGTATACCCAAGTATTTCCCTATTCGTAAACACCTGTGTCTTATGCTACTTGGTGTAATGCGAAATAAAGAAAGCCTAATCCATTTGTTAATCTATTTTCGTATCCTGTTGACGATTTGAATATTCGACAAAAAAATTTACATTTTCTATTCTTCTTTACCATGCAACTATGCGTGATTAACCCTCAAATGCACAAAACTGCTGGCCATTTCAATTTTTCATTAAGGGAACCAGTACAGCTTGGTTTCGGAAATTCGGAATACTCCAAAATGCATTTATTTCTCAGACGAAGTTTATTCCACATGAAAGAAAAACAATTTTCTTTGAAAACCTTTGTCGTAAGGTTTTAGGCACATCGTTGGTCCCATTAAGGGCGTTGAGGGCGCATTTTATTCCGAAAAGAAATCCTTATCGTGTGAACCAGGGATTTTTTTTACAATTTCGTGTTGGCCAAGTTATTCGAAAATTAGTAGCCTAAATATTGGAAATTTTGGATAATTGACCGTAACTTTTCACATAAATTTTTTTTCACCGATCTCTACGTTCATAAGATGTAGAATTGTTGTCTGAAGAAAGCAAGACCTCGAGAGGGTGAATTGGACTAACGATGTGCCTGAAACCTTACGACAAAGTTTTTCGGAGAAAAGATTTTTTTGATGTGAAATAAACTTTGCTTGACAAATAAATCCATTTTGGAGTACTCCGAATTTCCCAAACCAAGCTGTACTGGCTTAAGCAGGGTTAAATTGGACACTGAGAAAAATCGAATATTCAACCGATCGATCTCGCAATAAAGTAGGCTGTGAATCAGATTACTAACAGCAGGTAATTAGATGACTTTGAAATAATCGTAGATCATTGGAAATTTGAATTTCTGAGTGAGGTGCTCCAAAGTTAAATATATTTCGAAGGTTGAAAATAATCCTTGTAATAATTCAAATTTTCTTTCAGTGCAAATGACCGTTTTTATTAATTTTTTGATTAATTATTAACACCTGACCTGCAGTCTTTTATTAAAAAAAAAATTAAAATCGGTATAATATTATACCGGCTGACATTGTGTTATACCAACGCGAAAACTTTCTGGCTCTTTACAGAAATAACTGCAGGGTTGAATTTATACGTATACTATATTTAATTTTTATTTGTTTCATATTTTTATCTTGTTTTTTAAAATGCGAATAAGCATGCAACTCCGTTAGTTAATTGATATTGTAGCAGTGACGTTCTACATCGTTTGCTTTTGCACGGTTTACGCTTTTATAGAAATACTTGAGCCGTTTCGGTTCGTTCGTCAGAGGGTGTTACGCTTTGCAACCTTCCAGAGCTTCGAAACGAGCTTCACAAACAGGTATGTTTGTTCATACATACCGACGCTCTGCAATCTTATCGTTATATAGCTAAGAAATTTTCGTTTGATGAGCAGTGAAGTGCAACAGTACCCTCAGCCAATTAGTGAACAATATTGCTAACCTACACAAACGATACTTATACAGATGAGAGCTCACAAGTAATAAAAGTCAAACGTACCATCACCGCGTGTACATTGTTCCGAGTACGTCTATGAAACTGGATATTTCTCCAAATTTATCTTGCTCATTTATTCAAAAAAGTTTTAATTTTTTGTTCCAAATTCTTCTAAATTTATCAGAATATTTCGATCACATTTAATGTTAAAAAAACAGAAAAAAATTACCATGAGTTGTACAAGACATGTATGTACTTTTGAATAAAAAATTAGCTGTGAAAGAAAAAACTTGTCCAAATTAAAAAAAAAAAAAATCCTGAAAATCTTCTTTTTTTTCGGATGTTTGTTAATTAGACAAAACCCCTTAACTGAAAGGATATGGATTTGGGGATGAAGTATATGAACTCTTAATATATTTAGCATATAATTTTATTAAATAAATAAAGTGCTGCAGTATCACAACATATTCACGTGCTTCAAGTATATTTAAATATATGTATAGGTAATAGGTATTTATCATTTCTTCACAATGCAATTCATCAAATTCATATACAATATTTTCTAAGGCATCCAGCGCCTCCTAAATACATACTCGATCATTTAAAACAAAAATCTAACTAATACGAAAGTATGCTTAAAGAATAAATGCCATAAAAGTCTCACGTGTGAATATAGATATAATTTTTTCTTTTTTTCTTTTTTTCTAAAGCCCCAAAATTTTCTGTGATAATTATACATATATACGCAGAACCTTTTCTCAGGTACCGTGCAAGTAACTGTTCGGATTGTGTAACCTTACTATTATCATTATTCTTACCATAATTATCATTATTATTAGTATTATTACTATCGTTAATAATATCAATATTATATTCATCTCCCTCGCGATAGGTAGTATTGAAAGTTGGGTAAAAACGATACAGGAACTAGTACTCTGAGAATGGTTGACAATCGTTATTGTGGTGACAAAAATTTGCAAAAATTATCAACAGTGGGAATTATTTAAATATTCTCCCGAATTCTAATACTATATAATGTCTCAGTTTTTGTGTTTCGTGATGGACAGTTAATTATCAGCAAAAAAAAAAATAAAAAATAATAATTAGAAAATTATCTGTAATAATCGTATTCGGAATCCGGTTTTCAAGTATTCTATCTAACTATAATCTCTTCTAATTTCCTAATCGAAAGTATATTCGCTACTCTATATATATAATGAACGAATGCATCATATTATAGGTATATATACTCAGAGTTTGAACGTGCCCTGAAAAATCTTTCAAAATCCTAAGCGTGCAGCAGAAAATCGATATTCGTCAAAATCGTTTGAGTTATCAAACTACTCTAAACTATCCTGCAGTTTTTGGTCCGACTCAGCAACAGATATGTATACTTCGATCTTCGAGCCGTTTAAAGCTCAAAGAGATGATTTTGTTTGTTGTTTTTTTTTTTTCTTCATAAAATGCGAATCTTCTCTGACTTTCCACGTTTCATATAGCATCTAACGTTTCTTTTAACTCGCAAAATTGGGCGTTGGTTTATTAACGCTACCCCAAAATAGTATCAACCCTGTCGGCTCGTGTCTGATGAAAAACAAAAACGGATGATCAGCAATCAGTCGTTTTTGACTTCCGTCTTTGGTGAGTATAACCGATGTAGCAGCGGCAGCCTCCGTGCCTTTTTCCGTAATGTCAATTTCAACCCGATGCAAAACGTCGTCAGCATAAAGCCTCGGATTAGTAAGAGGAATGTTGTTCCTTAGATAATCAAGTCCGTAGGTTTGTTGATTTGAATTCTCTACGGCGTTGTAGAAATCTTGATTAATCTGTTGAGCTGACTGTCTTCGGTTACGCTGTAACTTCTCTTCGGAAGCTTTTTCCTCGACGGTGTCTTCTTCCAAAGCGATTTTTACGGGCTTCTCTCCATCTTTCGACACTGCACTTCTTTCCAATCGCGATTTGCGCAAATTAAAACTTCTACGACGTCTCTGCGGCCGGATCCTGCCGATGCTGAATCCAGTTGCCCATTGCTCAACGTGAAAACCACGCACCGTGTCATCGTAGCTGAAGTAATTTTGCCGGTTACTCGCTCCCTGTTTAAAACCGTTGTCCTTAATTCCGTCGCCCTTATTCCCGTTATCCTTGACTCCGTCCTCCTTAAATCTGGAATTGACGCTAGATCCTGCTGAGATCAAACTCAGATCGGCAGTGGCCGGATTGAATAGTGAGTTCAGACCTAACGACTGCAATGCATCTCTGAGACTCAACGTGCTGGATAACTTCATTCGGGGTAGACCCAGAATGCAGGTTTGATTCCTCATGTTCCTGATCAAGTTCTCCAGAGTATCAGTATTCAAACGACGCTCTAACGACCTTAATGCTTCGTAGCTTTTGTCGGTTGGGAGTAGAACGTACATAGTTACCTGGAACATACGAATATATGATGTAACACATGCTTGCGATGATTCTTGTGGTTTGAAACTTCGCGTAAAAATTGTGTTCTTGATTTGTTCAAGTAACAATTCTCGCATATTAGGATAACGGCAAGATTCTTACATCGCGTCCTTTGTAGGGAAGTCCTACGATCTTAGTCCCCAACTGTCTGTCCTCGAAGAATGGAAATTCGCCACCGTTGTACATCATGTCAACGTTGATAGTCTCACCGGGACCGACGGTGAAACTTTTTCTAGAAAATTGAGAAGACTTTCGTTAGATATTTCCATCAAAGTTTAGCTACTCAAGGACTGCTGCATCTCGAACAACACATCACTGAGCCACGGTGCACTTAGCGAAAATGTTTTCAGCCAGCTTACCTCCTCGTTGAACCTTCGATGAAGTGCTGATTCCACTCTCCGTTAAAGTACAAAGCGGATGCTATTATGACACTTGTATCGGGTGAAGGTGGTTCGTTCAATATCGTAGGAATTTTTCCACGCGTTTGATTATTCACCCAAGTATTTAGCGTCCTCTGAGCATTTGCTCCGCCGAATTCATAATCCAGATTGATAACCTCGCTGTTATAGATGTTTCTCGCAGCTGCCTCATACTCAGTCCTGATCGGATACCCGTTCTAAAAAATTATACATTCAATTTACTGTCCGGCACAAAGAAATTTTTTTTAATTATATTTTGTTGCGAAATTGCTTTGGACTCTTTCACATTCTCGTAATGATGCTTGTTGTAGTTGAAAAAAAAAATAAAAAAAATCATAATTAATATACGTCCCATCTAAGATTTCTAATGGTTGCGTAAACGGTAGTTTCAACAAAAGTGAACGTTGTTTGAATTTTTTTTTCTTCTATTTTTGTTCTAAGGAATTTCTTTTTGAGAGAGAGAGAGAGAGAGAGAGTATCTTACCCGGACAAATATTCCGTTAGCGAAAGATACTTCGGGTGTCGATAATCCTGGTACACCATGAACGGCGGAAATAAGAGCACCATACTGTTGGTGAATCAGTTCAGAGTTTCTTGAAAAATCAAGACCTAGAGTGTCCAGTCCTAGGATCGCCGATACTTCTTCAAATGTCCTGGTCGCTGACCCCAAAAGCACCAAGGCCAACGTAGCTGCAACGCTTAATGGTGAAAATATGACGTTATCGTGAGATCCGGGAACGTATCGACTACGGGAAACGGCAACAGCGTCGTCCACGTTCAAGGCGAACCTCAGGACACCATTGGAAATTACGTTATTAACCTGTAAGAACAAAAAATAAATAAAAAATGAAGAATGTTATAAATTCAGAAAATTCTTGAATACTGTAATGCCGATAATCAAATACGTAATTCGAATGGGCGAGGAAGACTCTCATAATCGTTGGCGCCGAATTAGAAATCAGAGACAAGATTTTCACCATTTTTATAGTTATCTACACCCACATAATACAGACGTCATCGTCTACTTTTACATTATGTATAAAATAAACCTTACCGGAGATCTCGTCGATATTAACGGCGGCTGAGTACTTCGGTCTGAAGCTGCCTTCGAAGGTGGTGGACTAAACTGTGCATATCCATTGGAACTAGGATTGTCAAAGGCGTTGTTATTATTTGATAAGCCTGGAATTGATTGAGGAATCTGTGGTCTAGGCGAAGCAGCCAACATAGTAGCGAACTCATCCGGGTAGATGATCTTTTGCCCCATCGACCAGGAGACCAAGGTTGTTAATATAAAAGCCAGCTTAATTTCTGCAAACAATAAAACAGTAACAATCGTGTTTAATGGCTTGATACTTAATTGGTTTATATTCGCTGAATCATTTTAACTTCATTCCGATAACCAAGGTTCGCAAATTAATTGGGCAGCTATATAATTCAGACATTGTTAACTGCCAAGATTTGTTCGATAGGCAATTTAATGACTGGTAATTTAAACGAGACATTTATTTATCTGTAAATATCAGGACGGAGCGCGACCAAATTTTTCGGTTATTATTAGAATTAGATGAACTATTGGTGGGCTACAGATTTACGATTATCCCTTCGTTGTCACACTTCTGAAAAGTCACGCGCTTGTCACATTGGTTAAAATTGACCCAACTAATTTCCAAATGGATGCCGCGTGAAAACTATCCTTTCCAATGTGGACCAAAAAATTATGCAAGATACTTTGAACATTGTCAAATATGTAGTAAAAGTTGTTGAGAAATCAAATGATATCATGTCCGAAAAAAATCTCCATCGTAGGGCGAGTGACGATAGATATGTGATTCCGAAGTTGGGCGCCAGATGAATTTTACCCAGGTTGATATCGAAGGGTTAATGTGTCATACGGATGTTTAGAAAAAAGCTTTTCGCGGAAATAAACGGGTAGGTTTCTCTCCACTTCATCGTCGCTTGTTACTCCAATATTTTTTATCTACATTCTCATCCATCCGTAATATAATTTGTTTAGTTGACAATGAGCCACCGTTTTGGAGTATGAGAATGTTACTTTTGATGTACATAGAAACTACTTGGTTAAGACCGACTCGATCAATTTCACTTAGCTTATACCTGCTTTTAGACAAATTAAGTCTTCCAACTTGGAAACGTTGGGTCTAATTCGCGTGTCGCTCATAATTTCCTAAACATCGAAATGAAAGGCTTTTAAATTACTTGGCAAACTTGGGAATTATAAACTTTAATGACTTGGTGATAATTAGTTGTACCTCATTCCTTATCTGTCTTATTTCACTCTCACCGCAGATCTAACCATAGAACGTTAATAACCATCAGCAGTATAATCGCAAATGCCAACGTCGTCAACCAAATGCGTAAATATAATTACGTAATATTATTATTGATAAGAGTTTTGAAGAAGATCGAAGATCAACGTCGCTTCGTAGTGACATTGACAGTCTGATCAGCCATATATATCGCTTATCGCATATTTATAACGACTTTACATTACATAGAAAATTATGCGTAATCATTTTTGGCACGAACGTGTGATAAAACTAGTTGAACTGATTCTCAGACTCCATTATCATCAACTGACTATAATAATTCTGCTGAACGTGGTAACCTTTCATCTTACAATGAGCAAAAAATCAGCATTGATTATCTCATTCCCTGCAGGTGGCTCACGTCTTTTTCTGACCGATAGCTTCATAGGATTTTACCATGTGCTTAAGTAAACCATGATAAACATCAATAAAGCCGGGAAAATAACGAAGCAATAAATTAACAGTAAGTCAATGACTAATGGCGGAGATCAACGCGGGTTAGAAAACCTCTGATAAATGATGTTTCATCGCGCAAGGTAACACCATTATTGGTAAAACCGCATGTATGTAAATGATTGCACGAGAGAAAGTTAATAAATAGACATGTATGTATACGTACTACATAACCACACACGTGCCCATGTATACAACTATACTCTAACTGGCTTTTGCAATCTAATATTGATTTTTAACCGCAAATACGTCTCTTCTGTGCATAGGTAACATCCATATAGAATTTGACAGCCGTTCATCCTGCAGAGAAAATCCAGACACCTGCAGCAACCTTCGATGTTGACCTATGATTACAATTCACTCATACGCCATATTCATGGCTATACTATATACATACAACTTTCATATAGGTGAGACAACCGGCTTAAATCAAACGGAAATTAATCTCGGTCGTTGATATTCAAAGAAATTCTCTATGCACATCCAAGCCTATAGATAGATTAAACTATTATCAATCCTGTAGTGGGAATGCAGTAAGCGGGATCCATCGCAAAGAACAATAGAAACAATTACAGAATCAAGGTGCGTTGAAGATTGACGTACTTATTTTAAATTGCTATATACGCGATGTGTTCATGCCTCAATGGACACGGTGGTAGCACTTCGTATTCAACTGGCAACCAATCAAGGTTCTTGAGGATTTCACATCTGCGACGAATCTGGTAGAGAATAAATGAGCAAAAAGACAGGATTTTTCTTCAAACTATATTGCGACGTGACATCTCTGGATCAGTATTGGCGTAATTGCTATTTATCGAATGTTTCGGTAGCAAGTCTTCAACGGATTCGACATTGAATCTGATTATTTCGATCATCAACCACGAAACTTGCACAAGAAAAGAGGTCAAAGATCTAACGTGATCTCTCGTGCGAAACCAACCGTAACCAACCATTACTCTAACGGAATTTTCAGACTAAGTCAAAATTCGGGTTTCTAGTTGATCCAGAGATCCCACTGGTATTCCTCTTCTCCGTTCCTATGCTATGCCTTATGTATTTCGTGTGTAATTGGGATTTCGGTTCGTGCTGGTGAATCGATTATCATTTGCAAATACAGTAGCCTCTAGTATAAACCGTTTGATTATGCACATGCACCGTAAATATACTACTGAATTATGAAAGTACAGTTAATTTTAATTAAGCATCAATATAAATAGTAAGTATTGTGTAATTAGCAATGAAATTTCACGCGAATTGTCGTTAGACTATTAGAAAGTCATTATTTTTACTTTTTTTTTTTTTTTTTTCAAAAAAGAATTATGAACTTTTGGAGTTCTAAAAATTTACTTGATTAGGTAAAAGGTCGATTATCTTTCGCTGTGTACAGTAAAAAATATCAAACGATCCTTAAAAACGGAGAAATACTTGCGTGTAACATAAATTTTTATAGATTTCCGTAAGGAGATTTTGATTACGATCGCCGATACTAATTAGTTAACACGTATGTTGAATTGAATCGATAAATCACGATCGATATGTGTATCGCCGTGTAGATATTTACAGAGCAAATTATCTCCGTGTGGTAGACTTCCGTCACGTGCAGCGTGTGTACGACTCAAGTCTAGCATCACGCACGCGACTAGAATTGCATAATTTCTGTCTATACGTAATATCAGCCTCTGTACGACCTCAACAAGTTTAACTGACAATTAGTCTTCTCGCTAAGCCTAATTATGTGATAGATATTATTTATAATTAGTTTACCTGAAGATAATCAAAAATTCGTCACCTCGCGAAGTCACTGAATCTCGTACAAAACAGAATAGTAACTTATATTTGTCATTAAATTTGAGCATATTCCGTGCTGAATTACTGAAAAAAATGTACTTCCTAATATCAATTTGAACTTCTATTCGGTATTTGAGGTGACTGAGATCTCAGGTTTTTTTCACAAACATGATCACCGTCGCATTGATGATTCGAAAACCGTCATTGAAAGCGTATGCGTTTAAAAAAAAGGGGCCACGGCCACGCACGATAACCTCGGATAAGGACAGGATCGCGGATAGACAATTAAGACACGAAATACATTAGCGAACATGGTATAATTACACGCTTACTAAATGTTTTCCTGTACATCAGAACTCCGGATCTCCGTGCGTAAGCAGAATCCAATGTGGGCGGGTAAAACTGGTTCATTGACCACAAGGTAAGCCATACCAGCACATTATACATATTTATGCGTACACACGATATGCGGGTATTGTACAGGTATATACCGCATATTATACACGGTGTAGGTACATTATTTTTATTTTAACATACATAGTATCCGTGCACATCGTAATTGTGTGATACTAATGCATATATGTACGTACAAATGGTACACGTGAAGAAAGGAATTAATTTCCGTGCAGTTTTACTCCCCTATATGCAGGTATTACAATGATCATGGACTGTCAATTTTTAATTAACCTCTTCACTAATTAAGGTAACCAGTACAGCCTGGTTTTGGAAACTCGGAGTACTCCAGAATGCATTTATTTTTCAGTCAAAGTTTATTTCACATCAAAACAAAAAATTTCTTTGAAAACCTTTGTCGTAAGGTTGTAGGTACATCGTTGTTCCGAATAAGATCGTTGAGGGCTCATTTTATTCAGAAAAGAAATCCTCATCATGTGAACGAGGGAATTTTTTTTTACAATTTCGTGTTGGCCAAATTATTTGCAAATTAGTAGCCTAAATATTGGAAATTTTGGATAATTGACGGTAACTTTACACATGAATTTTTTTTTCACCGATCCCTACGTTCATAAGATGTAGAATTGCTGTCTGAAGAAAGCAAGACCTTGAGAGGTTGAATTGGACCAACGATGTGCCTGAAACCTTACGACAAAGTTTTTCGAAGAAAATTTTTTTTTGATGTGAAATAAAATTTCGTTGACAAATAAATAAATTTTGGAGTACTCCAAATTTCTCAAGTCAAGGATGTACTGGTCCCCTTAAACCGCTTTTCACAATCTCCGCCAAGAACATACATTGCAACGATCGTATCTGATATAATCGGAGTTCAACCAGCACTGATCGCATTTGGTATAACAATAAGATTATGCCAGTAACACGGTCTACTCGCTAGATAAAATCATCGTTTTGTATGTACACAGATTTTTCTTTGAAAACTTTATTAATTATATATATATTGAAAACCGCCTTCAGCTATGCCGAGGAGGATCACGTATTTTTTTATTATGAGTTTCCATCATTTCTATGAGGAAACTTTTGGAAAAGTTAATTGATAGATTGGGGCAATAGTGCGCAGCGCAGCCTAACAATAAGCGGTAAAATCGAATACCTAATGGAATCGTCGTTAAAATTATATCGTTTATATTGTAATTCATTGATTTTATCCTGCAGAGACCACATTTCGCCCCATTGATCCCAGAACTAGATATATATATATATATCCAATATAATATATAAACACGTCTGTATATACGATATACCTAAATTTTACGCATATCTCTTTTATGCATGCGAATACATACATGCAGATGTGTAATACGTATCTACGTGATTCTGCGCGTATCTCATACGTGTTTAGACATAGTATATGTTAGAGATAAGGTATAGGTATATAATCCACGTGTATCGAAGGTATCCCACATTCATATCCGTAGTATACACCGTGTTAGGTATGTATGTATGTACGTCTCGTGTGGGATGTGGGTTCGGGATGAAATATTCATTTTGTTTCCGAGGTCAGACTTAAATATTGTGAAAAAAAAAGGAAAGATTCGTCGCGTGAAACCCGGCCGACCATATCTTAGCATTCCTTGCCGTCTGGAATTTAATAAAACTTTAAACTCGACCAACGACTATATTGCGACGCCTGAATCAACCGTGTTATTTCGATCACAATATATTATACCAGTTCTTTTTAATCACAAATTTCCGTGCCAATTTCATGCCCTGGAGTCGATCCAATAACACAACGTCGATCGATATACAATCTCTACATTTCAATAGTTTGCTCATTCATTTTAGACCATTGCAAATCTATGATTATTACAAGCTGGAGATTTTTACATCGTGGATTTTGAATATGCAAATTTTTTTAATATTTACTATACAGCAGCTTTGCCCCTGTGGGATTCTTCTGGATTGCAGATGCTCGAATTTATCTGCCTTAACGGCAAATTGAGACTAGCGATTTTTATGTGATCCTATGGAAACAGGATCTGCAGGCAAACCATTGCAGCTCATCAGGAGATCGGTAACCTTATTGTTAGAAAGTGTACGCCTTTGAAGAACCGTAGTTTCTAAGCAAAATGAGTTTCGGCGTCCTTCGCACGTAATGACGTAATATACATATATATACTCATGGATACACGGCTAAGTCAAGTAGGAGTTTGATTACAAAAATCTCAATCCGCCCGGTCCTATTCAAAATCGTCCATAAACTCAAAACCTGTTTCGAACGAGCAGCTTTTTTTTACCAACAGCTGTTCTCAGTTTCTTATCTTCGACGATCATGATTCGATCAAGCTTTATTAACAGGTTTGGAATTTAAGTTAATAACAATGCCTGAACAAAGAAAAGCAAAATTTTTTATCTTGTTGATTGCTAGATGCACGAAATCGTGCCCATCGTGAAGAATAGTGAAAGCTGTACCAACTTATTCGAGATAAACGCGGGTTGTGCAGGGGTCCGAAATTAAACACGACGCCCCATTGTCTCAGTCGAGTTCATCGTCGATTGCGAAAGCTCGTATAATAATTTAAAGCAGGAAGTGTTTGAAATTGTTATTTTTAGCCAAGAATAACTGCCTTTTGAGTAATGAAAACTTTACCTAATTACTATAATTTTTACTAACTGGTCCACCTCTAGCCTTCGTTTCACAACGAACTTTATCACTGTCCGACAGAAAAAAAATCGCAGAAATATTAAAACCACAGCTGTGCTTGAAATACTTATAATACGAGATCCACAATCGCAAATTGTGATCAAAGTTTATCGAACGAGAATCGCAGACGGGTAATACTTGATCCGGTAAACGAGAGTGGTAAAGTCATTTTGAAATTTTTTTTTTAATATACTTGACGCGAGACTCTACCGAGTCTCTAGATATGTGTTAATTAAGTTTACTGTATACCTACTGTTTACTGACGACGTATTCTCAACTTCCGGTATTGTCACAAATTTGAGGTACGATTCGTGATCACTTTCGCCGCGAATATTTTACAAAATTCATAACCGATCGTGTCAACTATTGCTCATCAAAATATCGCACGGTATTACGAAAAGTGACGACAGCATTGCCCTTTAGGTATGAGAGAGGGCGAGAGCGAGAGAAGAAGCCACCTTGAAATTTTAACGATCTTGCAGAGGAATCGATATTATACAAATATAACTACACCCAGTATTCCTTGAGATTAAATGCGCGAGTATATACATACATATAGTTATGTATGTATACATAGGCTTAAATTCGGTAAAACGTTTGCGCAAAATTTCGACTAAAGTGTTTGTACGAGTCAACGTTTCCTGATTATATAATTTATTTTAATTAGAAGATATAAATTCCCTGTCCGAGTATTTATATATATATATATCGCTAGATAATCCATTCACCTATACCCCGGACTTCTTCCTGGTCACGAACTTGATCAAGCCAATAAAAAATCTAACGATTTATTACACACGATCTATCAAGCTATAAATCGGTGATTTTAAATCCCCTGATTTTCTACTGTTATTTTATGCAGTATTTTAGTCTTATTGACGAATCTAGAAAGAGAATTGATTTCGAAATGATGAACGATTATTTATACACCTGCGAAGACTTAATCTTGCTTTCTAGGCAGATATATACGAAATGTCACGATGAAAGGAGATGCAATTGGTCATAAATTAAAGTAGACTAGTTGCTCCCGAACCAGATCTATTATGTAATAAATGATCATAGTTATATAGGAGAACAAGAATTACAATACTTTAATAGTAAACGTAGTAATTATTCGAAATATAGTTTGGCTTATCAGTTTTATTGGGCAAATTTTTGTTTACTCTGCTTTTTATATATCGTATATAATTATCAATGAATTTTCATCAAGTCATTGACATTGAGACTGCGGTTAATCAAAGTCTACGATGTAGATAATAATTATTACACATCGTGTCTCCACCATATCGCTCTCCGATTCATTGAAATGAACCACTACATGTATACAAAACTTCCGTAACCTAATGTGGCGTATGACTGTGTCTTGTACCGTAGCGTAAATCTGCGGTTAATGGATTTTGCGCGGGAAATCTCTTCACCGTTAGGCGTGCACAGATGAAGGAACGGAAAATCATATGCGGAAGTGCCTAGTCGGTTGAATGATAATTTGTAAATCCGTGACATCTGCGGAAGTTGAATAAAAAAAAAAATAATATTTATGGAGGATGGAGGATAATCGATTAAAGCTCTGCAGATATCGGAGAGAAGATTTCACATTTTTACCTGTACAATTTGTACATTTATGGCCTGGACGTGATAGCGTTGACCTTTCATCGTCTCGTGTGCATATAACTGACTGTATATCTGTTGGATCCTTCACTGCGATCGCGATATGTATGTACTTTCAAAAGTACTCCCACCGACTCATCAATGACAAACTCCACGGTTTATAATATGCCGATTGGCAGACGTAAACAATTCGATGCATCGGCTCGTTATGTCATGCTGCAGATTGACAAACCGCAAGTAGGTATATCTTTGTACGTTGTATTATTTATAACTGGACTTACCCATGACGATATTATCGCACTCTTCTCTCGATTATCAAATTATTGAAAATCTCTGTTATTGACGGTTGTCAATATTTCGACATCGTTGATACGTTGATTGTGAAATGAAAAAAAAAGAATCAAAAATCACTTCACTTCGATATAATTTATTGATAGAACCGTAAAAACTTCCGTTAAATAAATTTCCTTAACGCTGCACACGTCGGGAAAAAGGAAAAAAATATCTTAATTTTTTAATCGAAAATTTATCATCGATCCTTCGAGCACGAAAATTTTTCTTACAATTTGAATCCTCACGGAAAAAGTATAAGAGACCTGTTTTTGTCCCGCTCTCTTGGTCGACTGGCCGCGATATCGACTGCTAGTTGTATTTACCGCGCTAGTCGACGATCTCCCCTCCACCACCGCCAATCCGGTCCGCTGTATACCAGAAGTAATTGAAAAAATTTGAAGAAGTTATCACAGCTATTATCGGTTCCATATAAATCACAGTTAAATTTCGTCAATTATTATCGACGACTTTTTTCAAACTTCACAGAATTTTATAATAGAAAATTACCAAATTCGATTGACAATAACTGGACTCAGTTATATTCTGCGGGATGATATTCGACGAATCGTTAGATCTTTGCTCGATTCGTCGATTTCCGGCAGCACCCACTCACCCCGATACACACGTGTGATATTCATCGTATCCATAAGTGCGGGTGATTCATTACAGCAATAAAATATAACAGAGCATTATGCAGCGATAAGTAACGAACAGCCTATACCACTGCATCGTTTAAATTGTCATGCATATACATGCCTATATATATATATATATATACAGTATAAGTGGAAAAACCTGGACTCTGGTTACGACTGAGAATAAGAATCTTGCGACGACGCACGGTCATGATATGCCATTCCCGTTTGACGAAGCCCAGTTTATTATAATAAAATCGCTAATTATAGTTATGCAAATACGTTGGGACATATATAACATAGTCATGGTAATGGTGTATACATTTGGAATTATAATGCATACCGGAATTTGTTATTTTACGACAAAGATCATCTTGACAATTATTATTTTTAACAGCTACAGACAGTTTTCTAACCGTAGGCTATTCTTTTCAAATAATCAAGACGTCAATATACCTATATACCAATCAAAATTCCTGCCGAATTAGTGAGGTGCAGGTTATCGCTGCACATTACGAAATGCATATTAAATTCCTAACAACCCGCGGTATACGTATATATATAGTCATATACATACATACATACGTATAGCCCAGGTTGCTCAACCAGACAGTTTCAAGATAGTTGTCAAATATTTGTCTATCACAAAATTCTACTTACTCGTTATATACCTACTTCACGCTCACTAATGATACACGTTACGTTAGTTAGCCAGTTAAATTAGTGTTTCAGTGGCTAATGCAGGCTCAAAAATTCAAATAATGGACTTAACACTGCCTGTGAAAATTTTGGCTTGTTCCCTTGACACAATGATGAAGTTGACAATACAGATTTTCGAGAGATAACAGTTTTTTTAGATTCCGTTTAGCTAACTGTGTAAAAACAACCCAAAACAGACACAAGAGAAACGTTGATTATTAGAATTCAAAAGGAAGGAACAAAAGAAAAAAATGTTAAAATTTTCTGATATAAAATTCGCTTCGTTAATAATAGCGATGAGATGATGCAGTTGGAATTTGTTGAATTTAGGAAACTCGTTTGCGATTTAATTCGATTCAAAACTCGTTGGGAATTATTACAATACCGATAATTTGTGAAATTATTCCACTCGATTTTGGTTGAGGAAAATATACTCTTATACACAACTTTTCATGTCGTTAGATCGAAATTTTGTCATCAATCTATCGAGTCACCCAAGCAAACGAATCCTGAATTGCCCCGTAGCGATTTGATCTCTTAAAATTAAGGAAATTGGGCTATCAGCGCAATTTTCGATGTACTCATTACACTTGATTCGTCTTAGAAAAACGGCCTTGAAGGTATAGAAGAGTATTGTGTTGCATTCCGTCGCTAGTTTTCATGCCAAACGCGTGTCTCTCGGATTCGCATATAAATATGAAAAAAAAAAAACAATCGCAAAACGTGAGACGAATTTCCCTCAAGATTTAGTAACAGGATGAGTGCAATTAATTGCGAACGCGTTGGCGAACGCGGTGAATGATCGGAAGTTATCAAAGTTGACGGAAATTGTTGATATTCAAGAACCGGACGGCCGGACGGACTGCGTATACATATATCGGGACTGGGGTTTTCCACACATTTCGATCGGATGGGGGACCACGCGTGACTAACGTCACGTTAATGCTTATCAAGAGGGACTATACACGCTTCATGAAACTGACTGGGAAGTCTCACGCACTTCCAAGTCTCGTCGAATACTCGTGGTTCTCAAAATTACTCGAGAAATTGATTCGCTTGTAAAGGTATATCTACTGAAAAGGTCTGGACGACTCATAAAGCAATGATTCTAAAAACCAAATACTAGAAAACCAAAATTCGGTTTTACCTAAAAGTTGTGACGAGGCTCTTAAGATTATTTCCGTCGTTTGAGTATGGGCAGCGTTCTGTGAACCAATGATTTAGAAAATGACGTCGGATTCTGGGAGCGGTGGATGACCAACTTGTTATTACAATTCAATAACCGAGACGACAAAACCCAATCTACGATGACCCATCCTAAAACCAGAGTCACAATGTGTGGGTTACTATAATAGCCAAATAAAGATCGGAGACAGTTAAAATCGATTAATTCTGTAATTTGAAAATCCGTGGTTATTCAGATTTCAAATTTTCCCATTATTCAGTGGATTCATTTTTTATTTCACAAATACTGGGAATTGATACAAACCTGATAGACGATAAACACCGAAAGTGATTCTTTCGGATTTGTATGTGATCGTCTTCCCCCTAATTTGGGTTTCTGAAAATTGCGTTGGCTTAGAAATGAACATTCTTTTCATTTTTTATTTTTCCGATTGGTCTTCATCAACTTTCGTATAAAGATACTTAAATCTAGTGATCTGACGCATTGCAGATGAATTTACCGGTTGTCATGAAAACTTGGAGACTTGTAAGTCTGTACGTTTCTGCCCACTTCGTACGATATTTCAGTACCGTGTATCTATTTATCTCGAGATAACAGTTATCGGCGTAAAAACCTGACAAATTAGTCAACTCCGTAGAAAAAAAACGAAACACCTGACTTCAACGTATCAGTTGACATCGTTTGCACTGATATTGCAATACGTTTAAAATTTAGGATTCCAATTCAGGCCAAGGGTGCACCGTTTTATTTTATTGCCCTAAGTATCTCGTAATAGCGTAAGAGCTAGACGAATTGCTCCTATTGAATACAACCCCGCGGACCGTATACCGCGCACGGAGTCCAATTAACATTTGTTGCGCTAGCAGAATAATTACGCGTTAGTAGATATTATCTATGAGGAGTTTGCAGAGTTATAGTACCCTTATCTCCTACTGTAACAGCTTTGCATATACTATCCACAGCATTCCCATGTATTTATCCTCCACGTATAAGTTACCGCATCTAAGTTGCCCATTGTCGAGTTAAATAGCCAGCAAAGTCGATTCTATCCTATTGTAATCGCTTAGGATATTACACTAGTGACTCATGCCACCCGCTTCAAAGCAATTGCCAAACTGTTCTATACGAAATTTGAAAACGAAGATTTTCTCTACTCCTGAGCTAATTAAATAAGGTGATTTGCTGTCTTAAACAATCGAAGGCGCTTTTTTTCATCAGGGCTAAATCCAGGCCTCTATTTCGAACACTCTTCCATTCATATAATCAATTTTATTTTCAATCTGATTGTTTTGTGGATTTAATGTGAAAATTTCCGTGAGAAATGCGACATATGGCATTCGACTACCCTAAGACCGAATAAGGTGTGTTTGGACTTTGGATAATTCTAAAGGTTCCGGTAAATTCCGAAAAATGGATAAAGCGGAAGGATTTGCTTATAAGGGTAATATAAGTTCCGTCAGAGTTCCATATAATCTCTTGGGTTTTCCGTGTTAGAAACGTGTGCAGAATACGGGATGAACCGACCGTACGATAAGAATCACGTTTTTGTTGTTCCATTTTTTTTTTCCTCTTCTTCTGATTGTTTTTTTTTTTAATTATTTCCTCGCGACAATATATATCCGGATGACAGTAAACCCCCGCTGGTCACTTTCAAGAGATCTAGAGCGCGGTTGTTGGCTGGGTTTTCTATATCCTTCCAAAGCTTTTCTTGATATCTTTAATCGAGATAAATAATAGCGGATAACCGATAATTATCATGGTGTACCCTAGAAAGACCCGACAAATAAAGGCAAAGGCGAGCCTATCTGTAGTAGACAAATATTAATTCATTGGGAATACCAGTCGACGTTATTGGACTCAGCAGTCTTATAATCCTACCTTTGTTCTCTCATTTAATAGACTGGTGGCCATGGGATATTCCATGTAATTAAAAATGCCATGTGGTACCCTTAGAATTGAAAGTGTGAAAATTATGGTCTGGAAATACCGAGGGGGATAGTTACGCCGGACCCTTTGAACTGCTTTTATGACATACCAGCAAAAATCCCACAGGATTATCCCTACGGGGGAATGATTATTACGAACAACATATTGCTGGTGGTACATTGTCTTACGCCCACGTGGACGACTATTGTTCCTTCCTTTCGTCTTGAAACATCTAAGTGAATACCTCACATACCCGTCAACCCTGAAATCCTGAATCCAGGTCGTAACCTCGACCCTCGTCAAATTTGACGAGTAGGTAATAATTGAAAACTTTTGAGGTGATCGAACTGTTGACCACCCTGAACCGATAAATGATGTCGAAGACTCACGTTTCGTGCTCCAAAGTGAGATAATCATTTTTTTTTTTTTCACCGAGGTACCCGAACCAATTTTTCCAAAAGCAAAAATCAAAATCGGTCGGAAAAATGCATCCCGGCGTTGTCAATGAATTTGGAAAGCGTCACTTTTCTGCAGAATGTAAATTCAAGACAAATCGACATGTTTCTACATATGTTTCCATTTGAAATTTGCACTGGCTTGAGAACTCTCTTTTTACATTGCCCAGGGTCAAGGGTTCGAAGGTTTCGAAGTAGAAACACCGCGGTTTGCATATTGCGATATCTGTAGTATGCAATAGGATAAGAATCTCTTTTCACGCAAGATACGTATTATGTAATTGTATAAAATACTAATTAAAAACACTCTGAATCTAACGAAATTTTTTATTTATCCAAACATTTCTTTGCAAATATGCCATAACTCACTCACTCTCACTTCTGTGTCTAAATTCGTTCGCATTGCTTAAAGGTTTTATAAACTTCCCAGTCCATGATTATTCCAGGATTCTTACCTAACAAAATTGCTAACAAAGTCCTGAAAAGTCTTGTAAGTTTTATTCATTGTTCAATTTAAAAAAAATTGGCCAATTTTAACGCAATTTACTGCACAGTATAGGTATAGGTATAGTAAATTTTTTCAACTTCCAGGTACTTCTTCTCGTGCCAAATTTCATTGTCAAAAACTCGTATGAGTTAAAAAGGAAGTACGGATGGGAGAGCTGCAGTCTGAAATTTCATTACAACATAGCTCGATAACTGTGGGGACCAATTTCAATCGTATTCCGTTTACATCCATTTGATATTGAATTTTCATGAACTTTTGCATCCGCATCTGCACGTTTGTATAGAAACGTATCATACCTAGAATGACGGGAAACCGCGTCCGAAGCTTCGGATGTTGAAAAATGAATGCAACAAAACGAGAGTGCCCAGGGAGATTGCACCATCCCTGCGATTAATTATAGCTCAAACTTGATTAAATTACTCCAAATAGAGACGGTGTAGATTTCACCAATCTCTCAACCTTGCTGTGAAATGTTTAATTCGGTAACGTTTACGAACTCCGTCCTTTCACTGATGAGATCAAGGTGTACGGTCGTAAAAAATCCGTATCACGACTGTAACAATTCATTCCATAATTGCAAGACCTTATAATTGATCGCAGGATTCGAGGATCTATTAATCGATGAGATAATATTTAAAAAATGAACCTCAAAACCCTGTTATTATGGTATTACTCAATTTTTGTGCTAGTTGAAAGATCAAATCGCGAATATGAGTTTAACATTTCAAATTAGGACGATCGTGAGTTGTATACGAAGGTATAGGTTCCAGTCTTTGAATCATTACTGGATGTTAGATATACCGCGTCATGACGTGGATAAATTTTCTCAGAGTCTTCGTGACTGGATTGGTTTTTTTGAATCGCAATCAGAGGATGCTGTCTCGCTAACAGAATTAATCCATTAAAGTTCTGAGACGTTTGTTCGAGGAAGGATGTGGAGACTTTACCACGAATCGCCCGTGTTTTGACACTACCACTTATAAACGTGTTAAGTAAGTTCTTTTGTAAGATGTGACAAATATCTCGGATATCTTTTAGCCTGATTTCATATTCCTTTCACAGCGACACTCGCGATTGTCATTAGTTTAAAAGCAACCGCGTTAACTGACGTGGTTTCTAGAAGTTTGGGTTTTTTGTCAGAATAGAACAATTTTTAAACACGTTTCCGGGTCCATTAAAGAAACCCAAACCAAAAATATCCCCGCCAACGTCTTCTAGGACACAGGTCTAGTCCCATCCTGATCTAAGCTGACCTTTCGTCTGGGAATCAATATTTCTTACTACTTTTTCATTCCCCACGCCATATAGGTATATAGGTATACCGATGTGAAAAACTGAAGCAAGAAATAACAAGAAAAAAAGCTATCACGATGACCTCCGAGTATTATTTCGGCAATGACGTGAACGCTTAATGAGCAATAAATAAATATTCGTGTTTCCAAGTTAACAATAGATAATAAAGTCGTTATCTTGGACGTCGAGATACAG
Organism: Macrophya alboannulata; assembly: GCA_949628255.1. Lineage (NCBI taxonomy): Eukaryota > Metazoa > Arthropoda > Insecta > Hymenoptera > Tenthredinidae > Macrophya > Macrophya alboannulata. Next base: position 17,347,349 of record OX451207.1, read on the forward strand.
TTCGTATGAGGCTTTAACTGCAATGATATGAAATAACACAACCATGTTAATAATGCATAATTGAAATTTTCACACCATTTTTCATTCTCCTTACGCCTTATTAACATACACGTGTGAGGCTTTGCGATAGACATAAATATCAGTTTTTATAAAATTCTCTGCCACTTCTGATTCAGCGACAACCGGCTGCAGAGCTACGTGGAAAGGAGGGTACGTCATATTTTGAACCAGACATGACTCTTCCGGTGATTTCGATTTCGCGAATTATGAAAAAAAAACGAGTTGGCTGAATGCATGAGTGCAAAAATTTTATCCTCTGAAACTCTTTTTCCCCGATATTTATTCGATTTTATACCGTTGCGTTGTTTGATCTAAACGTCAGGTCGCCCCGGGGTTTGCTTTGCCAATAATTTTTATGAAAAAAAAAAAAAAAAATAAAATAACTGTACCCCATGCCTCCCAAAATTAAACGAAGCTTTTATTTCATTGGCATAGTCACTAATTCCGAAGCGAAACCCTTCTGGCTCATGAAAATGATTTACCTGGAAATATTATGGAGTACCGTGTTATCCTTCGTGGATTAGCCATTCCATCAAGAAGCAAGTGTTATGTGGAGGAATAAATTAGATATATTATCTCCAGTGAGAAATTATCAAAAATATCTTGAAAATTAGTCAATTTGTATACCAAAAATTTCCTAAAATGCTAGCTCTGAGCCTCCCTATTTCTATTAAATTTACTCTGATGAATACGAATCATCATTAGCCTTCAGAGTTCTGGGCTACCTGCTCATCAAACCGTGGATAGAATTTGTGTAATGTCATTTACTTTGAAAATTCCCTGCAGAGCCTGACGCGGTGGTGAAAAACGTCAAAATCGATACTCCTTCTTTGTCCCACTTTTGCCAGGCCTATATTGATCGTGAAGAGGCATAAAAAATTCATAGCCTAGGGTTCGGATGTGTTAGTTATCTCCATCAGTGAACACCGTTGATTAATACGATTCTCGCTACATGCTCGCCATTCGTGGTTGAAAAAAAAACAAAAAAAAAATTCAAACATCGCAAAATTGATCGGGACAATTCCCCGACGAAAATATTCTAACTAAAAATAACGTTTTTTAGAATGTGAAAAAACCGTAGTAGGCGGTTCGCCTAAGTGATTCGCGAAATTACAGTTTGGCAAAAGCTTTTGTTAGTCAATTTGTGTACCCGATGGACAATGGGGACGGTAATACGACGTGTCGTACAAGCATAACTCTAATAATAAGCCGTGCATGTGTCTAACAACGAATAGTCGTCCCAGTTTGTCAAAGGATTTTACCGAAGCGTAAAATACAAGCGTTTGGACCGCGTACACCGCCAGAATTTGTCCCGTAGAATTACAATACTTTATTTTGAGTCATTCGCACGTGATCTGCTTTTTTTAGTATTACCGCGGTTATTCAGTTCTCGTATTATTCATCCTGGATATAATCAGCCATTCATACATCGGGCAAAGTTTTTAATCTACTTCCTGCATGAAGAAATCGTTTGGTCGACTATAACCGTCATGTATTTTTATCGTATGAAGAGCGATTAAATACGTACACGATTGAATCATATGCTATTTATTTATGCATTTATATTACGTATTACATTTGCTGAAAATCGTTTTTGCGACATAATAATCCTCCACCGTGACTTTTATACGTGAGAATCAACTTTCCCACCAAGTTTGACGAAACTTCATTAAGTTCAAAGATCTGAATGAATACTTCATGCAGTAATGAGACTGCTTTCTCTTGCAGAAAACAACGAGCCTGTACATTCTTTCATTTAATTATCATATTGAATTTGCGGATGAAATAGGAGCACATGATGTCTTCAGAAATATTTCCTGCGTGGAAAGGGACTCAGCCAATCCTGAAAAATCCGTTACTTCTTCACTGAGAAATTCTACAGTTCTAAGAACTTGTGAAGATCCTTTCCTCATCGTCGTCGGAACTTCCGGCTCTGAATCATTTTCCGCAAGAACCATGTGCGACGACGACTTAGCGTCTGACGGTTTCCTGCGACCTTGCTTGAAGTTGTCTTTTAGTTCTGTCACAAAATCAATATAATTCGAGTTCCTTTTCTGGTCTTTCAGTTTGTTTGAATTCTTGAAAGGGTTCGTCAAGGTCTTCCCGTCTTTGTCAGTCTTTGAAGTAACCGCGTCCTCCTTCACTCCTGACACCTGGCCTACCTCATCGATTACCTTTTCATTTTGAAGGTCAACTCGCCTAGCTGGAAAGTATACAATCTCTTCACCGCTGCCAAAGTTCTTGATCAATAGAGCGGTAGATCGAGTTGATGGCTTATCAATTCTCTTGTCCCGCGTTTTGCAGAATTTCAAGACATTCGCTGATCCGATATTAACGAACGATAACACATTCTCTTCGTTATCGTTTAGGATCACTCTCACCGGCGATACTCGAGCCTCGTTAAATATCTCTCGCAACTTTTTCACCTCCATCAACTGACCATCTTCGGGGAATTCGCATTCGAAAGTTTGTGTGCCGTTTATCTTCGCCTTGACCACGCCCGTGACCCCTATCTCTCCGGGCATACCGTCGCACCTAAAAGCCTGATGTTGTATCCCGGTGAACGGCGTCATTTCAGGTTCATATTTGTTGATCGGTTTCTTCACTTCGAACCTTGGATCCGTGTTATTTTTGTCCTTTGCCACCCCGCGCGGGAGAAGACATCCGAGATGGTCAACCTTCGGAACGTCTAGCTGACCACTACGGTCATCGAACTCTACAGCATCGCTAGAATCTTCTATCACTCTGTCCTCTTCATCGTCTACTGACATACGGATGCATTCCACGTTCGAAGGATTGAAGTACACACCTTTTGGTGTGTGGACAGTAACCGGCACCGTGTCACCTCGAATTTCAGTCTTTTCGACATTCGGATTTGTGATTTGTGGCAAAGGATGGTTCGACTTCCTGTACGAATAGTGAAAATCAAACCACGATTAGCTCTGTGATGATGTCAAAGAATGTTAAAACAGGTCGTTCATATCTTTTATAAAAGTGTACATGGTCTCTAAACCGCGTCATAAAAAACCACGAGAAAAATCTCACTTCCGATTAAATATGACGTCGTATCTTCAGCAAGGATTTTCTATCCGAACCTCAATTTTTCAATTCTTTCTAGGAATTTTTGTAGAGCTAAAAGGCATAAGGTCATTGCGGTTATATTACCTCGCGAAACTCTCCGGAACGTCAATTTTGTCGTCAATGTCATCCGCAGTGGCCATAGCTTGCCACATGGTGTGGTCGACGTCGGTATCGGGGCTGACAAATTCATACCGCGACTCACACGTAGTGTGGTAACGGGATATTCCAGTATGTCGACAAAGCTCTTCAACCTCAAGCCAATGTCTCGACAAGAACACTAACAGGGGCTTGTGTTCTTTGTCCAGCTGTATGGTGGGAGTAAAGCCTTATTATATACATTACATATGTGGCTACAGTGTGAAACATAATCACACAAGCTTATTAGAAAAGATTTGAATGCTGTGTTAATGTGATTCAGTTTTTCTTGCCAAAAATATAGGTCGATTGCAAAATCAAATAGGCTACTTTTTTCAACCCAATCGTTCAGCCCACAACGAGGATCTGACTCGACTTTTCCTTCTATTACCTATAACCTTACGAAACGTTATATAAATATCGTATTCGTATATCGTATAGAATATTTTATCCGGAAACAGATTGGTTATCTAGCATATAGCTGGTCAAACCCCGATCGACGAGGAGCTACCCGCGTGCTGATGAAAAAAAAAATCGCTTAAACGTGATTAAAAACGATTAGATTTTAATGGTTTTGAATCGCTTCAATCGGTCGGAGACTTTTACCGTCGACAGGAATTCAATCAGATTAAACAAATTCGGATGTATATAATAGTGTGAAATAGTCGATTCCGCATTGATATTCGATCAGTCCTAATGTCGACCAATTGCATTACGTCCAGAGATAAGAATCCATACAGTTATTTGTGAACAACTTCTAATCGGCGATAATTATTATCTACGAATTACAATGAGATTGATTCGGAAGATATAGATTGGATGCTAATGTAATTTCAAATGTAGATCGTTTAGATGCGCGATCAGACATTCGTTTCAAAAATCTCATCCTAATCTTAATCGATACCAAAATTAATGTTCAGTTTGTTAGTTTCATTTAGTTTTTAATCAGTATCAATTCAATATTCGACACGATTCAGTTTCATGAATGAAAATTCAAAATGAAGCACGTTTATCGAGTGCATTTCGATAGAAATTACTTACAAGAAAAAAAAAACCCAATTAGTCAAGAACAATAGTCTTATTATATTACATCCGATATTTCGAAACGGAAAACACGATTCATTACGATTAACGTCTGATCACTCGGTTTTAATCGATTTTATCAGCAGGGACGGCTATAACGCTACTCGATTTTAATTTTAGACATTTGCGCCTGTTTATTAAAGTGAGAAATACCTAACAAATGCACCTTGCAACCTTCTGCATATTTGCAATTTATACGAATTTATCAGTACATTTACTTTAAATGTAGCAATGAAACTGGAACAGTATCATTTTCTTCGATAGGGTGATTATACTGCAAATGAATTAACAAAATACATACTCTTGCAAATATTAGGCAAATTGTGAAATGACCACGTAAAAATAGGTATTCGTTATTGCGTTTGGTATTCAGAGATGACGCTGAAATTTTTTTCAAACTTCAATATTTATACATTTTTAAGAAATAATTTATAAACCATCGGTGCTCATCTAAAAAACGACGTTAAGGCAAGAATTCCTCAGCATTTGGGTAATAGAAGTTAGATGTAATTACACAGAATTATTCAGCTCGCTAAGTGTTTGAACACATAATGGAAAATATAAAAAAACAAGACCTTGAGGGACCCTCGACGTATCTGGCAAATTCTTACCTCAATTTTATTGAAGGTCAACACTGCTACTATTCAGAGCATGAAATATATTGCAAATTGGACCACAATATTTCGTAATTTTGCGATTCGAAGGGGGTCCCTCACCATTGAAATCTTAAACTCGACTTTTTACTCTCAAAATATTGAGATGAGCCGGCTCGATTTGAAGGGATGTAAAGTGGCCAAATTTAGTTCTGTACATCATCGACCGATGTCCATCGCGCGAGGTCATTTTGGACCTAGGCTATAACGCCGTCATTCTGAAAACCAATTTATTTGCTTGGCTTTTGAAATACTTGTGAAAATATATAAGCAAATATATCTGCGTAAACTTTACTTTTGGTGGTTTCAGGGGTGCGATCCTCCCTTGAAAGAATATATAACAGAGAGCCTGCTCGTCAATAATAATAATCACCTGAAGCTGTTCTCCTTGTCAAATGTAATTGCTGATATTGTTAATTAGCGTTAAAACGAGGTGCTTTAATCTCACCCTAGTGTAAAGACCTGGTCTATAAGGCCGCGAGATAATGGCAGCTATAAAGTACTGACTAAGGGCTTCAACAGCCTCCTCGTGAAGCGTGAGTGAATCTGAATCGCGGGTCGGAGTCACCAAACTGAGATTCCGTATCAAGAGGATCAAAGCTACCAATATTGCATAGTTTTCCTTTGGTAAAGCTCCCAAAGCTCTGTAAGCAACAATAGTTTCTTTAGATTATTGAATTTACCACTGATAGCTGCACAAGCAAAGGTGAACACAGATGGCTCACATTTCAATTTTTGGTGAAAACTCTCCCTCGTGATGATAGCCTTGCGGACAGGACACGGCACCGCAAGCAGCAGCAATCCGTTGCCAATGCGATCCATCCAGCAGAGGTCTTGGAAGACACCCCAAAAAATGACGTAACAGCCATAACGGCGCTCCAATCGGTGTCTGAGTTGCTATGATCCATTTCCCTGACACTAATTTCAATTTTAATGAAACCCTGTCCGCTAGTGAACCCTGTCCTTTAGGACCAGCTCTAAAAAGGTAAAGGAACAAGAGCTGTTACTTGTGTCATTACATAAGGTGACCTTACATCAGTATTGGGAAGATTTTGCTTTCGATCATTTTTGTTTTAAAATTAATTACTGAAAGAGTTTTTACCTTAGAGCCTCTAGCACGTAGGGGATTTTCGGGGATCCGTTATACTGCTCTTCTCCGTCACGATCGTATCCACCTGCGCTGAGGTACGCTTTCAAAAATAGTTCCTGAGGATAGCGGTGATCGAGTATATTGTGTAGAAAGTTTTTCATACACTTTATGAGTATTTGTAAAGAATAATGGGTATTTCTTTCTTACCCTGAGCCCCGGGTGTAGTACACCGTTCTCGCAGACCTCTTCCAACGGTACGCCGAATTCTAGTCTGTAATTGATTAGGTATAAAAAGTGGGAATTGCCTAAATAAGGATTTTGAATTCTGATCCATGACTGAACATTTTCTATGCAATAGCGAACCGTTTAAATATCAGATAACTAAACGATAGCCACTGGATGGATTTTTTGAAAAGATAAGCATTTTCAATCATAAAAAATTTTCACATCATCTAAAATTTTTTATGCGAAAAAATTCCGATGTTCATCTCGTACAGCATTGCCTATCTACTAAAAAAAACTGGCCGGTAATGGATGGAATCGGTCCAGCCAATCCCCTCCATCGGTCCAGTGAAATAAATGGAAAATGCTCACAGTTCCAACTTTTTTTCTATCGAACCTTGCAATTGCAAATTTTGAGAACCACGCTGTACCGTTTTTTGGAATGTAATAAATTCGGCTGATCCAATTTAAAGATAATCACGCGATCGACTATTTGTAAAATGCTGCAGCTCTACAGTTTTTTTAATCACCACACACACGAAAAGTTCGAATATGATGAAATTCATAGATTTAGGAGCATAACAAGCATGAATCTTTTGACTTCTGATCTTTAGCCCGAAGGTCGGATCGTTCGAGTTTGTAAAATCAGCTATAATTCCCTTTCTCTTGATTGAATTGGCGCTATTGTTATAAACCGTATCCTTTAACGCAGTTACATCTTTAAATTTCATTGTGAACGTCATGATGAAGGCAAATCATTCTTTGATATTCAACATAGTGCTCACCTTGGATTAACAGGAACTCGGGGGAAACTTTGACCACTCATGGTTTACGGAATATATATTTTATACGCTCATATCTTCTTGGAACATTCTAGTTACAACGGCTTCTTATCGTAGATCTTCGAATGTGTTCGAATGCTCGTTTCGAATTCTGACTACAAAATGAATAAGAATCAAGGAAAATCAGTGCGATCACTGATGAGGTCAGAATTATATTACGTGTTGTCCATTCAATTTGGCACACTCATCAATAAATCGGAAACGTGATGCTAGATTGTAAATAAAACCAAAGTCCAAAAGATTATATCCGTATTTTTGATGGTCACAGTTTTATGTATTGTGAGAAAAAATTTATCATGATTATCAAAATATCATTTTTCAATCTCTGCGTATTTTGTTTTGTTCTCCGAAAAGGACATGAACAAATATGCGCGCACCTCAATCTGAATCAAATTTGACAGAATTGGGGAGGATATGAAAGAACAAGGAGTGTCACTGGGTTTTTCTCTTTCTTGATTGGTAACTGGAAAAATATTATGAATAAATTATGGATTTTCCACTAATATTGCTATCATAAACGTCTAACTATAATAAATGAATAATTCATTTCAACGGAGTTTTTAACTAGCTGGCCAATATTTGTGTCGAGTTATACGTCGAGTCAGTCAAGCAGTTTCGGACTGCCTACTAAATCTACTTACGAATAAGCATCCCCACACGCGAAAGAATCAATTGCGATGAAAATGAATAGCAGAAATTTACTAGCAGAACAAAATCAATAAATTACAAATTTGGAGCAGAATATAGGTCCTCGCTATAAATCCGTGGTAGAACCCATATTCAATTATAAATCCCTGGACAAAATTTTTGATTGATTACAAATGTAGTTGATTGCAATGTATACCTTTCGCGAAATTTTCATCCAACGACGTATACGCTGAATTTTTATGAATTATCATACAAAATTCAAAATTATTATATTAGGATCCCGAATACAACATTTTCCTTTATTTTTCCTCGAGGATATCGTAAAAACGCATTGGTTGTCATAGGACTTTTCCTAAAATTTCATGATTTGTCCAAGATTTCTACGTTTTTGAAAACATTTCCAGGCATCGATATGCTCATGTAATGAATCCAGACAAGCAAGACTTACCTTATCATGAACTGGTGCAGTTTGTTGTATCTTATTGCTCTTGTTGTAAAAATATCGAGCTAATACATAACGACACACGATGACGACTGCAGGTGATCACTTCATGACATTTCTTCATTCAAGTGCATGATACATTTGGACGAGCTTAGATATTAAATCGCATCGCGAATGGATCCAAACTGGAGGCTTTATTTATCAACAATTTTGCGGGACTTAATTTAAAACGATTTCAGGATTGTGTCAACATTTTTGTGACTGTCACACGCTATTATTTTATGATAGCGAACCGTGTCCCTATCATATATCATTTGTTCTTCGAAGCTATCGATAACTAATTGATTAATTCGTTTCAAGAATGATAACCAATTTCACTCGAACAATTTTCTTCGAATGTATTTTGTACAACCTCTGATCAGAACGTCCTGTATAGTATATAGGTGTCCTAAACAAAACGTGCGAATAGTATATTGTCCATTACACGTCATGCATGGAACACCCCACTTGCGTTTAGTGAGGGCGGTAAATGTACACCCCCATTACCGGTATTAACCGGCTTTCGCAAGGGGATTTGTTTGTTCCGTCATACAAGTTCAAGTGCAAATTGCCGCCAGCCTAATAAAATGGAAGTATCAACTTGACCTGTCTTGTGTACATGACCGTCCTGCGAATCAATTCAAGGAGTACGCGTGCAAGCATGTTACATTAGGGTAACGACATTTTGCAACGATAATTATCGAAAATATTTCTTTTCGAATCCTATTGCTCTTATGACAATTTCTTACCAATATCTGTGCTCACAGACTTGTGCAGACAATATTTTTTCACGAATGTCTAAAGTAAAACGTCCGCTTGACATTCTGAGGTTGATATTTCATGGAAATCTGGAATCGACGAATAAAAAAAAATCAATTTTGAATCCTTGCAAATCACTAGCAACACTCATAAGCGTCCCCAGGACGTATCTGTGCTGTGCAAGAGCTTGCACATTAAAGTAATGCTGTACCTCGTTATAAATCACTATATTGTGGCGATGACTATAATAAGGTTACAATATTCTGATCTTAGTCCTCAAATAGAGTGAATAGGGGTAAGTATCCCAGACGTAAAATAATCTTATAATCAAATTGTGGTCAGATATTCTGTAAGGGGGCATTGATCATGATGGCAAACTATATATTCACAAAAAAATAAGTTCAAATTTCCGAAAATAACTAACTTTATAACACATGGTGATCAACTATTACTACTTTCTTTGAATAACTATTCGTTTTTAAAATAAACTTTTATTTTCCTAAATTTATTACATTTATCTGTATCTTTTGTATCTATAACTCATTTACACGTGGAATATTTTTTCATGAACCTTATTTCGTGCAAAATTCTCTTTGTAATCTATGATTGTAGAAGTATCACATCCGGTTTGCAAATTTTTTACATCGAGGATCTCTTTTGATAATTTGTGCAGCGGATTCAAAAATAAATGAGTTAATGAATACCAGTAGAATCGCCACTAGCACATATTTAGATATCATCCAATTAGCAAGAGTTTACACTTTTCCCAAAGCTTTTATCTCGAGAACAATGATTAACGAAAAATGCGGGCTACAGATGAATACACATTGATAAATTTGGAAGAGTCTCATACTGATGTGAATAATTTTGAGCAAGAAAAGTGCGCTTTTTAAGGTCGCCAGCGAATGGTTTCCAGCAAAATCGCTTTGTGCCTTTCAGTGGTCTGATCCTTGCAGGTATCGATGTCCTCTATGAACATGGTGTGCGACTGTAACATCATGGCCCTGCCTTTAGGAACCTCAGCAATATTCGTCAGTGCCTGTACCATCGTAAATCACTTTAAATCATTGCAATATCCTTTCAGAGTCAGAATAGGGGTTGGCTTGCAGCTTTATACAACATTTTGCTGTAATTAAGTGCTCAGTTTAATGTTCATTCAAGGTACGAATAGATCACACAAATGGCTCTGCTATTGAGACACCAGACTTCACACTTTACAAATGTAACATATTTTTTCACATTTTTATCTTCCCTTCGTTTCGACAGTGAACTTGAAGAGTTTTGTACATCGTTCTTACTGTGGCTACAGTAAAATATGGTATTGGAATTGATCAAGATAAGTGCGTAATGCTGATATATTGCAGCAGAAGTTTTATGGCAGTTATAATCATTATTTATGGCACAATTCGATGTAAAAAAAAATCGTAGCCACGTTTTGAAGAGGATGAGAAATATGCAGATATCCCTCAGCTCAGGTTTATTACGATATATATCCCGGATGGAAATTCCAATTACGTGCAGTACACAGAACATCATAGAGCTTCGCTCCATAAGCTCCACGTCTAGAACCACGCTTTGTATGACATAGAGCCACTATCGCGTAGTTTGTAATCTCAATTTCGAATCTTCGAAGCTGACAGTCAATAATAATTATCGATATAGGTATGTGCTCACCGAACCGGACACAAGATTGTTGCTGTTCGCAAATACCACGAACTTGCACTTTGCACTTTCCTTCGCTGAATCGTGTCAGAATACTATAATAACAATGACAGCTTCGACACATACCCTCGACGACTTGCCCATGAATTGTCCAGGAAATATTGAATCAGCAGAGATTCCTATTAGTCGGGTATACATACCTTGAAGGCCAGAAGCTGAAGTTCTCTACAGTGAAAATCAGCCGCTAATTCCAAGAGGCGACCCATCATCTGTAAATTTAAAGCTCGAAGTTTTCCTGGTGTCGTTATTGTTGCGAAAACGACAACGGCTGCTGCTTTAGTGTGCACTAGTCTCCGCTAAAAACACGAAATTATGATGTGACTGCAGTTAACGATTATTTGGAGCTTTCCTGTATCATTGTATCAAATAAAATGTGTCAGCACCTCGTCTTCGAGAAAGGGCTTCAAGGTGAAAAGCAGGTCCATGTCGACTGACTTTTGCTTGCCGAACGTTTCACTGCATAAAATTGCCAAGCATCCAAGACAGTAGACCAAAACCTTTTCGTCCTTTCGCTGGAGCAGTATGACAAGTTTCTCCATTGTACCGATCTCGATTGCACGAACCTTGACATCCCTGTCCAATAGGGAAGTCAATGTTTCCAGAAAAATGAGCTACAATCAGCATATAGCACCGTGAAAACTTGGCCACTGGTTTCTTTAGTATCGAACGAAGATTTCTGGGCTTAAAAATGATAACTCACCAAAATCTCTTTCTTCTCATACGTGATTCGATCAACGATCAAATCGACAAACCCGAACACACAGAGATCTTCTGCAGCTGTAATAATAACACGCTACATTAACGAAACTGTTCGAGTTTCCTCCGGAATGAAGCCAATCATTGGTCGTTACTTCTCCAGTATCTGGCTAACATTTCAATGACCTCCGCTGTTCTTAGTCTGATGAAGGCAAGACGGTCGCTTAAGCTCTTCGCCAAATTGCAAACTATCAATGGATTCTTCATAATGGCAGTACCACCATCCGACTGACTAGCTATCGTCGTATATATCATGGCACTTCTTTCTCGAAGGAAAGAATCATCGCTCATCAACAGATCTGCCAGCCTGAGTGATTAGTGTGAAATTCTTATCGATTATGACAGTCGCAAGTTCCGCATCTGACACGAGAATTATTTTTTTATTTTTTTTATTTTATCCGCAGAGAGTGACTATATTTGAGGAAAGAAAAGGATCAGCTATTGAAAAATGCTATACGAGCTGGAAAAGTGAATTGCGATCTGCAACACCGGTAAACGATATCCGACAACTGAACGAACATCGTAGTATACCGTAGAATAGAGATGCCCGGGGCAATCAATTTTCATACGACAACTTCCTGTCACGCCAAAGCGTAGATCGTTAGTAAACGAGGAAGTAGATAGACGTGATAGTTTTATCTCACAAAACAGACGGAAATACATTAACTTGGCAATGAAACGCTAATTTTTATTTTATTTAAAGAGTCGCAACCTTGAAGGGAGACATTGATAAATCCCAGAGCCCGATCAGCCTGCACTATACCGAAGAAATTTTTACATGCTTGGGATGAGAAGCAGTTCAAAATCACGTGAATTTTGGATTCAAATTAAAAAGTAAATAAACGGATTCAACCTGTCTGGTATTCGGAGTCGTATAGCTTCGACTGCGTTTTCTGGAACATGCACCAAATCAGCAATTGTATTGGCAGCTTGTCTAGCAATCAGCGGATACGCACTGTGCAGTTCCTTTCTCTGAAACAATCGCAATGCAGGCAAATATCTGCATTACTGCTCTGCGTATAATATACACGATTGTTAGCTTGATTTGAAATACTAATTGTGGGTAAACTAAATATGGGAGAATGGAACCACAAAGTTATGAATGAAAATTGCGGTACGATTCAAATCAGACAGTATAATACGATTTAGAAATATTTCTTCGTTTTTTAGAAACTGTAAATGAACGAGAATCATAGAAGCGAGATTTTTTAAATAACTCGAAGAGTGCTCGATCCCATCACCCCTCTCAGCACTTCTACGAATAAGGTAACATCGAGAGTCAGGTACGGTCACATGCAACCTCACAAATTAGTACACGACAGTAACATGTCAAATTTCGAATAGAATCACCAATTTCGGAAGAGCCTGTCGGCCATAAGCACAATTGGCACGTGTCACATCCACGTGAGGAGCGTAACATTGAGGATGCATCGAGCTCAGCCTCAGGAATGGAGGTTCTAACTCTCTGCAATCTGTATCCTTGAGCATCGCTGAAAAGAAAACGACGACTCATTATATTTACTTATGTGCCAATTTCTAAATGGTCAATTCTGAAGAAGCTTCAACTACGTATATACACAAGAAAAACATATGCAATGTGTATTGTGTGCATCAATAATTGTACACAGGTATAGATATACACACGTGTAATAACATGCGTTCATCGCAATTCACAATCTGAAACACTGAATGGTGTGTAAAAACTCCAGTAAAGTTCAATATAGGTATGACATATAAAGAGGCAGTAAAACATCTGAAAGGCACCACTCAGGATTATGATTGATAAATCTTCAAGTCGACCACGTATCACTTGGGTTTCCATTCCCAAGGCGGATACGTATCTTGAAAATTGCATGCCCAATTATCTCTGTCATTTTCGATGTATGATGAACAAATTTATCAGGCATAAATTAATGACCTGTTGTATCTAAGGAATCAGTTTTCGAAATAATCGAGGTCATTACTGCCGGAAATCATTTTTTACTGCTGCCTTCAAACGGTTAGATTAAAATGAATCAAATGGCAAAGGCTATTTTAATATGGGCAGTTGTTAAGTATGTGGGTAGTTCCAACTGCAGTTTTCGCAGTTATTAGATGGTATGGGCCTGCGGAAGATAGGCTTAAGGGGAACAGTACAGCTTGGTTTGGGAAATTTGGAGTACTCCAAAATTTATTTATTTGTCAACCAAAGTTTATTTCACATAAAAAAAAAAAAAATTTCTTCGAAAAACTTTGTCGTAAGGTTTCAGGCACATCGTTGGTCCAATCCAACCTCTCAAGGTCTTGCTTTTTTCAGACAGCAATTCTACATCTTATGAACGTAGGGATCGGTAAAAAAAAAATCATGTGAAAATTTACGGTCAAATATCCAAAACTTACAATATTTAAGGCCACTAATTTGCAAATAACTTGGCCAACACGAAATTGTAAAATAAATTCCCTCGATTACATGATGAGGATTTCTTTTCTGAACAAAATGAGCCCTCAACGACCTTAATCGGAACAACGATGTGCCTGAAACCTTACGACAAAGGTTTTCAGGAAAAAAAATTTTTTTTGATGTGAAATAAACTTTGGCTGACAAATAAATGCATTTTGGAGTACTCCGAATTTCCAAACCCAAGCTGTATACTGGTTCCCTTAACAATGCGCCTTATGAAAGGCAAGCTGAATTACACACATTGAGTGTCAATTTCACCGAAAATAAACTATTTTCAGAGTCGAAAGTGACTCGGTAACCTGGAAAAAAATCGGCTAGAAAAATTCGAAGAGCATTTCAGAATTGAATCTGAAATGAAAATAAACCCGGCCATGACCGAGCGATTGTTTATATAGTCCTTATTTGGTAAGATATCGAATTTTAAAAGATAGAGGCAAGATTGTCATTTTACGATTCAATGATTGAGGTGTTATTTTAATTTTTACTCAAAGAAAAGACCGCAACCACATGTGTATGTATTAGATTACGTTTTCTGATAATTTGAAACTGCTTCGCATCTCGGCTGCACTTCACAAGATATACCTACCTGTGCATGTATAGTTCATACCATTAATTAAAAATTATGATATTTTTTGGATTGCTTGATGTATATTCTAGATAATCGTTTACAGATTCGTACCTCGGTCTATCATACGGTTCAGAGTTCTTCTAGGGGTTTTATTTTCACATCTTTGATAGTAACTGTGGAGCATCGGACACGGATACATCGTGAAAATTGGTCTTATTGAAAATGAGACGTTGACTACGTTTGAGATAAGGTAAATCAGGTAAACTGTCATCAGGTAAAATAAGATTGAAGAAACAGAAGAGTGAAAAACAAGAAAATTCCATCCGTTCAACGCTACACGAACGCTGCATTGTATTTTTCATATCGCAATTCAAATATTCAAATAATCGTAATATCATCCCGCAGTTTTTCCCGCAAAGTATCGATTCGATGAATCGAAGCGTCAGCTGAGAAAATCTAACATGGCGGCTCCCAGTGCACGTTTCTCATATCAAACGTCAAACGAACACCCCCCGGTCACCGAGGCAGATAAAGAAATTGGGAAATTTATCGCAAGCTAATATTCTAAATAAAAAAATAATAAAAATTTGTGAAAAATGGCAGAAGGCGGACAGGTGTTGGAGGGTTTCTTATGCTCGATTTGTAAGACCGATTTGAAGACACCGTATCAGCTAACCAAACACTTCGAAGAATTTCACAATGATAATCCGGAAATTCTGAAAACGCTCAAAGGTACTTTAACTCGTCATTAAATATGAAAATCGTTAATTTTCACGTCCTTTATAAATACCGACAAACATATTTAATCTTTGAATCGTTACTCTTACTCTTTCAGAATTCTACGGCAAAGCAAAGAAAAAAATAATGAAACATGACGAGACTATGGAAGGATTCGTCCTTGTTTCACCAAGAAACGATGAGTCTAGCTTAGATATTTATTACAGAGATTGGGAACCGCAGGAATTAGGTATTATTTTAAAACTAAATATTTCTTACCGTCTTAAACACGATACTACGAAATTTGTAGAATTACAGTGCACCATAAGCAAGGATGTGAATCAGACAATTTATTCCGAGTAATTAACTATACCCACTTTTTTAGAATTTTTTTTTGTCATTTATTGAAGAAATAATTGAAACTAAAATTCAGAGGTCTGATTAATTCGGACTTTCCGTATTATTTTATCGTTTATCCAATCATTCTTAATTTTTTCTTTGTTTTTTCTTGTTATTTTATTTGAAAAGTCAACTCTTAACACCCAGTTCCCGGATCTAGTGAAATAATCTTTGTACTCTCATCCGACAAAAAAAACTCGGTAATAAAATAGATATGGAGATTATTTAAATTTAGACATTCAATTTAAATTTTATTCGTTAACTTTTCAGTGCCAATTATTATCGATGGAGCTTGTTTTCTAAGAAGCAATGCTAAATATGTTTTTCCCACTCTAAATCAATCTTCAAACTTCAATACTGGGACTTAATGAGAAATGTCATGTTAAACTCTTTTTATAAAAAAAATGTTTAGACTATGTGGTTTTATTCATCAGAATTAACTCTTCTTTTAAATTTTTGAAAAACTGTGAACCATGATCCCTTGATCATTTCAGAATAAAATTACTTTAAACAACAATTCCGCTTTTTTCGAACGAGTCTAGTGGAAGCGCTGATTCTGTGTCTTGCGATTTCTCCTCCTGATTATAATTGTTTGATACCAAGTTTCTTTCAATTTTCAGCATTATGAGGATATTTCAGATGATAGTTTCTTATTATTACAGGTAAAACTAGATCCTACACAAGATACTTTACTGAAATTCGGAATGTAAGGCTTGAGAGGTATTCTACGGAGACTAACAAGCTTCTAATACGATTGGACAAATTGCTGAATGAATTACCTTTGGATCCGATCAGCAGACGAGGTTTTAAATAATATAAAAATGGCTAGCAATCTCAATAGAGTGAATACCGCTTATTGTGATGACGAATAATGTGATCAATTTATTAAACAATGTCATTTCTACTAAATTCTTTAAATATCTGCATACTTATTTACTTGATTGGTTATTGTTATCAATCTGATTTTATTATCGAATTAGCTATCTCCAAATGCGATCACAATAAACAGTGTCCACTGTACTTTCCAAATTGTAATATTAAACAAAATATTTTGGACAGATATTCTCTATTTCCAAATAAGTTATGTCATTCATATAACTAATCCCACTCTTCTCTAAACTTTTCTGTTGTTCAAACGTTAGTAAATATGAAATCAGCCTGCGTTATCCCACTGAAAAATACATTCAACAATAGTTATTGATCTAAACAAACCAGGTATTCTATGTTTCACCTTACAGCCCACGAGCAATCCATCGTTCCATGGATAGACGACAAATCTGTAAGACTCTGTCCTACTTGTGCTAAAAGCTTCCATCTTGCTAGAAGAAAACATCATTGCAGACTTTGCGGAGCTGTGATGTGCCACGATTGTACAATGTTTCTTGCACTTGGAGATGCACGTAAGAAATAAGTACATCAAGCTTTTAGAACGTCTATCTTTTACCAAGAAACAATTAGAATGAGATCTAATACTTGTGGAAAAAAAAATTGCATTCAATACCTGTTCTGTCTTTCAATCAGATTATAAATATGAACATTAAAAATGCTCTTATCCCGTTAAAGTAAGATTGTGGGTACATTGAGTGACTTTAATTCATTGAAAACTTATTTTCAGGAAAAATGGTCAATCCTAGTCTTGTACAAGACGACTCTGCTATATCCCCAACTTCTTCTGGGTCTCCGATAGCTGGCCGTTTTGTTCGTGCTGGTATAGGATTATCAAAGCTTGCAAGATCCCCATCTAGCGGAAGTTTGAACAGCGTACTTTCCTTAGTTAATGATCCTTCCACTGGTGAACAACACTTTAGACTTTGCGTTCACTGTGAAGAACTTTTAAATACCAGAGAACGATTGAAAGAAAGAAAACTATCAAAACCAATCATTTGCCAGTTCTATGAGAAGATGCGGTCATATATAGACGAAGCCAACGAGCATTCGCTGATGTACAACAAGATGTGTGAATCGTTGAGGTAATATGCCTCATAAATTTTTTCTTTTTTAATTTAACTGTAAAAATACTTGAAGAAAATGTTATTTCATTTTTGTTTCAAAACTATAGAAAAGGAGAAACAACGTACAATCTTCAGGATGCTCAAGTGTTACGTGCAAGAATTGCAAAGTTGGGGGAGAACATAGATCTGATAAGTAAAAGAATTTCTATTTTGGGAGTTAAAGATATCGATAATCCTCCTCAGGGACAAACATTGAGCTTGCAGCAAATGGTCAGAACAGCGGCAACTATATTTTTAAAAGAACATTTAGCTAACGCAGAGACGTTACCAACCGAAGCGGAATATGAAGCGTTTAAAGAAAAACGTAGAAAAGCAATAGAAGCCAGAATTGAATATGAGAGGCAACTAGAAATGGAAGAAATCCAAAGAGAAAGGCGAAAAGAACAACAAAAACGAGAAGGAGGTGTAGTCTCCGATGGTATCACTGGATCAAGAAACGATCAGGTAAAACCTTATCAGCATCGAAAAAAGATAATCTTATCAATTCTTTTTAAATTTGATTGTTAATTTTACAGTTAATTCTTGATCAATCGCAAGGATGGGGTCCCTCGAGTGCTACACCAATGCTAACATCTTCTATGGATCCGATAATAGAACAGATGAACAATCTTCGAGCATATATAAAACAAGCCAGAGATGCTCACAAGTATGACGAAGTTGCTACTCTCGAAGCTAATCTACGCGAACTCCAGAGTGCTTATTTTGCCATGAAAGAAAGTAACAGTAGCGATAGCTAGAGAAAATTGTTTTTTGTTATATACAGACTATGGGAAATGGAATAAATGTCAAACATATTTATATATTTTTGAAGCCAAAGGATAAGAATACTCCTAACTTGGATAACGTAAGATCCTTCGACAGGAGTTAGAACAGTAAATACTACAACAGCTTGAGATATAAAGAAAGATGATTTAATTCTGAACAAGAGTATAATACCGTATGAACAGAACTGGTTTGTAAATAATTAAGTACCTAGCTTTGTTGTTCATTTCAAAGTCAACGTATTAGATGAAGTAATTGAAAGATGAGATGTTTTTATGATAGTATAAAAAGTATTATTTATTTTCAACGTTTATATACGGATTTATATAATTTGAAAAATAGAAAAATAACAATATAATTCAATACATTTCTCGGTGTATAAATTGATATAAAACTATTGCTTCAATAGTATAATTAAATATTTACATTATTTCAAGATTTTATCTTTTCTTATGATTAAGTTAATGAAAGAATATATATGCACAGCTAGATTTATTCCACTGTGTGATCAATTGTCCATAAATTAACCATTTTTCTAATATACATATAGTATGGAATGCTCAGTAGAAATACAGAATCCTGTTAAATAAAGGATACATAACATGTAAGGAAAAGTGACCAGCAAGAGATACAAAAAGCTTCACCTTTTCAAGATTTCAAAATACGAATCTGCGTGGCTGAATACATACCTATACTCAAAAGGCTAAAAATATTTGGAATCACAGACTGATATCTTTTTCAATAATTGACGTTATTTTTTAACTACATTTCTTAGTTCTGCAACACATTGAGGCAATTCTGCTGATACTAATTCTCTTTGATCCTCTTCCAACTGAGTACGCATTTTATTACACTCTGAAACTACGAGCGGTAATTCTCCTGAATTTAATCCAACGTAATGAACAGTCGATTCGTTTTTACTATCAAAAAATCGACCGCTATACTGTCCATTTGAAGATTCATCCGCAAATTCTGAATCATCATTCGTGTTCGATGAATTATCATTATTTTTTCGGTGGCCTAAGTCTGCAACAAATTGTGGTAATTCTGCGGATACTAATTCGTTGTTTTTCGAGCTTAATTCTGAATTAAAATTAACGCAAATCGGTATAATGCTTTCTGTATTATTGTCAGATGGACTCGTAACGTTGGACAAAAAATTCGAAGAATTAGAGGAAGAATCAGAATAATCTTTTGCAATGAAAGGTTCACCGAATGGTTCCGTATTTGCTGGTTTATCTGACTGATTAGATATTTGATGAGCAATTTCTACGACAAATTGTGGTAATTCGCTTGTTTTTAATTCGCTGTATACCGATATTGAACTTTTACCACGATCTGCTACAAAAGCTGGTAATTCGCAGGGCTGCAATTCCAAATGGCTGCAATTGTTGGAATTTGAAATAGCTCTGGCATTAGAATACTCATTCGTATCAGAGCTATTCCATATTTGTAAACCATTTTCGTCCACGCGAATATTTTCTTCTCTGCTTGTTTCATGGGGACTAGGTTCGTCTGGATTATTCGAAAAGCTAGTATAAGCAATATTTTGTCTTTCTAAAGGAACATGCGCAGCACCGCCCAAACAAGGATTTCGCACACCATTTTCTAAAGAAATTTCTTTTTCCAAATTCGTTATACTTGTACTACGAATACTGTTGCTGCTGAATTGAATTAAATTTGAATTATTGCTATGCTTAAAATTTTGGTGATCGTTTCGATACGATTCCACATCGCTTTTACTAAACTGTATTAAATGAGAATTATCTTTGTTCGTCTGTCTTGGAGATATTCTTAACGTCGATATTTCCTCAATGATTTCACTCGGTTGATGTCGCACTTCTCGTTCGGTATGCTGAACCGTGCTTTGGCCACTGAATTCCAGGGAGAGTTCTGAGGGATAGCCAAGTCCATCCAAAACGCTATCCAATGATTCTTTAGACTCGAAAACCTGGGAATCATGTTCCTCTAATTCTGACTCTGCATTCTTCATTAGTCTGGCTATTTCCTCATCGGACATGTCGAACCTAGCAGCCGGGCCATACGCAGGTCTCTGCGGAGGCTCTCCTGAGAATATCAAAGCATATTAAATACCTTCATCAAAAGTATTCTATGAACTTTTACGAAACATTGTGTCTTCCCTCAGGAAATATTGGTCTTAACAATTTTCTAGCTATCCTTACTTTGCAACAGATCAACTGCGATGTAATCCGCCGCTCTAAAGAGCTCAACTTTTACAAGGAGATCGAGAGTGGATTTCAGAGTTGGTCTCTGCTTTCCCATCGTGCTCCATTCCTCAAGAAAGATTTCTGCCGCTGATTTTCGTTGCTGGCTACTCGCTCGTTCGATTAAACTGATAGTTGAAAAATATTAAATGGTTAGTTAAATTTAATGCTTGCAGAAGAGAAAAACTTCTTTCTGATCATAGATTCACAAAACTGGTATGATATTTATTGTATCGTTTAGTATTTTGTGTTGAAAAATTAGCGAATATGAGCTTACTCAAAGTGTTCGCTGTTGAATTTTGGCTCGTTCTCAGATCCTTCCTTAGGTACACCTGCCATCAACGTTTTCCATGAATCCGATGCTGCTAAAATTCTGGCAAGTGTATATAGCTCCGCAGGCCTCAACTTCCGTATTTCTGTATTCGGATTCATTGCGATATGCTGAGATGTAAATAACAAATAAAAATCTCATGGCAATCAATAACAAATGTATCGTGTTGGGAAGTGGTTATGAATGAAAATAAACAGCTATGAAGTAAAAGGATTTCAAAGAGAAACAGGGAAATTCTTTTTCTCACAAAGTATGTAGTATGCAATAATCGGATTTCTCTATGATTGTTTGATGCAGTAACAAGAACAGGACTAAGTTGTTAACAGAAGTTATTCTTTTTTCGGGTTAAAATACGACTAAATCATATTTCTTTAATATTTGTGTATTAAATAACATACGTTTTTCGAGCTTCTAGACGGTTTCAGTTAGATAGTCATTCGAGATGGTGATACCTGTTTCATCATTCCTCGATAAACTTAATATGAAACGTTCGAATCGCTTGGTAAGTATTTTCCCAAACTGTCCATAGGCAATTATTATTCTGATTTGTGACACAGGTTGTTGTCTGAATTTTCAGTGCACAGTAAAAGGTCTTTTGATTTGCCAGATATACAAGAACGGCTCAGAAAAGCCAGGCAAAACTTTCATATGTCGTAAACTTGAAACTATGAATGACGTACAATCGACAATTTATTACAATACCGGATAAAAATCTGGTCTATACGACATAATTAATGCATCTGTCAAACTGTCCGAAGCATAACAACTGACACACAGGTTGCGTGCGATAAGGGGTACAGATGTTTGCGACCCCTTTGTGAAATAGGTATAGTATACATTTCAGTGGGTAATATGACAAATACTATTCGACACTACATTGGCGCCACGTTTAAAAAAAAATTATTAATTTGCAGCTAAAATTTTAAACTTTACTTATCACAAAAATAATAATTATTATATTGAACTTTCTTTTTTTAGCTAAAGAGAGGGATCAATGCCAGTTATTAAGATTTAGTACAACAGAGTCTTTATGCATAGCAATTTTATTCAGCTTGTATTAATAATTAACATATTTGTAATAGTAATCGATACAAATTTTAAAAAACCTAACGTACTTGTTGACACATACCTACACACCGCAAAAGAATTCGAATCATCTTTTACCGTAACATACTATGTGGTAACAGATAATATACAGTGCGATAGATTAACGGAATGTTACTTAAAACCAGCAAAAAAAATGGACAAATAACATAAACAATAACATTTTTTCCTAAATTCTAATCGTTAGCTTTAGCAATGAAAGGAAATTTTCTGGATATATTTAGCAATATAATATTACATCTCTCTTTAACATATTATTATCAAATATCAATTAGTTATTGAATAAGGCAATGATTCCCTGCAAAGTACACTTTATTAATGCTCAAACGATGTCAATGTCATATCGTAATTAGCCATCAGTTTTTGTGAATCTCTTTTTACGTGGAGGGCTAATCGCCAAGCTATTTTTCAACAGTTTTCTTTCCTCGGCAAGTTGCTTTCGTTTACGAGAACGTACTTCTGCTCCGGCGTCAGCTTCTTCACCGGAAGATTCTTCATCGTCTTTAGAACCACCCGCTGCTACCGTATTATCCTCGATACACCACATTTTAATTTCGGTCAGTCCACTGAAACCATTACATCAAACATTAATATGGAAATACGATCTGAGTACCAAGGAAAATGTGTAAAAAATATGAGCCTCCTGAATCATATGCCAAGAAAACTATTGCATCCAGATGAACTAATATGAATGAACATTCACAAAACGGGAGAGATTCCATTGGGGTGTAAAATAAACATAGGATTTACCAACTGAAGCACCATAATATCGTCCTTTAGATTTAATATTTGATCAAAAGAAATGTTAGCTATTTAATTGAACCCTGAATCCAATTACTTACATGTCATTCCGATATAGCTCGTAAACCTTTCTGATTTTGTTAACTTTAGTTAATCGATAAACAAACTTTTCATCGTGACTGATCACAATCAGCTGGAAATTCTTTTGATGTTTCGATCTGATGTTTACAATTCTGAAACAGAGATTGATTGTAATAAGTATAGCATTAAATATTCTTTGACCTCTATATGCAATGCAGTGATATTTTTCCCGCAATTAGGCA
Organism: Macrophya alboannulata; assembly: GCA_949628255.1. NCBI lineage: Eukaryota > Metazoa > Arthropoda > Insecta > Hymenoptera > Tenthredinidae > Macrophya > Macrophya alboannulata. Next base: position 17,370,503 of record OX451207.1, read on the forward strand.
AACGAAACCGAAGTAGTTTTTCGGTCGTGGATAGTACATGATTCAAATAAAAAAATTGGAAGCATATCTTTGATCTATTACTTTAAGTAGCAAAATATCTGTTCAATATTTATATGTGATATTCGTTAGAAAGTACAAACTTTGTCATTTTATTCATTGAGATATTCGTGACCCTAAATTGAACTTACGTGGCTAGTGCCTGAGCTAAGCTGTTCATGTTGACTTCATCGAGGTTTGTAGTTGGTTCGTCTAATGCAAATATGCCACAATTTTTGGCAAATGTTTCGGCTAGAGCCATCCTTATGATAATTGATGCAAGTACCTAGAAAACATTGAAATATGAACAAATCTAAGAATATATTCCGTGTACATTGTTGCTATTACTACACACTAGCCACCCACCAATGTTTATAACAATTTTCTCAGACTTTAAATAAATTTGACTTTTTTTTTCTTCTGACCTTCTGGCCTGCACTGCAGCGTCCTTTCATGTCCATTTTTATCTTTTGTTTCTCTTGAATCACGCTGTAATTATAAGTCCTCCTTTTTTCATTCATTCCGCCAGTAGGATGTGTTTGAATCTCAATAGCTGTTGTGTCTTTTCCTTTATAGATAAGCTCCCACAAATTCAGTATGATTTTATTGACCGTAGCCATTCGTTCTTTGTGATATTCAATTATCGCCTGATCTAAAGCTGAGGTATATGCTATCAGATTGTCTATTGCTTCTTGTTGGACCTGGCACAAAGATACATTTAATATAATAGTAAAGTAGACTCATAGGTATATCTGATTAGAATGCACCACTACAGTTCATATTATTTTTTCTTTTCCCAAGTTGCACCAGGTTTGGCCATCTGTGATGTAGAATGATGCCATCAAAATTATTCATTTCAATATCCCAATGATTTACGAACATGAAAATTTTCGTAGTTATTACATATTTTATACTCACGACAATTTCTGCACATTTATTTATGTAGTTTTTCTCAGCGAATCTGTATAATTCTTTGTTCAATTCTTTCTTCAATTGCCTAATGTTGAGCTCGATTTCATCCTGACCACCTTGTTCCATGTTTTTCTGAAGTAGATGAATAAGAAAATAAAATAAATGATATCCAATTTAACAGAAATCATGAAATCAAAGCCCGTACCTCTCTAATAAGAACTTCTTCCTCCTCCTTTAATTTTTTCTTTTGATCAATCAGCTGCCGATAATTCATGTCACCTAGTTTCCCTCTCAACTCTGTAATTTCACATTCAAGTACTTGAGCCGCTGCTGTCTTTTGCTTCAAGAGCATGTTGTCGTTCATGTCCCGTTTACGAGTCTCTTGCTTCGAAATCTGGTTCATTATTTCGTTGATTTTAGTAGAAACTTCAACTTTATCTTTTTCCAACTCCTGAATTTTCTGCTGGTATTTTAGCATATCCGTTTCAGATCTTCTCAACGAATCTACGACTCCACGACGAATACAATTATCAATTTCTGATTGAGTACTTTTCAAATCGTGTAGACTTCTTGATTTCTTAGCAATCACATTTCGTTCATTTTCCAATTCTTCATGATGCTCTTTCTACGATGAAAACATGAATCATCAATAAGGTTTCACAAACAGTTTAAAATTAACAATAAAAAAAACAAGAAAACTGTGATATACAATCGTTTTTCGAACTTTGTAGTCACAAATATCCACCTTTGTCTTTCGTAGTAAATTTTCTCTAGATTCAAGCTCCTGATTTACAGGTCCCAACTGTTTTTGCAACTCCTGTACGCTTTCTTGAAGCGATATTTCTTCCGTGCACAAATCCTTCAATTTATCCTGCAACTGTTTTAGCTTCTGTACTTCAGATGAAATCTTCAACTGCTCCTCTAGAAGCTTGTTTCTAGTTTCTCTCGCATTTTGCAATTTATCGGTATGCGAGCTGAGCGATGATTGCAGCTTTTCAATACTCTTGCGTAGAACACTCAGCGATTTTCTCATTGAGTCTTGTTCAGCTTGGGCTTCCCGCATTGACTTATCACCAACTGTTGTGAAAATATTAAACATTTTAAAACTGAATCGATAAAACCACAATTATTTGATGATTTAGGAGTATGAATATTTTTGAAAAAACTGTAGCGTTATTAAAAAACATTCTCAAGTTGATTTGCATAATTTGTAACATAGATCTATCAGATTTATTTACCTCGATCAGACAAACGCCCTTTGACACGAGCAATAGATTGATTCAATTTCGTTACTTCTGCCAAATACTGATCCCATAGAGCCACATCGCCAACAATGTCCTTACATTGCGCCATCTTACTCTCTGGTTCAGTAAGGTCCAATTGTAAGTTCTCAACTTTTGTGTGAGATTCTGACAATTTTTGTTTTATTTTACTTAGCTCAAGCCTAGTTTTGGGAAATGAATTATTATTTTCAGTATTATGAACACGCAGACAAGAAACATTGATGTTCAATACTATCGGATTTGGTCAGTTGTCCCGAATAAATCTTTTCCTAAGCAGAAAACTTGAGTAAATTTCTATGGGTTCTTACTTCAATTTCTTCAACGTGTCTTCCTCTAACTGCTTAGCTTTTACGACCAGCGGTTGTAACTGGACTAAAGACTTGTATCGTTTTTCTTGAACTTTTAATTGTTCTTCGTATGTCTTTAATTGATTAGGATATTTGTTAATTTCCTCTTTCAACTCGGATATAAATTCGTTGAGTTCTTGTGGATTAGCAAAGTCCCGATGGCAAAGTGGACAACACGATTCTGTTTTCTTTATGTAATCTTTATATACGACACTTTTGTAAGCGTACAATCCTTTAGAATCTTCTAAATCTTTAACAGTTTTTTGCGCATGTAGCAAAACTTCTTCGTACTCTTTACCGTGGCACATAGATGATATTTGATCTTGTATAACTGGAGGAAAAAAAATTTATCTTTAAAAGTAAACAAAAAATACTCATTTCCTACAAATTGTAGTACCAAAAATTTTTTAGAGCACAATAGATCTTGCTTTGTCAATAAATATCGAATGCCAATTACATTAAAATTTTCGCTTTAATTTTCACCACGATATTTTCACTGAAACATTTTGTTGAATGAAGGTCATGGAAGAATTCAATTGAACAGATGATTACCTTCAAGTTCAGAATTATTTTCCTGCAATTGTCGTTCTTGATGCTTTTTTGTAGTTTCTAAACTGGTTAATTCTCGCTGTTCTTTTTGCACGTTGTAATTTATTTGTTTGATTTGATCACTCTGAAATTGAATATTTTATTTAATGCTTAAAAATTGACGTTCGTTTCAAACTTTGAGTATCATTGATCAAATATATTAACTTACAAGGCTCTCTTGGACGCGATTAAGGGCACGTTTCAAATCCGTCTCAGGTAAGGCATCGACCTTGAAAAGCATCTTCAGGTTCTCTTGATGCTTGTTTCTCCTGATAAAGAAATGTTATATTTATGTATAAACAATCACCAGCAGTTATTATCGAATTCTCAAATTGTACACTGCTCAAACTGATTCCATAACAATGCAGTTTACCTGAAAATTGGGGAAAAAGTATTCATTAATAATTACTTACAATTTCTGAATGTCCTTTTCCTTTGCAATCAAAGCAGACTTAAGCAGATCAAGTTCAGCATGTAATGAACTTTGTTGCTGAAGCAGTGTCACTTCCTCGTTCACCTTATCTAAACTCAATTCCATCTGATCACGTTTCTTTATTTCATCTTGTATATCTTTTTTCATTGCATCAACATCGAAACTTCCAGCAAGGGAATCAACTGTTGCATTTGCTTCTTGTAATTTTGAGTCAATTAGTTCAAGTTTACTGGCCATTGTGTTCACCTATTGAAATATGTCATTCTATTGTAGCAATCAAACTTAAACAGAAATTTATTTCTGATAATTTGATCATATTTTTATTCCATCGTGTGAGATAAAAAATTTCATCATGTTTTCATGAGTTTACGCTGCTGAATAATATTCAGTATTTCCATCCAAAAAAAAAACTGAAAGATTGGACAAATAAACGGAGAAATATACCTTGTCTACTTCAAGACGCATTCTACTTGCTTCCTTTCGTTTTTCAGCTATCTGTTTTTTGAGCATAATCATCCCTGATTCAAGCTTTGATTTCTGATCTCTTGTATCATCCAATTCCTTTTGTAATTGTGTCTCGATAGCCTGATGCTCAAGTACTTTGTCTTTAATACCAGATTCCAGTTCAAACAATTTTTCCTTCAAACGATCCAAACAAACAGATGCCTCTATTCAAAAAAAAAAAAAAACAATTAAATACTTATAAAAACGTATCAGAAGCACAAAAAAAAAAACTACACAAAATAATCTAAGCTTACTAGATAATATTTGTATCTGCCGAGATCTAAGAAACAACTATTATACCCCCCCTGCCCCCTTTTTCAAGTATTTCGTGTAAGAATAATATGTTAAAATTTGAAATTCGTTATTCGCAAAGATCTTAATTTAAAAATTACTCAACGATGGTATGGAGGCAATGCAGTTTCATGGAATGTTGAATAATTTTATCAGACCTGTTTCTGTTATTTCTGCTCCAACTCCCTCTAGACCCCATTGCGTCAGCATTTCATTGAGATTACTGTTTCGGAGAGCAATGTTTCTTTCCTGTGCCTGAGCCTGCTGTTTCAATTTTCCAATTGCTAATTGCTGATCGCCAATAATAATTTTCAACTTGCTTTCTTCTTTGGTGATCTCCTTCAATTTATCCTTCGACTGTAATGTATAGATTATTTTTAGTTTTTTAATCAAAGCTCTTGACGCTATACAAAAAATTGTACTATTATATAATTAGCGTTAACTCACTATTCCCATCTCATTTTCCATTTCTGAAAGTATGTTATCAAACGCCTTGATTTCCTTTAATAGTTCAACCCCTGTTCCCTCGTGAAGAATTTGTATATTGTTCTTCAGCTCATTTATTTGCTTTCTTAATAATCCATACTCAGTTTTTTTAGTTTCTGTAAATTAAACATCTGGTATTTATTTGGATTCACGACCTTCAACTCAAATATTATTATTCAAAACTAGGAGTTGCTCAAAATAGAAATAGCTATTGCTGGTTAAATAAAATTTTGAAACTAGCAGATTAGACTGCTATATAAAATTAAGTCTAAAGCACGGGAGAGTTCCAATTTTTCTGAACATGACAATATTAATGGCGTTTTTTTTTTTTTTTTTTCACCTTTTTCTGTATTTAATTTTGCGTAAACTTGTTCAGTGCTGTAAAGGTCGTTTATTCTTTCAGTAAGAGGATTTATTCGTTCGATAATTTCTGTTACTTTTTTGACAGATTTTGCCAATCGATTTTCAAATTTATCTAAACTTTTTCTCTTATCGATAGCTTCTTGGAGAATAATTTTCAGTGACCCTTTCTTTGACTTTGTCACTCGGAGTTCAGTTACCAACTCCTTATTGTACTTCCTAATTCTTTCCATTGCTTTGTTGTACTTGTCTGAATCAAATATTTGGTCAAATCTTTCTTTCAATTTCTTTCCATCCTCCAATGGCCAAGTAGAGTCTTCTTGATGACAAAAAATAACGTAATTTAAAATTGGCTTTGACACTCCTAAAGCTAATCCCATTTCAAGATCCACATCCGCACATCGATGACTTATTGCAACTTTCTAGTTTCCAACATGAAAAAAAAAAAAATTTTTTTTTTTTTTTGTGAACAAACATATCAAAATGAAACGTATATCAGCAAAGATTAATTTCATCTTCAACACATTCAATCTTCTCACCTCTCCTGTCTCTTTATTTACACGAGACAAAGTACTATCCAGAGTTTGAAATTTTTTGGTCGCCTTAGTTTGGGTACATTCAATCCTTCGTGATACCGTGACATAGTTTCCTTTTGTATCAAGTATTTCAGCTTTCACTAATCCCCTCACCTAATTAGGTATATTAAAAAATCACGAGATCAATCATCTACAATACTGATTAGTGATAATTGATGCCTAGATTCATATTACAAATTTGCATCAATGATACAGGTCTGTATGATCATCCAAGTAAAATAGTTTAGAACGAAAATTATTGTTCACGACATAATAATCATCACGTTGTTGTACTATATGGAACTTTCCATGCAAAGTCACCCAACCTGTGACTCTGACCACACTTAGTTCTCATCTTAAAAACCGACAAAATAGTGGAATTCTTATTTTTTTTTTTAGAACGGTTTTTTTTCAATTATCTAAGCTATCTCGAGAACGCAATTTTGCTGATTTATGAAAAATCTAGAGAAATTCTACGACGAACACAGATGATTTTAAGACCAGGACGATAGTGGGATTTCGGTTTTTGCGCTTTTTTTTTTTTTTTAATAAATAATTTAATTTAAAATTATAATTTGAAATAAATAATTTTATAAAATATCTTGTCTTCACTTTTTTTCTGTCGCTTCTTAGGTGAGAACTATCACACACGAAATATGAACAAAATGTAAAATGGTTAGGGTCACAGGTTGGGTAACTTCGCATGGAACGCCATGTATACTTCAGGTGTTCATGCCATTTTGACGAAACGTTATTGCTGTATTGTTTTGATTATAAATTGACCACAAAATCATTGAATGTTGAAGACTTGATGCGGTTTATTTAGATAATTATACAAATATTTGATACTTCTATTACCAGTCTCTCAAATATTATGGTAAGTAATGTTCATAAAAGAAACATCGATGGGTATCACATCGATGGACAGAATGATGCGAAGGATGTTGAATTGTAATTAATACTTTTAATTAATACATACCGAGCACCCGTTGGTCAGCAATGGATCATGAATGAATACGTTAGATTTCCCGGTACCAGATCCAGGAGGAAATTCTCCAGTAGTCGCATACTTAAGGGCTTCGATAATAGTTGTTTTTCCAGTTCCATTTGGACCGAGTATCAAGGTCAATGGATGGCTAAAATTTATTGTTTGTAAATCCTCGTCCTCGCCTGGACCAAAGTTACGAATACCACGAATTCCTAGTCTTCGTACTCTCGACATTTTGGCCAATCCTGTGTGATTTGTAAATATGAAATTACCGTTAATCGTTATGATTACTATCTGCCAAAACAGATTCACCCCAAATACTGAAACTTTTAACCATCAACGATATCAATACAGTTTTAAAATAGTACCCGAAATTCACAATTCATTATTTACGTTTTAACTACATATCAACTGTTTGTTATATGTATACTTGTTATGGTTTCTCTAAACTGTGGTATAGTAACCTAGTATTAATAATTTGACTAGATCAGGCAACGCAGGTGGCAGTTAACTTCTATAGTAGGCGATTAATCCAAAAGAACAATTGTCATATTTTTAAATTATTAAACGAACGAAAATAGTACAAACACGGATATAGAGGTTACGCGGGAAAAATTATGTGCGTATCATAGCATTTTGGATTATGTACAAAAGATTTCATTTGTCTGTAGATATGTTTATCATAAAATCTAGATAAGATATAAGAGGCGTATTTTTGTTGAATAATTGACATCTGTAAATAATTCGTAAAAGATTCTTCTGCTATATAAATAAATATTGCTTTTGTCTCGAATTCACGGGTATGCCTAATGCGGAATGCCGGCCGTCTTTTATGGGACAATATATTATATTTATATGTATGTATAGACCTAAGGGTATAAGTAGCTCATTACCTTGCTGATCCCGAAATTCGAATGGCTTTCAATAACACTTGACGATAATGACAATACGGTTATACAGTACAATTCATCCTTTACCGGTGCAGTGTGCACTTTATACATTCCTTGAACTTTCAAGGTTAATTACGTTTATTACCGCTCGTTTGGATGTATCGGGATAGAGAGCAAATGTCTAACGTCACGCCTCTCAAAAAGAAAAAAAAAATATAGTCCAGAATCGACGTTATCTTCGATTTGGACGAGCAGCTGTAAAGTCCCGATATGAGTAATGAAATTGAGCTGAATTCAAATACGATAACGTTACTTTTTTTTAAATTTCGAGTATTATGTAGATAAAAAATTAATATTCACACACACACACGCGGACACTATAACTATAAGATATTTATTTAACATAATGACAATATAGAAATACAACATATAATAGAAAATAAATATTTAATCAATATCTTACACTGTGACATTTTCAACATCTCCCATTCACGTCATTGTATTAAATAGAAAGAACAAAATTCTTTTGAAATTTTTCTTTTTTTTCGTCTTTTCCCCCATTCGTTATAAACAAAGTTCTTAGAATATTTACATCTGTGCGAATTTATAATAAATGTTTGTACATACATATATGATAAATGAAGAGAATATTCATTCATTTCACTATTATAAGAGTGTATATGTATATGTATACATATGTATACTATTTGTAAATAAACATTAAACCCAAAATAAAAAGATGGTCTAATGAAATTTTCGATTATTATCACCATATTACACGCATAAAATTCATACCATATTTATCGAATATAAATACAAATTTATTATTATAAAAATATAAACGTAATGCATTGTACGAATACATAAAGCCATATACGAAATTGAACATGAAATGAACGCTTATTTCGTTAATCCAAGTTAGTTAAGATCACGAATGATGCAGCTAAGTGGTTGAAATTTATTCCTGCCAAACACGTCGGCCTTTTCTTTATCTTGGTATCATACCAACCACTTTTATCATTCTCATCAATGGATCTTCAATACAGTAAATAAGAAACAATCAGTAAAGTACAAAATTAATAGGTTTATCAAGATTCAAAAATTCTTGTTTACATTTTTTCATTATAATAATAAACAATCGTTTCCAATAGTAAATTTGTCGATGCTATAACGTTGTATGGGGTATAATTCATAAATATTACCACTCCTATGCCTCATCCCGTGTACATAGCAAATCATTGTCAAAATACGTAATTATATACGTACCGACCAAACATGATTTGCAAGCTAAAATACTCCAAAAGGTCTCTGAATCTGTTTCAATACTTGTGCTCTGACTATAACATGTTAAATACTAAATACATATAAGATCGTATGATACCTACGTGTATATGAATCGTAATATTGAACACCATTTTCTTACATTAATAGTGTTGTTTTTTGACTTCCATTTTATAATAACTTACTAAAATTTTGGTGCGTAAATATCATGATGTATAATAATCGTCATGGTTATAATAATAATAATAATAATAATAGTAATAATAATGTAGCGTATGAGATATACACAAATTAAATACTATTAGCTACGTAATAAAAATCTCCGTATCTCCAACACGTAGGATAAACTTTATATATCGATAGTAGAGCATGGCACCGTATCATTATCATTGTTAACATTATAATAATAATAAATAATTGTTTGGTATAGTATTGGTGTACTATTTTTGGCAGTATTATCTTAAGCTAGAGAGGAATACTCTAGTCTTAAATTAAAGCATATCATAGGGTTATGGATATACATATTATGGCAATGGAAGAAACGAGCTAGTATCACCTATGGTATGACAATAAAGTTGCTGCCCATAGCAGTCTTTGCCATATCCAATGTGGCACCCTGCAAGGTCCGAGACTTACTATGGCTCCAGCTACGTGACGCATCCAATCCCATACACCCCATGGAGCATGACCACCATTTACATACAGAACATATGTAAATCCATCTTTGCATTTGCCATGAATTGAATAATAGTAAGGTAAAAAGCTATGTAGACGAAAATGGCATCTTTGATAGAATAGAATTGCAGGCGCGTTGCTCGAAAGCACGTGAAGAAATACAGCCTTCACTGTCGAACGCTCGGGAGCAGTAACATGTGCCAATAACTGTTCTAGTAGGAGGGAAGCTATGCCATTACGTCTATAAGCACGTCTTACACCTAAACTTAATATATAACCGACCAATGATTCGTCGTCAAGACTAGAGCACAATATACCACGATCTTCTTTGTTCACTTTCCAGTACGGCTTGATCTCTGCTACAATCAATCCAATTATCACACCACCGTAAACCGCAGCCAATGCATAAAATCGTGACGAACTAGTGATTTCTTCGTACCATGTGTACGGGTAATCTAAATGAAACGTTATAAGATTAGCAACAGAAGTATATGCTGTTGATTGTTCATTTCGGTTAATATCGGAGGTGACAGTTAAACGGAAAAAATTTCGGATGCAGTTTTGGTTAAGAAGGTATTTAAAATACAGGTTTCGGCTTATGGTTTCAATTCCCTAAAATATAGAACTGAAAAAAATTTGAAAAAACTGTTTCTGGTTGCGTTCTTCTTCTTTTTTCTTAGTTTAAAAAAAATTCTTAATAAATTCGGATCTGCTTCCTGGTTAAAAATGTAATCCAATAATGAACACGAATATTATAATTTTTTTTTTTTTTTTATATAATGTGACAGCGATCAGCTGATACTAGGAATTGACACGTTTAGACTGTGTCATTGGGTAGTAAGAAAAAAGGAAAGAAGAAACGGGTTGTCTTACCTATGGGAAACCAATCTTCACACAGCGCTCTAACTTCCTCCAAATCCTCGGGACACAAGAACCGGAGTTGAACATCGCCCAGGATACATAGAGGCACCGTGACGGCGGTGTGTTTTGATGAATTTTCGTTTCCATTGCATTCCGTGGTTACTGAACAGCATAAGCCGCTGTTCTCGGCCTGCTGCTGGTTGTACCAGTTAAAGGGCGCAGCCATTAGGGCAACACACTTGCAACCAAATACGAGACAAACGCATTTTATATATCGTTTGAAAAATAAATAGTATCACGTATTATATAAACATTTTTCAGTAAACACACGACAGTCAGTAGACATCTTATTTTTCTGTTATTTTTTTTTTTTTTTTGTTACGTCTAATGTGGCCATTGAAGATAAAACATTTCATAGAATCAGTTCGTCGAACGGATCAACGAATCATACAACTCGTTCCATCTGTTGTGTCATCTTCGATCTAAATGCTAGAAACCTGCCCAATCAAGACAGAGATTTGTTTATTCCGTAGCTTGTCCAAATTTTCAATTTTCGGAGTACAAAAAGTCGACATGCAGATTTCTTCGATATACATTTTGTGATTCCGATTTCAAAAGCACAGTTTTTCGACGAATAAATTGATATTTGTAATTAATAAGCACTTGATGAGCCTCGAATGATTCGGCAAATGATAAAATTAATGAAAATTACATTGTAGCCATGTATATATGATGCTGGTAGTGTAGGTCGCTGCAATATATACAATCAAATCTTAAGATCAATTCATTCGTGCATAGATGTTAATGCGTCTACGAGCTTGATGAACGTTTGTTCAAAAGTATTGTTGTGCTGTAGTCTGTTTATATTGTTGATTAGTGGTCTGCTAATGGAATTTAATGAATAGAATTTTTTTTTAATACACCCTTTATGAATCATGTTCACATATTGAGGAATTGTCATTTTAGCAACTGACTGACCGGGTATGGGCAGAAAGTTCAATTCGATGTTAATAAGAAAAATTTTAGAAAGTTGATATTTCGAGGTTAAGTTGCATAAATTTATGACATGGCATCCAAGATACTAAAAATTATTATAATAATTATGTATGTATGGTGAACTGGAGAACGCCCACATATACATATGTTTGCATGTATGTTGTATACATACATATTCCGAATAATACTTCTGTCAAACTGAGACAAGATTTCGCAATATACGTAGTACAATACGTATTTATTTTCGTGAAAAATACTAAAAATCTCATAGGCTATTTTGAACAATTCTAAAATAATCAAATATCAAGTACAAAAATTTGCTGTCTGTTTTAACAAATTTCAACTTACCACTTTTTCTCAAGCAGCAGCAGGTGGTGTCATGTAAGATTCATTCATTCATTCCTTTAAAAATAATCACTTGAATCTATTCTGATTGAAACAAAATAGCTAATTCATCATTAATCAATTGCGTGTAAAATTATTTTATTCTGATGACAAAAATGCTATTTTCACAAAACCTTGAGCAAAACCTGAGCTAATCAAGGTGTCTCAATGATCACAATCAAAGTGACTGAAGATAGTGTATCATGTTTGCTGGTAATCTGGGAATTCTTTGATCATACACTTGATAATGAAGGAGGAATTAATTTCTCACATATTTATGATATTTAATGAGAAGAATGACGCTAAAGAGCGATTCTACTTCATCTTAAAGCTGGATGAAATAATTTTGTCTCGATATGGTTAATAAGTTGTAGAATTTATCTTACAATTATGATAATTAAAAAGTTAAACTCCCGATTTTGTTGGACATTTACAGGTGAACATATGAGTCAGAGATAAGAGGAAAAAACATCCACAGCTGACATATATATATATAATTTTCTGCAACTGTTCAGATCTTGTTATAAAGTATGTATAGCGAGCCAAAGTGCCAGCTAAAATGTTCAATTTGGAATCATACATAACACCAGTTATACTTAGTTATGTTGAGAAGTACGTTAAAAACTTCAAGCCTGAACAGTCTCAGGTTTGTACTTCACGTAATTTTCATGTATACATGTGCTCGTAAATTAACACACATGTACAAAACTATGTACTGATTATGTAGAACTTACAGAATCTACGTATGTCAAAGATATTCATAGTTGAATGAAAATTATCACTCAATACAAGTATAAACAGCAAGTCTGCGGAGTCTGAAAAGCCTAGAATTGGCCTTCTGTACTAATAATACTTAGATAGCAACAAAACGTTTGCTAGCAATTTGAAATCGTTCTAGGAATCTTGAACCATTCAGTATATTTCTTAAATTTCATTGCAACTCATTTACACTTTTGGTACATCCTTGATGCAATCATATTGCTATTTGGATGAGCCCTAAATTATATTCAATGAATTTTATTTGTTGTTTTAAATGTTGACCAACTGGTTATCGTAGCCCATATTTTAATTTTTCAGGTTTCATTGTGGGGCGGGGATGCGTCGTTTCAAAACCTTGACTTAAGGCTGGAAGTTTTGGAAGAACAGCTTAATCTTCCATTCAGCTTTGTCAGTGGACATATTCATGAACTTCTCATTCATGTCCCATGGGTGAAGATTACCTCTGAGCCAATTGTAGTTACAATCAATACCATAGGTATGAACAGTTTTCAAATTTGACCAGATGTATGATATCATATATTATTTATTTGAAAACGTTGATTTATTCATCTTTTTCCTATTCCAGAGTGTATTTTGAAGCTCAAAGATGAAAACCAAGCTGAGAGCGGTACACGTAAACCACCGAAGAAGAAAAAGGAACAGACAGAGTATTATAAATGTTCTATTTTTCTATCTTATTATGATTTGATAATTAAATCTCATGTGTTTATTCATGATCCGTTTGATAGTATCTTTTTAATCAAACTAAGATCAATCGTAGTTGAAGTTCGCCACAGATTTCATTTTCTTTAATATTTTGTCTGTTATAAATTGTGTTTTGTGGTTTTGGTCAATCCTGATAATTCTTTTGCAAAAGAAAACGTATGCTGAAATCAAATTCTCAACATACTACAAAGAGGACAATTTCTTGAAATGAGTTAAATCAAAACACTAATTACAGGGAAGAAGCACCTCCTGGATATATCAAGAGTATGGTGACAAAAGTCGTAAACAATATAACAATCAATTGTAACAATCTGATACTCAAATATGTTGAGGAAGACATAGTTCTAAGTGTGAACATTAGGTTTCTCAGTATGCAAACTGTTAATAACAAATGGGAGCCAGCATTCACAGGTATGATCAATGAAATATTGAGTACAATTCAAAGACAATGACTTGCAAAACCATATTGAAACTAACGCTGTAAGCGTCTGATGAACATAAAACAATACAATCATATCCAAATACTAATAACAAGGATAAATTTCATTTCAAACTTCTCAGATGTAAGTAGCTACGAGGTACTGCTTAGAAAGCTCATAACGATACAGGATCTGACGTTGTGCTTAGATAAAATGGATGCATCTGGAAAAATAGAAGTCTACCAGGTAAATATGTTTATATATAATTATTCAATTTTCGCAATGCAGAAATCAATAGAAAAACATTTCAATAATCTGTAAGATGAATTCTATAGTTTCTCTACATTATTGATTTTTATTATTATATATATTTTTATTATTATATCTCTACATTATTTATTTCGACAGGACCCTGTGTTGTATCGGTGCTCAATGATGATACGACTCATAGTCAACTACCACAGTAACACTGCAAAGCAGGCCTCGGTCACTAGACTCGACCTTCACTGTGAAAAAATGGAATTTAGCATGACGGAGCAACAGATTCCAATGCTACTAAGATTGATAGCTTTGGTAATGGCTTTGCAGACTAAAATGTTGCCATGCAGTAAGGAAAGAGTGTTGATACCATCTGAAGACAGTGTAGAAAACGAACACGACGGTGGGGATATTATTTTCCTACTAATTCATGAATAGTATGATGAGTTTCATAACATCAGACATTTTTTTTCATTGAAATGAGTTACTTTTTTTAGATGACTCTGAATCAGACACCGGATCCCAACAAGAAGGTGGAAGCTGGGCTGGCTGGGCATGGAATATGGTTCCATCTTTGTTGCCAGTTCATTGGGACAATGATTGGTCCAGCGAACAGCTGATGGCATATACTGGTCACACAATACACATGGGCTTCTACGTTGATGATGCAACTGTGACGTTCAAGGTGATAAAAATTGATTCCATAAATCAGTATCGTCCAAAATGCCAGTATTGCATGATTCGTGCCTTGATTTTACTTAACTAGTGGATAAAACAACGAAAAAAATGATAACTTGTAGCCATAAGCATAGTCTCACATGAACCGTATTTATTTCAGACTATGGACAGCGTGAAGGAGCAACTTTTTTACAAACCTCGGAAGACCAGATACAAATCGTTTCTTTCTTTGAAATTGAACGGCGTTGTAATAGATGTATTACAACAAGACATGACGTGGACCAGTATGCAGGCTGGCCTGGGTAGTGTACATCTTTATCCTCGAGGATCGTGTAGTTGTGGTCACTTGGAAGTCATAGACGGAGTGCAGGTATGATTTTGAACATTAGAGTTCACTTAGCCTTTACTTTTTTTCATTTTGAGTCTGAAAATGAAGTTATTCATTTATTTCACAGCCACCTTTGTATATTTCCGCTGGTAAAGTGGGAAACAACCATCTAAAGGATTCTTTATTTGATGATGATGCTGTAGAGAATAAGGGAAAGAAAAGGGTTTATAAACATGGCATAGATTATCATCTTGCAACTGTATCTGGTGAGTTTATATCATATTAACATCCCAGTAGCAGTTTAACGATATTTGAAATATTTATTTTCTATTTTGTATTATAATTTACGTGAATTCTGGACAAACTTGACTTGTATACTTGTTGACTTGTATACTGGGACTTGTATACGGGTAGATATTACTGCTGATGGTGTAATAAAACTGTTACTTGCATGCAATTTTCATAGAAGTTTTTTATAATTCAATGATCACTATCTACATTTGTTTATCTGTATCAATTGAAAATTTCATGTTACAGTGGAAAGTTTGCTGGAAAGATGTCCTGCTCTTGTAATGGATTACATCTATCTCATTGATTTGCCTGATGATATAACTCCAGAAAAATTATCAGAATTCAATTCAAATTTTGAGTATAGGTATGATTGTCATTAAAACTTGGTAGAAAAATGTTAAATCCATATCGCATGATACTATTCTCTTATAAATTAATTTTAATTACAGTAATTTCCACGAACAGAGAGTTGTTCGTTATATAGTTAGCGAGTTAACTGTACGAATGTGCTCGGGGCTTTTTCACCGTATAGATTGTATCAAAGAAGCTGCCATGAAGTACGATTATGCACCTTACATAGTTTTAAAACCAGGTAAAAAAATAAATGAATAATCGACAGATGTTAATATATTTTGCTATTTACTTTTAAGATTCAACATAAAATATGTGAATATATTATTTCAGAGCCAACGATTGATGAATTGCCTCCAGTTACAGTGGAAGAATACGATGCTCTGAGAGAAAATATTTCGAGGATAGAAATTAAACTAATTTTAATCAAAGGTGCAGTTGAACTGCAATTAGCTGATCATCAAATCACCGGTTTACCTCGGAAAAGAAAATTCGTTGAAAAAAAGGTATAAAAATGATTTGTACAGAAATTTATATGACAACTTATTGAGTTGTTCCTGCCAAGTAAACTATTCATGTGAACATTTCGGTATCATTCTTCGTAATAACGTATACCCAAAATTTGGAGAATCTATGAAAAGACAAGCAATTTCATAGTCTTTTGTTTCGAAAGTAGAATTATCCAAACGACCCTTCATATATTTCTATATATTTATTATCTTATTATATTTCTATATATTTTTTAGACAGCACCACTAACTCCTGCATTATCAGATGATCCAGTTCTGAGCGTAGGGTGGGATAAACTATTAGTAGAGATAGACCAACCAATGTATCCACATCGTTTGGCGGCCTGTGCATGTAAGCAGGCCGAGTTACCGCCAGATATGTTGAATTCTTGTCACAGACTGATTAACGGAGCGGTAAATTAAAGTTGATTTAATTTATTCAGGCTTACTTGAAAATACCTCATATTCGGTCATAATAAGTTGTTTGTTTCTAATGCAATATCAATTTGATTAAAGGCACATGGTGTGAAGTGCCAACTCAATTTGACCAGAACCAGTCGGACAACAATCGTGATGCCTTTTGCCATTAGGTATTCAATGAAGACGTTACTCTATCCTCAATATTGGCTTAGCTTGGACATGGCCCATGATTTTCACTATTTCCAAATTGATGGTATAACAATCACTGGGACAAAAGTAAAGCTTATGGTTGCAACATCGATTTTAACGTCTGTTATCAATCCTGAGAATACAGTCAATCCTCTGATATGTTCATCCCTTTTCAACGATGCTTGTCAGGAAAAAGGTACACCGTATTATTATACTTTATATTATTACTAAACAAATCTACATAAATTCCAAGGATTGAAATTGAAGATAAAATAAAATAAAATGTTAATGTTTGATGCGTAGATCCTGTATACCTCGAATTATGTTTGGAAGGCATTAGTGGGAAAAGTATATCGTCCATAGCTACAGTGTCAAACATTTTAAACATATCTTCCGGAAAAATATTTCTACTCAACGACTATCAACAAGCCTTTGTTGTTTCTGGCCCAGAAAGTGATAATCCGAAGTATGTTATACATATATCTTCGATGTTATTTTCAACTCACTCTACTAATTTACTTGAAATTTATTACGAGATATTAAAAAACCCAAAATTTCAGCTATTGCATGAAAACTTATTCTTTGAAATTTTATACACAGCAAAGTGGAGTCCAAACCGTTGCTAACAGCTGTAATACAGTTTTCAAAAGATCCAAGCAAGCAGCTTCACCCACCAATTCTCTCATTCGAAGTCTCAGAGATCAGAGGATCTTTGGATCCACTGCTGTCTCAGTGGTTACAGTATTGTCCTGTTTACTATAAATTAGATCAAGCTAACGTACCTCAACCTGAAATCCAGCAGCAGGCACCAGGAGAAGTTTCTCCTGATCCATCTGTGCGCAAAAAGAATTTTCCCAGCCTAAGTCAAAGCGTTCATAGTTCATCTGATAAAGATAAACGTAAATCTGGTATGACGATGGATGAATCAAATCCGTTATCAAAACCAGATGATCTTCCGAAGTCTGAGCAAAAGACTGAAACTCTATCGTCGCAAGCTGTAAGCATGCTTATTCTAGATTTCAAGAACCATTTTTTCAAACGCGTATTACCGAATGTTAGACTAAAACAGTTTAGCTAAACTGTTAGCTAAACTTATCTAAGTGACTTGTTTGTGTCTGAAGTCGATGAACAATCATTTGGTCCCGGTAATTTACCTGAAAACCTGATAAATTTCATATAATTTATCTATTTAAGATAAATCTATGCGTTTTATGATGGAAAAATGATGCACCATGAACAGGCAACGAAAATTTAAAACCAATGAATTTCTTTTTTAAATGAGGTGCTGAATATACTGGAAATAGTCTAAAAATTAAAAATTCAAAGTCTGAGTACCCTGCTGTGGTTTTTCTCATATTATTACAACTTTGTAGTAGCACAAAATAGCACAAATAGGTCATTGAATCTAGAGAATCTTGATTTGATATTAGAAAACGTAATGATTGGATGTTAGAACTTACAGAAAATGGGGATATTGGATAGGATGGTCGATTGGTATCCTGGTTGGTGTGGACTTGTGCTAAGTGGGTGTATAGGACATATTGTTGTTTATATCCCAACAGCGACAATGAGCGGCATTGGCGTCCATGGTATGTATAAGGTTGTTAGAACATGACAATCATTCATCGTAAACACAGACAAAAAATTCCATGCAATCATTTGTGGAGCCTAAAATACAATTCAAACACTCATAGCTCTGTTTGCTTGTGCTAGTTTTTAGTAAAACTTTGGACTATAGATTTATAACTCTTGCATTCCAGGTATTGAACAAGCAAAAGACCAGGCGTTAAAGGAGGATCAAAATTTACAAATGCTTGTAATAAAAACACCGTCTCTACATCTGAATTCAACTAATATACAACCTGAATCTTTATCAACATATCTGACAGAGTTGCCTGTAAAATTACCAAAAACAATGTGGACTCCAAGTAAGTTGGTATCTTTAGTCTGTGTAAAAAGAAGAATAATAAAATAATCGAATATAAATTAACAGTAGTTACATAACTATGTATATTTTTTATAAAAGTTACTAATTTTTATTCAATGTTTTATAGAAACTCAGAGTTTTCCTTGGACAATAAACGTGAACGATTTTCACTGCTATACACTCCAAAAGGAGAGACAAAATAACTTTATCAAAAAATTTTCCCTGAATGCTACGGTGGGATTAACTGCTAAAACTTTGACCGAACCTTCAGCTTTGTCTAAAATACCATTGGCAAATAAATTGACGGCTTTAAGTCTTTGCGTTCATGTCGATACAACGCCAATCACGATTTCGATTTCGGAAGAACAGGTCAGTGAATAACAAACTTCATTACGCCTTTATTATATCGACACTTATTCATCTACAGCTTTTTAACGTAGCATTGAGGCAACATAAATAGTCCATTCGGGCAAGAATTATACAGCATATTTAATTTATATTAGGTCTTATTTATGAGCAGCATTGCGGCAAACGTACTCGATTTAATCCCAAGTATGTATTCACGAACGTCTGGTAAGAGTGGCACAGATGTTCCAGGTGATATGCCAACTGTTCTTCCGACATTGGCACAATCTAGTCCGAATCAAACATTGTTCAGAGAAGATAGCGCTACTACCTCAACCTTGTCCACTGCTAAAGACGACGCTGAACAAGGTCACGATAGAATAATTTGTATTAGTCCATCATTATGGTGATTGAATTTTTTTTTTTTTATGAAAATTTTCAATCCCACAGAAAAAGACGGTTTCACTTTAACGGCCTGGGTTCAATGGACAATCAACAAATTAGCGGTAAAATTATACGTTATGGGACAGCCAAATATTCAATCTTCAAAACTGGTATTAGACTTGGAAGATATTATTACATCGTTGGATCTACAGCCGGTTTATCTAAAATTGAAGACTAAGATTACCACAGCTACAGTATTCAATTATGTCAGGTAAATCGAAAGAATGTACTTCAAGAAAAACTTAATATCTAACTTCTTTTTGTCTAGACTATCAAGTCTTATAAACATCTCACAATGGTTCCCGAGGGTTTAATCAATTATTGCTCACTTATCGCCAAGCACTGTATCAACACTCATTCATTTCACGACAGAGCACCAAAGGCCCAAATCTGGGATCTCGGAGAATATGGTGGACTGGTAATGTGCGGAAGAGAAGATAATTCAGAGAAGGGTGAGGACTCTGGTTTCTTAAGCCTGACTCTCACCAGAGCAAAATGTGGGAATGTACACACCCGTTGGGGTACACAAAAACGTCATAAAATCCAAAGAGTAAGCATTGTAATCAATATAGCGACATTATTTCAGCCAATTTTGAGAAAATTATTCCTGAATTCGGCGCTCTTCTTGTCATTAAATCAGTCATTGATTTATGACTCCAAGAAAAAATTGCTGATATGATGTTCTGCTTAAATCCTGACTTTGAATCATAGTCGAAAAATCACTTAACTATCTATAATGTTTGAAATATCGTATTCTCTTTTTCAGATGGAATCGAAATCGGAGTCGAGTCAGTTTACTAGCGGCTACATAAGTGAGGTAGTAATTAAAATGCAAATGTTGGATATAGTCTTGCCTTTGAGTATTATTGGCAAGTACACACAACTGGTCGAGCCTTTTATGCGGTTGACTCAGTGTTCCAATAATAAGGTCATCGATGATACCCAAGAAAAGTTGACTTCGTCAACCTTAAACAATTTAACGAATTTAAGAAACGATTCGTTACCGCTTGTATATCTTGAATTCAAAGGCTGTAGACTTATGTTACCGGCTTCTACCACTGCCAGATACGGACTTTTTCATGATCTACTGATGATACAGGTTACACTATATCTATATCCATATTAAACTCCGTATTTTATTGTGCTGATAATAGGTCTATGCTGGATAAGAATCGACCTTCAATTTGGGATATAATTTATTTCAAGACTGAGCACTAGTCAATCTCTATAATTTGTACACATACAATACGATTCATAGAGTACGTTTGAAATGCCAAATCTCTGATTTATAATCAGCACAATATGGAATGATGTAAAATATTTGATGTGATTTTCACAATTCATAATAATAATAGTTAGATGGCATCAGCATTACACCACATGCGGAAAACCCAATTTGTAGAATACCTATTCGATCTGATATATATCAACTTGCTGCCCAAGCAAATATATTGAGTATACCTGGATCGGCTGTGGAAGATCGACAATATCAGATTAATGTTAAAGGTGTATGCGCCGATACAACCACTTGGAAAAATTACCAACTTAGTGTAACTAAGGTATTTTGTAATAAACTTCTAACGTTACGAGATGTACGAAAATTTACTCAAATAATTCATTATGAAAATGATTATTATTTTGTATTTTCAGAGAACATCACAGTCTTATTTGTATACAATGAATGAAAACCCAGCACTGGAATGGAATAAACTTAGTAGCGGGAGCAGTCTAGAACCAAACCTCTCTACATTCCCTATGATCACGAGGTAAGTAAAATTGTAAACATAAATGATCCTTATATCATTTTGGATATTGCCATCTCACTATTTTTTTCTTTCCATATCTCACACAGGTTCGATCTCTGCTTAATCATTGCACCTGCAACTATATTTAAACCTGAAACTATTGTCTGCGGAAATGCTGTGGAGATAAATTGCTTGACAGATATCGATGTGACGATAAATTTAAATCAAATAAAACTTATTTCAACACTTTGCAACGAGCTTCAAACATTTGTTACTGGTAATCACAAAGAGGATAATCATTCTCTATTCGCTGTCAATATACCTACCACAAAGCAACCTTCTTGCGCACCGATATCAGAAGAAGCAGATGTAGATTTTGCTAAGGACAGTGGTGTCGATTTTGAAATGTCCAGTATGAACTCAACAATTATTGTAAGTTAATTAGCGACAGATATTCTGCGCTTTATTATCTTGAAAATTGAAAAACTTTGAATAGCATCAGGAGAATTTGTAGACATAGAAAATGAACTCATGTTCCAAATTGCTGATTGAACAAATATCGTAACGAAACATATGTTCTAATTAGGGAAAATCAACACGTCGTGGTGCTACTTTATTACCACCGTTCGAGTTCCTCGTCAACTGTGGTAAAATCACATTGATACTTTACGAAACCAAACCCGTATCCACAGATTCGGAGTATCAAATGGTTAGTATCTATTATTCTCTGACTGGACTGAATTGATGCTGACCAAATAACTTCCTTCGAAATTCATATTTCATCATCACTTAAACAATCTAAAGAATATATTTATGTGCAATATTTCAGGATACAGATGAAGCAGACGATGATAATGGCGATGTAAAACAGCCACTTTTTTATGTCATGATTGATCAGCCAAACATCTACATCTCTCAACAAAATTTAATACAGAAATTACAAGTATGTATACATAACAGTAGATGCTGGACTAGCAACAGTGCAAAAAAGCGCTATGACGAGCTCAATTTAAAGTTATTCAATCGCTGTAGCTCTTCCAGAGAAAGACTTACACACCAGAACTTTCAAAGATTTTTGTCCTCTTCTAGTCATGAATGCTTGTTACACTTTGTAATAAGCCAGAGTTTGTGTTGCAGGTAACATGTTTTGATATGGCGATAGCGTTAGGAAGTGAAGAAAAGAAACAATTGACATCAATACCCAATCAAGCAGATTTTAGTGTTTGTTTGATGGAGACAAAGAACGGAGATCCTCATACCGACACTGGTATACCGCCCTCTTTTATGACTATCAAATGCCATTGGCATCCCACAAAAAATCCGCATTACTCCGTTAATATGGGGAGGCCAACAAAGATTCATGGTTCTTTGTCCAGACTCAATTTCATCGAATCTATGAAAAACAAGGTAATAAAACTTCAATTTCAACTCCTAGAATTATAATACGTTGAATTCTATGGTCCAGTTTGATTGAAATACTATTTTCTTTCAGCTTATGTCATGTTATTTGAATGATGGTATCGTTCAGCTGCACCAACATTCTCCAAAAGACTTTAATGCATCTGTACCTGAACATTTATCTTCTAGGACATTACACAACAAATACAACATTCCTGATTTGAATGTATCCACAAAACAAATTGTACTCTCATTAAAAACGGACTCTGGATCAGAAATAGTCGTCAGTTTAGCTGCTATGACTGGAAATACATCTACTGCTATAAGACCAGAGAGAATTTATAAAAATCTATCATTGGATTCGTTGATAATTTCAGTTGTATTAGAAGGAAATATAAAAGTCTTGTTGAACCCATGGTGCTGTAATATCACAGTTTATCTCCTATGGGAGTCCTGGCAGGATGTAGACACTCTACCGCAGATACAAGTTCAAGCTGAAAGCGAAAGTCTTTATTTGGACGTTGGGCCGGAGCAAATAAAGACAATATCTATAGTCATACAAGACTGTCAAGCTATCGCAAATTTCTTTGTACAATCTTCTGATGAGGAAGAAACTGTGAAAAAATCAATGCCATCAGTTTCAGAGCAACACTACAAAGACGATTTAAAAGCTGGCGCATTTCAATTCATTGACGGAAATGGAGACGAGCTTCCGTTTCCTTATCAAGTAAGCTAAATGTTTCAAAAATATATTTGAACATATCTACTTTTTCATAAGCTGTTTTCATTAACAAATTACTGTCATCATTTGTCATATGAGAAACCAAATCGTAATAAATTGAGACATTTTTTTCTTCTAGGTAGTATTTTTGACTTGTCCGCAACAGGCTATGGCATGGCGTTATCCACAGCCAAGAGCACTCACTAAATTGCATGTCTCTCCTGTACCATTCAAGGTAATCACATTATTTGGAGTTCAAATGGGCTGTCAATTTTCCACAGTAATTGGGTAATCAGAAAAAGTAAATTTGTTTTTCAGATGTCTGTAGTCGAGGTAACGTGTGAAGAGCAAGTACCTTGCACGATAGAATATTGGAGTGAGAGTCACGCAGCGTACCAACACTATGCTGACTTCTATCTCTCAGAGACTGACAGTTATCGTTTAGATTTTCCTAACAAAACACCAGCCCGGGCAGTCGCTTGCATTTGGCGTGTAGTTCTGACCCAAACAAAGTCCCAAACTTATGCCAAGACTCTTGTATCGGCTCGTGCGCTCGCTGCATGTTTAAGAATCGATTCATACTTCAACCCTACAATTGTACCAAACTTTCAAGCCGCATTAAATATCGGTACTATTCACGTGGCCTTCTACAACTACGTTGACTCTTGCAGTTATAATACTTTGCCACCACCGCTTCAGAACTATACATTAGACTGCCCAATACCAGAGACACAATGTTACCTCATTTGTGAACACAAGAAGGCCATTATAGTAATGAATAGATGGGCAGACGGAGCGATAATGGTTGATATAGGTGGTACTGTAAGCATTCGTGTATTGGATTATGGTCTTTTGAATATGCACGAAGTACTAGATCCACTGGAAGGAAAAGTACAATTATCAATTGCCGATAGTGTGGATTTGTCTGTAATATGTAATCCATTTTCGTTGAAATTTAGCCCAGCAATAAGTCACACTTTAGCTGTATCTGCACATCTATGGGCAATTGCATTCGATAACGAAAACAAAAACGTTGTTGTACTCACGAGATATGTAATTGGAAATGATAGCAACATTTCAATTCGTATTGGTCAAAGTGGAACAGATGATAATATGATACTTAAAAGCAGACAATGTCATTTTTATTCATGGCGGAATGTGAATAATCAGACGTTGCGTATTGCTGTGGAAGAAAGCGGTTGGACTTGGAGTCAGCCTTTTGCTGTTAACAAAAATGGAATACAGTTGATAGATTTCGGTAATAATATGTTGAAAAATATCACTATTTTTGTCAACGTCACGTCGCTATCTGCCACACAAAAATTGATCACATTTTCCGGACAACTAATAATTTCCAACCAGTTAGTAGACAATTTTGAAATGAAATTAGTCCAGTACGAAGTGACTACGGAAACTACGATAATTCCTTCAAAAGATGTACATATTATCAGAGGAAAAAGCCAGCCAGCATCTATAGTGCTGGAGAATAGCAACCACATGGCTATGCGATTACGATTTTCTAGTTTGACCAATTTGTCATGGACTGGTGACATCCCGCTACAACCAAATACAAAATGTAGTCAGCCGTGGCTAGTGAAAGGTGGGTTTTTACACTTTTATACTTGAACTTATTCGCAGCAGTCTAATTTTATTGAAAAAAAATTGCTATTGCAGTTGCTTGTGTAGATTAATTTATGCATCTTTATTTTCAATGTACTACAGTGCCGTTACAAGAACGTGGACAATTCCTCAGCATTTGGGTGAGAATTGTGGTCCAAACTATTCACGGGAGAACAAAAATTCTTGTAGGTATTCAATTTCAATTTAAATAAGCAACACTAAAATATTTAATAATTATTTTCTCTAATTGCAGGCTATTCTGAGTCCACTTTATATGATCCGGTCCTACTTGCCTGTATCAGCTAAGGTACAAATGGAAACTCCTTCTCTAAAAGTTTCTTTGTCTGCAATTGTAAACGGCCGAGGAGAAAGACAGCAGTTATACTGTCCCGGAACTTTTGAACACTTTCATCAGTTAACGTTTCAACTTGAGTAAGGACTCAGCTACTTTTTTTTATTATGGTTTGAAATGGAAACTCACTGTGACTGTGCATCTGACAAAATTTCAACTAATATTAGTTTTACCAACAAATCATTCAAGCCAACATTAATCTAGCTCGAATATAATATCTAGTATGTACATTATTACTACAATGCTGTCTTCGTTTTATCGTCAGATCTGGTATATCTGCTTCAAATCCATACGTGCCGCTATCATATAGCTCAGTTGACCAGAGGAAGTTTTTCAAAAGGCCGGAGAATGAGGATATTGAAGTTATCTTAAAAGAGCTAGAAACTCAGAAGGACGAACCGCAGTGGCCCTTCCAAGGCGATGATGTGCCTGAATGGGTATCTGCAGAGCAGCCGCAAACACACGTTCAAGTACAAGCTTTTTTTCACACGTTGTATATGTTGTATAATTGTGATAACTCATATTAATCTACGGATTGAGAGTATTCCCACAACTCAAACGACACTGTATTGACCTTTTTAAAGGAAAAGACCTTTCGAATCATTCAGTTTTATCGTAGCCATTGACTAGTTTTTGTATGTGTGACCGGGTGAATTGCAAAATTTTTTAGCCATCAACTCTCACATTTAAATACAGTCAAAGCCTGCGAACCACTGCTTGGATCTTAAATTTTCTGGTAACTAATTTCTCAGAAAAAAACCTTTATCAAATGGATGTGGATAATTTTCTGACATTTTCAATTTAGTTCCAAAAAAAGTTAAAGAAAAATTTGTCGATTTCTAAATTCAGTGGAAAGAAAATTGTTATCCCAAGTAATATTTGCAGTATCAAAAAAAAAAACATTCTGTTCCCTTAAATCCTTATGAGAACTGCTTATACTTTTGACTGCATGTAAATATGAGTAGCAATGACTCACAAGTCCTACTTTATTATCAAAGACTAGTTAATTGTTGGGGTAAAAATTTATTACTGAAAGATTTCTTAAGGATAGACAGTTTTGACAAATAAATAAATAATTCTATGTAAACTGGGTGAAATTTAACTGGCATATACTAAATCTTAGGTAAAATACCAAGAAGCTGGACTAGTTTCTAGTACACTGTTACTGGAGCTGCAACCATGGTGTTTCATTCTGAACTCTTTGGGTTGTCACTTATCCCTTGTATCAGAGGATATCGAGCTCTGTCAAGTACCTCACTATGGGATCGTAACTCCACCAAAGCTAGATGTAAGCATAGTTCAATTACCTACTCTCTGAATTTTGATGAATACTTGATACCGAAGAATGAATAAAATCAAGAAAAAGTGAATTTGTATTTATCAAAACTCGTATATAACGAATATACATATTCCAGGGTACATTCCACTTAGGTGTAGGCCTCGGTGATACTTACTATACATCTCCAGCCCTCCAACTGGCTCGTCCAGACTGGAGTCAAAGCTTTTATATGCCTCGAATTGGTGGACTCATTCCACTTGAGGGTAACATGAAAACTGCCGTTGATTGTGGAGCTAGTGTAAGTTGCTACATAAAATTTGAGTGTTTTTTTTTTTATTATCAAAACGAGAAATATTTCTAATTCGACAATCATACGTTGAATAACAGATATGTATGGTGAGTGTAAACTCAAGTATGCACGACGATATGAGATTAGTTCGTGTGTCAAGCAGCCATGTGATTGCCAATTTAACATCTCAAGAATTATGTGTTGCGACACTCGCTGTAAACGAAACATCATCCGATCTCAAAATACCAGCCGATCTAACTCCGTACAGCTTAAATATTCTTCCATCTGAAGATCAAAAGTGAGTTTTTGAGTATTCTATATTGGTTTTATTTTATCATCTAAGATTGTTTTGAGTCACAATGAAGTTCTAATCACTGCAGGTATGCCACTCCGATTGTACAATGGTATTTGCTACATGAACAAGATAATGTCGATCCAATGGCATTGTACATATCTTTGAGCTTGGGCCATAGATGGTCTTGCCCAATAAGAGTGGACCAAGGTATGAGTCGCCGATGTCTTGCTATTCCTGTAAGTAAGGAAATTTTATATTACTTTTATGTATGTATAGGTGAAAATTTGGAGGAATGCCTGTACTCAGAAGCTAGAATTTAAGCCTATGTACTGCCAATTTCATAAATCAAACTTTCAAATATAAACAACTAGAATGTTGTATAAATTTTGTTATTCACATTTCGCTAACTATTCGATCTTCCTTAAAGAATATGCTGAGTATTTAGTATGTTTTGTTATTGAATTTGTTTATTAAATAAAACGGGCCAATTCCTTAGAATAGTTTATATGATCTAGAAGAGAATTGCCAGTTAATCGTAAATGTTTTTATTATAATACACCAACTCCAAATAACGAAAGCCTATAACATTTCAAAGAATGGATCCTCAACTATGCCAATAGTGGTAACTACGCAGGAAGATAAAGGCACCACATATATTACCATACATGTTGACAAATATCCGCAATTGTTAATCAATAATGGATGTAATTTCAAAATTCTCCTTGGTCAAGCGAATGCAGATATGAGTAAGTTTGATATTACAGTTGAATATACCTTTTTATTTAACTGCCAATTCATGACGAACATTATATTAGACGACATATTTTCAGCTGGTATATTAGCAGAAACACCCCAATTCTCTTGGATCTGTGATGTAGAAAGTGGTGGTTCTTGCCATTACTCTCTGCCAGCTGTTGGCAGTCGATTACCCGATTCTCCAGCTTTGAGTATCACACCATTATTACTGTTGACCGCAGTATCAAACAATGAAAGTAACATTACAGGTGGGTAATAGACATTCGTAAAATATTTTAGTCTGAATCGTCGTATGATCTCAGTCATATTTTAATACCAATTATTTTTTCAATAGAACAATGTCTCAATTGGTCACGAGGCGTCAGTTTGTCAGCTATGACATCTGCGCCAACCGATCAGTATGTGAGACTTCCACTTCATGGGGATATAAAGCTAATCATGTACACTCGCTGCTACACAACTTATATTAATATTCTCCCTATATCGCAGGTAAGAAAATGTCGTATTAATCAGTTATTTGGACAAAATATAGCAATGATTTAATAAAAATTATTTTTGCTGAGTTTATTGCAGGTGTTTCAACATCATCGTGTTCTAGCAATAATTTATAACTTTCAAAATTTTGTTTAGGTGGAAATATCAGCCAGGGATATCAGGAGTAGATTATTCCACAACGAAAGCAAACCGAATAACGTGGAAACGATATATAATCGTCAACTTGTCAATATATCAGATGAGAGTATGACGCCTTTAATTGCTCACGTAAGTAAATACCATTTTCCGAGGTTTACTATTATCATTATCGATAATCTGAAGATGATTGTTTATTCCACTTTACTTTGATTTTACAGAGTTCTCCTAGTTCAACGTCAGTAACAAGCTTTTTTTCGGCTCAAGAAGATATTTCAGGAACAGAATCCCCCGTACCTTCGCAACATAATCTTAAACAATTCAATGCTAAATTAAAACGAAGCATGAAATCTCAACAATTCAATGATCAATCTAAACCAATCACAGAGTCTAAAGATTCGTGGACCCAAGAGCGATCTGTTACTATTTATCTTAGGGGCATTACACTAATCATAACACAAGATGTGAATGAAAATGCACAAACCACCGAAGTTGCCAGCTTGACGATAAGTGATCTATTTTTTACGATGGAACCACAACAAAATATTTTGTCTATGTGGATTTGCATTGGGGATCTACAATTTGATAATCAAATGTTTGGCCAAGGTGGTTTCGACTTTCCAGTCGTATTGATAGGTCAAAATCCAGTATTAAAAAAAGAGCTGACCTTCTCTTTGAACAGTCGTTTGAATAACGTATTGGAACAACTAAAAAATAATTCATTATTGGCCATCAATGTTACGTTCGAAAATGACGGAGAATCATCTGGTGAGATTTTTATTATCCGTATATCAGGATAGTTAAGTTTTATTCTTGAAAAGTCTCTTCCGTCCAATCTTTCAAATTTCTATAACTGTTGAAGCTGTTTAAAAATATCATCAGCCGATGATGATATATCATATGCGTTGATTTGATATTCAATTGCATTACTGTTATTATTTCTTTAATAATATCATTGCATTTCACAGGAATCAAAGACTTTCGAGTAACGCTAGCACCAGTCAGTGCGTATATAGAAGATACATACATAACGCAACTTTTAGACTACGCTACATCGTTGGTACCACCCTGCTTTGTTATGCCGCCGGATAATGTTAAAAAATTACGAACTATACCAATATTGTCTACTGTTCATGTACCAGACTACATAATGATGGATGCTAAAATCTTGAGCTCGCCTCTCAGACTCCAGAATCTGATTATAGATCCGGTATCCATTCTGCTCAGTGTACATACTTCTGTACGTCTGTATTTAGCGTTGGATCATTCTCCTTTATACTTTGGCACGTTTGAGAGAAAGAATTTACTGACTACTCCTTACAGACTGGGAAATGCACTAACAATGCATTATTTATCTGGAGCTATATTCGGCGCAGGTCAGCGCTTTATCTTTATTTATGAATCTTTAACACCAAATTTTGATTACGTTGAGAGATCTGATTATTGAAGTGTAATCAGATTACTGATATCATTGAAAATAAATTTCAACTCCTTTTCTGGATAGGATGGGTTGTCGGGTCGCTCGAAATTCTCGGATCGCCCGGAGGACTTGCGCAAGCTTTAGGATGTGGTCTTAGAGATTTTGTCTCATTGCCGTTTCAAGGCCTCTTACACGGACCTTGGGGTTTTGTAGTTGGGGTAACACATGGATCAGCTAGTCTTATGAAACATGTCACTGCAGGTATTTATGCAAACAATATATTCTATCTTACCGCCATTACTTATTTCGGTAATATGTATGTCTAATAATATTTAGATAAATATAAAGAATCGTAAGATCGTTTTCAATGTACAATCTTATCTCCAGTACAAGTATTCATGTTTTATCTACTCAGGCACAGTGAATTCTGTCACGAAACTAGCATCCAGTGTAGCAAGAAATTTAGATCGGTTGACCCTAGATGTGGAACATCTTCAGCGTCAAGAGGAATCCCGTAGAACACGACCACAAGGAATGGCACAGGGTCTTTATCAGGGACTTACAGGCTTTGGAATGAGTCTTCTCGGTAATTTTCTCACACATTAAAGCAATTAAAATAAGTTACTCAAAAGTACAAATTTTCATCCGTTTCAAACAAATATTTAAATACCAAAAAAAGAAATGGTTTTTGCACAGCTGCCGTAGCAGGATTAGCACATCATCCTTTACAACAAGTATGGTCTGGGGGAGCAACCACTAGAGGTCTTATGACAGGGGTGGGACTTGGACTGGTTGGAGTAGTAACTAAACCTTTAAGCGGCGCTGCTGAGCTTGTTGCTCTCACTGGCCAAGGACTACTGCAAGGTGCTGGATGGAACTCTTTGCCTTCGGTGAGTTTTTTTCAAACCTCAAGATATTTGATTATCGTGTTTTGTACAAAGCCAATTACTTGAACGACCTTTTTTTAACATCTTTACAGCCACGACAAAGACCGGTTGTACAGTACTCAGGCGGCGGTAACAATGCCCCTATCAGATATGCGTGGCGTCTTATGCCTCTGTTGATAGCAGGCCGTGATAACATATTACACATAATAAATGCAGATCATGTCATTCATCAGGGCAGCAATGAAGCAGTATCATTGGTTTTAACAAAAAAAGTATTGGTGGTAGTTAACATTGCCGAAGATAGTACAGAGAAAGTATTTACACTGAATGAACTCACGAGTGTTGATCATCCGTCAGATACAACAATGCTTTGTTTGCATTGTCCACTGGCTGTTACACAGCCAGCAACTCCTTCATCTCCTCGAGAATATCGTGAGGTATGATTATTATTCGATGGATAAAATTGTGGGAAATCAAAATTGATCTTAACGTAATTCTAAATTCTATAGCGAAGAATAGAATCATCTAGATTCCTTACAAGTAAATTTTAACCGCTTTTTTTTTTGTTTTCCCTTAGATGGATCAAGAAATGAGGGCCAGAGTTGAGGAATTTGTACGAACTAGTAGCACAGGTTTGGCTAGTTTGCCGACTGACAGTGACGCGCAATCTGATAGCTCTGACCACGTGATGCCTCCTGCTGACAACACGATAACATTTTATGTTGCACCTGATTCGAGAAATTATTTTTTATCTTTGTTGAATGCAGCTAAACGACAAAGTCAAGGCAAAGGTTTTCAGGTTTTGTAGAAAATATTATTCGGTATTCGAATTATTTTTGGCAAAGATATCATCTGATTGATTCACTTCCTTGAGAGACCTATTATTAGAAGAAAGTTCCATTATAAATATGTAATTTATTGAACATTCTTTGGGATGTAAATTTGTAGAAATATTTAAAATACGGTCAGAACGTCTGACTAAATATTGTTGTATTATATTGTATTAAAAAGAAGAATCAGTGGCTTCAAGACGTTCTTACTTGTATGTCGACATTGCTGTATTTTATTACACGATAATGTACCAAAGAAAAGTCTGTTAAGCACTCGACTTCTATAATTCTAAAACTAAAATTACTAAAAAGAAATGGCTCAGTCTATCGTCATTAATTTTTTCAATAAATAATATTTCAAGATCAAGACATGTACACTATTTCGATAACTGGAACTCTATAATTTTTCATTGAATAGAAATTCATATTATAATTGTTCATAACTACAAATGATACTTGAAGGGCCAAACAAATTTCGTGTGTGATAAAACAGAAAATTGTATTATTTGTTCCACATCTGTAACACTAAATTTTCACAATGTAAGAATGTATCCTCAAAGAAACTATAAGGTACATTTAATATATAGTATATCATTCCTTGATCAGCAGATTTTGATGTTCGAAAGGTATATATAAGGGTTCATTTTCTCAAGGATTCAGTGACGATCGTTTGAAAAAGTACCTACGTCCTTTCGAGACCTCGAGAGAAAATTTACCCTGTATAATGCAAAACATCAATAGAATAGATATTTTTATACCTATGGTGAGTGAAAGAAAACGCAAACCATAAACCTCCTAATTGCAAAGTATTTCTAGCTTACTAAATACTTCTCCTGTGATAATCACTGCAAGTAATTTATACTTCAAAATTTTTATTATGACGATTAAATTAAGTTACGTTTAAATAAATTGCTGCAAAAATACTTATGCATCAATTCATAAGTATGAAATCTACAAAATTTTTCGATTTCTTTTACCTTCGATAGAAGTAAGACACTTACGGAAAGATGTTTCAATGGCAGTATGTTAAATGAAACAAGGCAGTACAATTGTATAATTGAATTAATAGATTGAGATTCTCATCTTATGTATTAATTATATACATATAAAAATTTACGTATTTCTAAATTCATGTTGAAATGAATTTATGGTGACGGCTATATTGTACAGCATAACTGCTTGGAGCTTGCTTTTTATATTTGATATATAATTGATGCAATAAATAAATAAAACAATATTTATCGAATAAACTCTATTTTGGTTTAACATAACACTAACTAAATATCTAGTTATAGTGTTCTGATGCTTGGATGAATCAATTTCAAATAATTTATTGTGGATTAAGGTAAAAATAAATCAATTTTAATATACATAAAAATTTGTATTCAAAAATCTTAACAATTATTTTCTAGACTATTAACATCACATCACATCTCATGTTATTCATTCAATTATTCATGGATCCTCTTGGGATCGCTAGTTTTATATGGTAAACCGCAGTACTGGCATTGTAAAATTTTTAATGCAGTAAGCACTTTTCTACAAACAATATGTGTACACGGTAGTTTATATAGTACACTATTCGTGCAACATGTACAACTTTTTGGTATTTGGGATGCTTCACAAGTTTCCGGTGTACCGAATCGTTTGAGACCCGATAACACAGTTCTAACGTTCAATTCTAAATCGCCATCAATTTCACTACTTGTATTTCCGACATAATTATCCTCAAATTCAATATTATTCCCTGTAGTAAATAATTTTGTGGATTTACTATATTTTGTTCGTTTATATTCTATTAAATCTACGGACGGTTTTTCACAAGTTAACAAAACTGGTAGTTTATGTTGACTTTGTGTTAGAGTCTGTGGTATTTTTCGTTTCAATGTAAAGTTTGATTTCACTTTCATAATCGCTGTATTATCACCAAACTTCTTATCGTCTGAACTAATTTCTGCGATGTCCAGTATTTTATTATGCCCCTGGAGTTGCACTCTTTTGCGACCTAATGTTCTTGGTAATCGTTTAATTTCATCCACGTTACTATTTTCTATTAGGAATTTGTCTATTCTCATTTTAAGAGCTGTCGCTACTGCGGGCTTACAAGTATTTCCGAATGGAATACCAGTGAATGGATCCGACGGTGAGCGTCCCCAGATAGCTTCGTTTTGCTCATGCCGTTCCAAAGTGAATTGATCTATGATCTTGCCACTAGGCAGCATAATTGGTTGCACCATTATCTCATATGTGATGGGATCTAGGAAATCTTCGGGTATTTCCAACGAGCATGTACTTTTCTTCCTGAAACAATTAGATTTTTCACATACAATGTGCACTAGGGTGGTCCTTAAAACAGAAATGTACGAATTTCAATTATTCCACCCCCTAATTTGATAGAAAATAGGAAAACCAAACATTTTTAGCCAAGCTTGAACCCTCTCTCTCAATTAGAAGGGGTGTCTGTAAAGACAAACATTTTATCATTTGAATAACATTGGATTTGTACACTTTTCCATTGATAATTTCTTACAGCGCCTGATGCATGGTTGGAAAATCGCACATCCACACAAATCTGTTCTATATCGATATAAATGCATGAGAGAAAAACAGGAGACCACTAAACTTCGTTCCAAAACCACAAATTGCCACCTAGCCGGAACACAAAATCGAAAATCTTGATAAAAATAAAGAATCGTGCATAAACTATTACTCCATTGGCTTCAATCACTTTATTTTCAGGTAAATTCCAAATTTCAAATCTCATACTTTCATTGAACATAATTTTTTTTTCATTGATAATACCACGCTTATAGATGCGAGGTGAACATTAGAGGTCCATAATTTATTTTCCAGTATGTAAGTCGACACAAGAGAGATTTCTGCAGTTTTGGAGTTTTCAACCATTTATGAGACTTGATTTGTGTACTAAAAATGAATTTCGATGAATAATAAATCAAACAGTCGACAAGACTGAGAACAAAGTGATTGAAGTCAATAGAGCAATAGTTTGTACAGGATTCTTTTTTTTTTACAAAATTTTTTGATTTTATGTTCCAGGTAGATGAAAATTCATGGTTTTGTGACGAAGTTTAGGGGTTTCCTGTTTTTTTTCTCATGCAGTTATATCGATATACCAAAAATCTGTGTGGATATGCGATTTCTCAACCATTCATCAGGCGCCGTGAAAAAATTATCAGCGAAAAAGTGGACAAATTCATCGTTATTTGAATGAGAAAATATTCGTCTCTACAGGCACCCTGTCTCATTGAGATAGAGGGTTCAAATTTGGCTGAAAATTTTTTGTGTGTTTTATTTCCTATCAAATCAGAGAGTGGAATAAGTGAAATTCGTACTTCGCTGTTTTAACGACAATTCGTATTGTGCAGAAGACCTACTTACAACGTATCGATATCGTCATCTGAAAACTGAGGCTCTGTAATCGTCTTTGCTGTTAATATGCAGGGACTGTGCTCTTCAGACCACAAAGCATTGACTCCAGCGATCACATCTCTTCCACAACACCGTGAGACCCTCCCCCAGACTTCTATTCTCCCGATAGCTGGTACTGAGTTTTCTGTCTTGACTATACATAATCTTAAATTAGTTGCCTTATTTACGGCTTGCTGATCATTAATCTTTATATATCGTTGCAAGAATCCAGGAGGTACGGAGGTCAAAGTCTCGTTTATATCTCTTCTGTAGAAAATGACTCCAGTCTCATTATTGGTCAAATATGCATTTGACAGAGTTGCGTATGGTACGCTAGGGTCAGTAGTTGATTTGGCTAACAACTGAAATCCCGAAGACTTTTGGGAGCCGACTGTAGGCCAAATTATCACACGACTGATTTGTACGTTACAAATAAACGTTAGATCGATGTTTATCGGAGGTTTTATACAAGAATAAGCCAAGAAACCGTTTGACGATTTAGAAACAAGATTCGATACGTCGTATCCTTCGGTACTGATGGTGCTGCAGGTGGCTTCTGGTCTCAGACATGGATGGCAGAAGTTTAGCAGCATTTTATGTTGGTATTGTAACAAATGAGCCTAACATGTTCAGGATAGTAGTACTTTTTCGTACATTTGACACTTTCAAAGCATGCAAGTAAATATGGATTACTCTTGTCAGTTATTCGCGCATTTATCGAACAGGTTAGCTTAGGGTTAGATTAGGTTAGTTTATGTAAATATGAAATAATCCATATATATTTCAATATAAAATAACTAATACACTTCGCGAATAAGTAGCAATGGAAGTATTGTAGCCGATCACAATTGTCAATCGAGTATTTTTACAATTATGTATACACTAGTGAGGTCAGCAGTCAGACATTAATGCAAGTGGGCCTGCCGCCTGGTTCTGATGCCACTAGCAGTCTGCGAGTTTTCCTTGTTTCTTTCTCGCACCTGTGGGCGCGTGAATACAGCTATCTCTCTCTGACACAAGCTGTCGAGTCTAGACCTATTTCAAGCCACCTCGATTGAAAATTTGAAATAAATAAATTATTGTTCACGTAGTATTACAATTTTTTATTTTTTTATTTTGTTCAAATGAAAATATAAAGATGTTGTTTGCCGTTTGATATAATTTCTTTTAGCTTGTATTGATATAATTTCAGAGAAAACCAATAATATTCGATGAATTTCATTTTTAGATACCAAATTTTGTTATTTCGAGCCATTTCTTCTTTTACTTTCTAAACGATGAGAAGAAAAAGTGTTCTATGTGCTCATAACAATAGAACTGTACTTATTTCTGTACTTATTTCTTATACTATATTATCGGTTCACCCCGAAATCACAGTGTTTCAGAATATTCCCGGCTCCAAATTCCAGAAAGTCTTGATGAATGGTGGGATCTTCAACCACTGTTTCTTCAGTAGACTTGCAGTTATACAAACCTGAAATAATTCTGAATAATGTCTAAAAATACGAACAATCTGCAATTGCGGAGTAACTGAGTCGATAAAATATCTTTTCAAATTATACCAGTAATTTGTAAACAAATTATTTCCAAGGTGTGTATATCCCTTTAAATGACCAATGAACATTTTCCATCAGAATATGTCCAAAAAGAATAAATTTTAATCAAAATACTTTTTTTGCTGCATGTTTTTTTTTTCAAAAGTAACATCAACTTGTAGTTGTTTTTTTTTTCCAAAATCCCATTTTTTTTTTCAAAAATGCATTGCAATTTTTCATGAATATTCTTTGAGTAAGAACACTTTTTCTTTTATAAAAGTCAAAAGATCGAATGACTCTCATTAGATGTTAGGCCTGTGTTCATAAATGAATCTTTATATTGTTCCAACGAAATATCTCGAATACGTTCAAATAGCTAAAAAAAATTTCAGCTCACTAAAAAAACTTGTTTAAAATTCGGCTTATTAAATAGAATTGAAGACAAAGGATCACCACTCATAAATCTTTTTTGGGTACACCAGATTTCCAGATAACGAGAGTTTGAATGATTTCAAAGATGTCAAACGATATCTAATAACTTTGAATTTATTTATTTTACATAATTACGCACTATACTATTCTACGATTGTATCGTATTATCAGTTTACAGTAAACCGACTTGCTTTCAAAAACCTGATAAATAATTATACACATAACGAAATAAAATATTCGCAATATGAAAATCATCTGCTTCTGCCGTTGCCCCGACTATAGAATAATTCTTCTTAGAATCGACATGCTTTCTGACAAGTAATCTCTCTCCTTTTATCAATCTTTATATTCGGGAAAATACATGTTGACCTTAGTGGGGTCTATCTCTGTTCTTCTTTCCAATACGTGCACCTTTTTTAGCGCCCGATATTATATTCTTGAATCTTCCTACATTTTTATTCTTCTTGCTGTAAAAATACATACATTTTAGCCGTATCCCCAATATATCCAACAATCCCGAATATATACATAGATTAATTCGATTATTTTATTAATTCCGGCAGTAAATTTTGTAATAGCAATGCATCCATACTAACCGTTTATTCAAAGCAGATCGTGTCAGAGGCACATAAGCATAAGGATCCGGTTTTCCTGTCTTCTTAACATCACCTTTTGCTTTCTTTGCAGAGTATTCACTGCCAAGATTGTTCTTCAATGTATTCGCAGCGATTGGCCTATGAATACCGGATCCACCAGCTGAAATAATAATCATTTTTTATACCCGTTAATACAGATGATGGCAATCATATTACGATAAAAAATACAGTACTCAAGTTTTTGCTATTAGATTTCACAATATTTTTAAGTCTGTACTATTTCATTGAAGTGAAATAAACAATATAGGGAGGTATATAAAAATAATACCTTGATACTTCATTGCGGGGCGACCACCTGTACGTATACTTGTAGCATCCGAGCCTGCGCTAAGTCTTCGTTTCCGGCCAGTCTTCACTGCTGATACTGTTGATTTTGTATCTTCGTTATCTAAATTAAACAAAAAAACAGGACTTTAATAGAATCGTTTAACGATTTTGTGGATGGTACAACCCCACTACGCAATTCTTACCAGTCTCGTTTTCTGAGTCAGTACCAATAAAAGGCAATTTTTTTCGCTTTTTTTCACTTTTCTCAGTGTCACTATCATCACCATCATCTTTAATGATCAAACGCCCATCTTTGGCTAGTTTGAAGCCATGATCCTTGGTCTTTTCTTTGGATAGAGTTGAAACAAAGGCTCCAGGTTTTGTGGCTACAGTAAGAGTAAAATTTTCTTGATTACACAGAAGCAATAGCTACAAGTGATTAGGATATCGATATAAGTTGTGAATAAATTTTTGAAATTTAATATACCTATATTATGATTATTTCTTACAGGCAGTAACAATTTTAATCCCATTTTATAATACAGAACATAAAACGTACCGGTAATATTCTTAGCTGCACCAGCATCAACAAAGTCCACAATATTTTCTTCGTTTTCTTGAATCCATGCTTTTCTTCTTGGCTTCTGTTTCTGAGCTTTAGCATTCTCGCCCGTTTCCATATCTTCGATATCATCATCGCTGTCTGCCAAAATTTCTTCGACACTAAAACAGATGAAATGGCTTTGATATAGATATTTAATTTTGACTAAAAAGAATAACAGCAGCTAAAAATATTAATACCCAATACGTATTTTATGTTGATTAGTTGAAATCAAATCCGGTAGAATGTGAATAACGTAATATACATGCGCAATGGTTTCCTACACTGCCCTAAAAAATGTACAAAGGTTTCATCTATTGCGACTTACGTTTTTGGTCTAGCTTTAACATTAAACTCCTCCTCATCCTCCCTATCTTGCGTTGTATCTCCAAGTTTCCTTTGTTGCTTCATTTTCTGCTTTCTCGCTTGTATTTTTCTTAGGTTTCTTATTCGTTTATGCATAACTTTATCCGACGATGGAACCATTTCCGTTATTAAATCAGCCCCGTATTTCCTAATGAGTTTCATGAGCACGTCACGAAACTTCAGGCGAAAATGTCTCCTACAATCCTCCGTCATATCGCAAAGAGCTTTCACCTAAAATATGCATGAACATTTGTCAAGCACCAATTATACACGATTCATTTTTGTCTAGTACTATAAAAAAAAGAAAAGAACTTTATATGATGTAATCATTAACTTACAATGCTGGGTAACATAGGTGCGACTGTAGGCGAAGGCATAATAGAGAGATGAACCTTGATGTAAGAAATTGCTGATAACGCTATTTCTCGAGTAGGTGAAGTTACCAAAATGCAAGCATGTTCTAGAATTTGTTTCACCGTATCCAAACCCAATGAACCTTTAGAAAATTTTTGGACTCATTATGATTTTTATACATAATACGTTATTTCAAATATTATACGAATTTCCGACTTCATAGCGTAGATTTCAATTTCATAAGCTAAATGATTCAATAAACAAACATTCCTCACCATTGAAATTGTACGTAACAGAGGCAAGTGCAAGCAAAGTAGCGCTACAAAGTGATGGACTTCCAGCAAGACCTGCTATCAACATTTCAATGTATTTCTCGATACTTTGTGTGTTTTGAAGTAGCTGCTCGGCAATGGTGTTTAGTAAACGATACGCAGATGCTCGACATTTTTCATTTACTTCCTTAATGCATAGTACCGCTTCTGGGACTATGGATTTTAATAGTTTTGTCTGCTCGAGCTGGGGCTGTGATTTCACAAGATGTTCCAAACATCGAAGTCGAGCCTGAATATGTACAGATTTAGATAGAAGATTGTGTCACAGCTAATTTCTCGTTCATATCAACATTGAGTATACTTATCGGATAAAAATTGAACCTTGCATATCATAAATACACATGACTTGATACAACTCGTTTTGAATTTGCTTATTCTAAATCACTAAATATCAATGGAATAATACGATTCTTAAACCATGATTCGAAACGTGTATTAAGGTTTTTGTTTTTTAAATATACCAACGATTTAAGTCGTTATCAATATCAAAGAATTGCTAAGAATACAGACCCCTTTGCTACTTGCAGCAGTAGAAGATAGAGAGTTCAACAAGACTTTTTGAATAGCAAGTCTGTTCTGTTGGACGAATTCTTTACAAGCCTCTTTTTCACTGCTGCATATTTCTTCTAAGAATCTGAAATATTGTCATAATTTACCGAGTAAGATTACTTGAATGGAATAAATAGAAAATGAGATAAACAAGCTTTTTCGCAAACAAGCTTTTTTGCAAACAACTTATAACGGAATTTTTTCAGTAATCAATAGGCTTCATGTTTCGGTTTTAAGTAAATGATCTACCAAATAAGACTATAAAAATGTTACCTATATGCTTTCTTCTGCTCTTTCGGATTTTTTGTATCTGATAACACGGGAACAAATTCTTTGTAAACAGCGAGAAGTCTTTCACCATCTGTATGACATGCTAATACTCTAATTAAATCCAAGATACTCTCTTTCACGAAACTTTCAGTATCAGATGATTGTAGTCTTTCTAGAGCACGATCGAACAGTTCGGCTGCTAATTCTTTACTACTTATTGTCAGGTACATCTGTAATAATGTAATACACATTAGAGAAGATTTAGATAATTGAAATTGTAACTACATAAAAGCATTGTAAAATTGCTTATAAGTTAAGTCGATCAAATTCTGAGATCGGGAACTCACAAAATATTCGATCGAAAGGAAAAATACAGAGCCAGATTTATGATTCATTCTAATATTATGACTTTGGGGCTTACCTTAATAGTTTCCAAAGCTGCAAGCCGTTGTCCTTCTTCATCAGAGCCATTCGGTTTATTTGTATAGAGATTGAACAGTAGTGGAAGAAAATTCTTGGCAAACTTAGCCAATTCTGCAATGTCCTCTTCATTACTATTCTCGGTTGCTCTTGTTATAAGTTTTCGCAATGAAGACATAACTGATAATCTGAGATCTTTTCTCTCACTTATAGCAGTACCCAAAATTCTAGCGATGTTCTGCGGATACAAATACGTATCATCCATCATTGAAGATTATCAATTTACAAAATAATCATTCAATCAATAATCGAATGCATGTCGAACTTCGTAGAGTTACAAAACAATGAAAGACGTGTACATATTTAGGCAGCTGCTGTATGCAACCATATAACTTTTACAACTTTTACCTTGAAACTATCCTTTGTATCGTCAGGATTGTTACAAAAATTGGGAAGCAAAGCCCAAATCTGAGATGTGAGTAGCTGGTAACTATGGGCACCGATTCCATCATTCTGGGACTTCAAAGCAATTGATTTCTGTCTGAATACATGTGAAAGATAATTAGTTCCGTAATTAAGCGTATGTATTTTGATTAATAATTGTGGGTATAAATACTTACTCGCACATAGTAGCTAGCGGTAATAACGATTTTACAAAGTATGAAAGCGGGGCTTCACTAATATGTTCTTTCAACGTTGGTAAAAGCCAGCTTCTGTTCAAATCAACGCTTTTTTCCGAAGTCTAAAAAATTTAAAAACATAATATTTAATGATCCAAGTGAATTGCAATTAGATATGTAATAATCAAGAAATCATGTGTAATGTTACACGTATGTACATAACTTGCATGGATGTTATACCTGTAACGGAATTGTGTTCAGGACCACTTCAGGGCCCATTGATTTGATAGCAGATCCAACGGCAAACTCAACTTCCGCATTGTACGTAAATTTATAAGAATCCCTTAGCTCTGCCAACGCCACCAATATTCCTACCAATTGATCCTTACAAGTTTTTCCAGCAATCTGTGAGTACAAAGAAAAAATGGAATGCAAATTTTTCATTTTTTGACTATTCTGTCCATGATATTCAGTTTATTTCGTTGCAGGACTTTATCCTTACCTGGAAAATAACTGCGAGCAAATGAAGAACGTGATGCCATGCGGAGTGATATTGATACTTCATACCTTGCTGTACTAGTTGAATTGTTTTAGATATCGTAGATCTGTATCTATTTTAACAAATTCATAAATAACAATGAAAAATTTATTAATTATCGAAAATTTATCATTCTGAAGAAATGGGTGTCAGAATGCTTTTGAAATTGAAAGATGGTCAATTTTCTGATGAACCATCAGCTCAAATTGTTTCACGAATCCCAAAATAAAGTCAATTTTTATCGTGAAGTCGATACTTACTTCTTTTCATTCTGCTCAGACTCACAAAGCGGTCCTGCACAGACCTGCAGAAGTGTTTTGATGGTATGTGATGCGCTTGTTAATACTTCGGATCTTTCAGACAACCAAAGATCTGTACACTTTTCTAGGATTCTAGGTAAATTGGCTGCACAAAGAGGCAGAGAATTTCTGGAGGACAAAAACGATATTCAGTTAAACAGAGTGAAACCGGGACTAGTAATTTTTGGTCTAGAAAAGAGGGATAACTCACGCTACGAGATTACAATGTGCCTCTTGCATTACAGCTAGCCAGGCTAAAGTGGGTTGCGTATCTCCTGGCGCTGGCTGATAATCGTAAAGAGCGTTAATTATCTGGGCATTTAGAGTAGAAGGTAAAGTTGCCTCCGAAGGTCTTGATACAAATAAACTGTGAAACGTTTGCAGGCAACAAGATGTGACGAGCACGTTGTTCAGCGTCATAATTTTAAGTAATCCCTCACAAACAGTCTGCAATGAAAAATACAGTTTAACAACTAAATAAACTCTATTTTCAAGCTCGATTATTTGAAAGATTGAATTCACACCTTGACATGGGATTTCGGTAGCTGATGTAAGACTTCTCTTAGCATCGTCAGAATGTGTAAGGTTGTTGTTATTCCACCTGGTTGTCCAGCCATTTCTAGTTGGGCAAGACAATGTCTCGCTACTTGTGGTGCCGCTGGATGATATGCAGGTGGATTTTCAACTTTCATTATATCACTGCCTAGAAATTGTTTAATATGATAGTTGTGTAAGAAATGATAATCAAAATACCTATATAAATAAAATAGCTTCTTTTCAAACGAGTATACAAAATTTTAGGACAAATTCGCCACTTCCATGATATGCTATCCGGATTGGAAATATT
Source organism: Macrophya alboannulata (assembly GCA_949628255.1). Classification (NCBI taxonomy): domain Eukaryota; kingdom Metazoa; phylum Arthropoda; class Insecta; order Hymenoptera; family Tenthredinidae; genus Macrophya; species Macrophya alboannulata. The sequence goes on from OX451207.1 coordinate 17,413,774, forward strand.
CATTCTACAGTAGAAGGTGATAATTTGTGAGAACACTTCATACTGTTTCGTATTTTTACCTTTCAGAATCGAACATATCGCATGTTGCGCTGCCTTTCGTACTTTTGGCTTCGAGTGGATGGTGAATGCTAGTACTGCATCCAGTACTCGCGTAGTTGATGAACACGACCATACTGCTATCTCCTGAGATCTCAATAATATAGAAAGACAACCGATGCACTGCAACATTGATTGAAAGTAGATTAGTAAAATCACATATCAGACTCACTAAATATAAAGTTAAAAAATCTTCAACAGCAGCAAATCCAAACAGTTCAACTTCTACAATATGATTTGTAATTGATCATTAAGTTGTTATACTATCAGTGTTCAAGTCATTCAATCTGCTTTGGTAAGCTGAACAACCTCCAGGGTGTCTATGGAGTTTAAATTTACGAATTTTGAAACTATTTCAGGATTTCCACTCATTTTTTAAAATATTTAAGACCATTTGAAATGTCTTGAGTACGTACTGAAGTTTGGATTGTGGAGTCACCGAATATCGTTCAAAAATAAAGTATAAATTCTATATCAAAAGAAATTCAAACCCATAGAAGAATTCTGAATTTTCTACCATTCCAAGACCTTGAAGAAACTAAGTTATCCTCGAGATAGTTAACATTGCTCATTACTATTTGGGTCTGCTATTGTCAGATTTATCATTATGTCAACTATCCAATACTGTTTCAACATACTGTTCGTACGATGAGGAAATTTTCGCTAGTAGCATATTTTGTTAATACTTGAAGAAATGTTTGACTAGCTTGACTGAACTGCAGCCTAAGCACGTTTGTCGGTACTGTCTTCAAACCCATTCCCAATAGCGAGATCACAGCTGCAACTGACTCCTCCGTCTCTGTTGCTTCTAGCGTTGTCATCTGTTAAAGTACGTCATTCTTATTAATAGAAGTCTCATACATGATAGGAGTAGTGTTTGGGTTCAACTTTGTTATCAGAACTTCGTATTACATTTACATTCAATGTAAAGTGATTCGATTAATCAATGTTTCTGCTCTTTATTTCATAGTTTGTGGATATCGAGTGAGTTTAACTGATATTAGGATGTAATATTCTACTAGAAATATACCAGATCTTGAAGCTATCTCTTTATAAATTTACCAAAGCTGCGTAATATTCAGTAGAAGATTCTGTTCCTCCATTCTGTTTGATGACTTCGGTAACTGCCGCTAAAACTGCTAACATTTCTTTATGTATGGCTGAACTTGGTTGGAAGCCACTCAAGAATCTGCAAAGAAATCAATTTTTGAGCAAAAAAATTGACAAACTAATGTACATATGTTAACAAGGATTTCCGTTTTAGAATCTAGATTAGGGTGGTTGTTAAAATGGCCATGTACGAATATCAATGATTCCACCCCCTGATTTGATAGGAAATGAAAGGAACAAAAAATGTTGAGCCTGTATAGACAAATATTTTCTCATTTAAATAGCATTGGATTTGTCCACTTTTCCATTGATAAGTTTTACAGTATGTTTACGCATATTGAAAAAAAAAAAACACTTGTGATTTACCTGCCAAAAGAAATGTTTGAACAGCTACTCCAATCACTGGCGAATGTGTCAAAAGTTTTGAAGGTAGTTGCTTCAGTTCCTACATCATCATCTACATCAATCTTTTGGATATTGACATGTGCTCCTTGTATGGCATCGTGTTTATGAAGGGCATCAGAGGTTAGGCCATTGGAAGCTGCAGAATAAATTTTGTAAATCCGCTTTCAAGGCAATAAAAGAATAACTTAAGACGGGTATGAATGGGTTGCGTGAATAAACGAAGTGTCGATAAACTGTTTTGAGATAGGTATGTGTCATACCGCTATAACTGTATTTACACAAATTTGGAATGTTTTTTTCCGAAATGAATCGTGAGAATTAATGCTTTGAAGTTTAAACTATTTCGACAGAAGCTGAGGAAATTTTAATTCATGTAAAAAGTTGATTAATTATTACTGTAAGTGTATAATTTTGAAAAATCTCACCGAAATTTTCTTGGAAGAATCTGGTTCGCGCTTGGTCCCGATGTTTCTTAGTTTCAGGGTTAGAACTGGAACTTTGGCCCTTCGCCCATCTTTTGGCATTCTTACGACTCCCCAATCTCGGTTTAATCTTGCCCATTTTGTACTTATTATTTATTGTTTATAGCTAATTTCACGATTATTAACAGCGTGAGTTAAGAATATGATCGAATTTTTTGAGGTTATATATCGGACGTCGGAACGGACACATGGGGACAATTTTATGAAACTAACCTCTGAAGTTTATCGCGATCATTGGATAAAAAATACATACAGACAAGCGCGCGCTTGTGAATTTTGTCGCACCAGCTGGTCGAAAATCCATCGTACGCTATCGCCCTCTTGTTATCAAAATCAGCAATATTTGATGAAATCGTTTCCACCGTCCGTTCAAATCGGTGGCCTTCATTTTACGTAACTTGCAACACGAAGGGAGATGTATGTTATTGGTCAGATTCAACAGAACCGACCAGTAGCATAGCTTTGTGTGGATCTGTGTCGCTTGTCGAAAATTTTAATAATTCAAATTCAAATACTTCCGTCTGTTTTCGAACTCAAGAGCATCGAATACAGAAATTGATTCGTAAATGCTTGCGGCAAACGAAATAGCAGCTATTAGCAAGTTCTTTGCAAAATTCGCGCGCCTTTCCCGGCGTAGTTCAATTCCTTACAAACTTTCTGCTGGCACATACTAACATAGAACCTACGAGGTTCCGATAGCCGAATACAGAAAGAAAAAAAAACCTTTGTGCTACGCAGAAACCAGCAAAAAGGCGGCGCAAAATGTAAAGTTTAATGAAAAAAACGGAAGAATTCGATATCCGATAATTTGGTAAATAATGGTCTGCAGAACTTAATTGAAGACAGGTTAGGGATCGTAATAGTTTCGTGGTTGTGAGTTAACCTGTAATTTGACAGGCACCGAAATGCCTAAATACGAGCAAGCATTTCGTGATGTCTGCTCACTTGCAGATTCTAAAAAAATTATGGATCGAAAGGTATTTTCCAAATTTTAAATACTTGTTACAATAATGAAGTTGAATCCGACGAATGGGATATTCATTTACATGTTTTCCAAAAACTACGGGGAGGGTAATATTTAGAGATTGATCAATCAGTTTATACTTAAAAGCATTAAACCGATTAACGTATGAACCTGTTCATTGACTTGTTGAAAAATTATTTCATCAAGATACCTATCGTCAAGAATCATGAATTCAAATAATCATGTCGATGTAGGATGTTCGATTGAATAAATTGAAATTTGTCAAATTGTTTACTTCAAATTGGGAAAAAATGAATAATAATAAGTTCGAATACGGTTATGATAAGATCATTCCACATTTGCATATTATGTGTTAAACCTGTTCATACATAATTGCTCTTCTAACTAGTGAATGTGGTTAATTTTGACCCTACAGAAATGTATTACAACATTGAAAGAGTTATTAGATAGCACGGAAGCTATTGGAGAACTTAATGCAAACTCAAGGACAAAAAAAGGATCGGGAACCAATTGGACTGCTATCATGCATTCTGTACACAAAGTATTAATAAATGTGAGTATTTGGAAATTAAATACCTCGTCTGTATAAAAATATTGTAAAGTATATGTTTATTTGTTTGCTTGGAATGTTCAGTTGCAACGGGTTGCAGAGAAGAAAATGCGATTGCCCGACTTCGCTAGACTATAATGTAAATTAACTGAATAAATTTATTCAGATAAGATATTATTATTTATTTATATACAACATATTTCTGATTTTGTTGTACAGGTAGCAGACAAATCATTGCCCGTAGTTGAAAGGAAAGCTTCAGCTTCAACGGCAAAATCATCACGTGCTAAAGATAACAAAGACTCAGTGAATAGGAGTAATTGCTCAATGACTATGTTGGATACAATTAAGAAAGCGAACAGTTCAGAAATACTCCTAAATTGTGATGATCTAGTGTCGCTAGTCCTTCAAATTTTTTCATCAAGCAAATACGTTGATTATCAAAAAACGTATCTCAATATTTTGATAAACCAAATACTTACCGTTAAACAATATCAGACTGATATGGAATCTGATCATTGGAAAGAATTGTTGAAGCTTTCCATCTCGTTGTATGAAACAGTTCATCCCTATATTGATAAAAATTTAATTTTGGAAGCCATCTGTAAGATAGTACAACACGGCTGCACACAGTCTCATCTTACTCTATATTTGAAGAAGATTTTCCCACTCTTAGGTGATACATAAATACAACATATTGATCTATTATTAAAGGACCCCGTATTTGTCCTCATGTAAAAGCGGTTTCAATCTAATTCCATCAAACTGAAGTATGTTGCATTTCAAACCATGCTGAATAAAAGTCTCCATGGAATTTGACTGAAAGTGCTTCTACATAAGGACAGAAGCGGGATCCTTTATGTTGAACTAATTCGAGTGTCTTTCATTGTATGACAGAACAGCTATGACACATTTGAGCTCAACTCCGTCTAGCTCCAGGTCTCACAGATGATGATTTCCTTAATTTTCATCATATTCCATTACTACTGACAGTTTTAAAGGTATTATTTATAGAAGCGTACTTTTAAAGTTATTTTCATGAAGATTTTTGGGAATACTTTAGAGGGACAGAAGTGGATCTACAATGTCGAGCACCTGTCTTACAGTTTCGGATTCTTGTAACTTTTACGCAATATATGTAATTTCCCAAAATCGATTAGCAAAATGCAGCGAAATTGAGCTCAAATGTACTCTATTTATATACACATAATGTCATGCATTACTATAAACCAATAAATGTCTCAATTTTCCAGTCAAAGTCTTCAATGATGCCAAATCTGATCGTAGAAATCTTTCCGAAAATACTTTCAACCTAGCAAATGCTGTATGTCAAGCAGTTGGTCCAGAGAGTAGAGCTGCTCTTTGTGAGTTTGGAGAGACTGTCTTACGAACTGCAGTTGATTTGAATAGTAGCTGTGCTAAATACGATTGGATCCTACTGATAGTCCGAGCTCACCATCCTGGAGGTGTAACAAAGAATCATGATGCTTTCTATGCTTGTGATTCGGGAGAGTGGGACGACATTTTGCGATTAATTTATTGTATGATTATAAACGATCTCAAATCAGAATTTGCGTCCGATAGCTTTGTCCAACTTGCGTCCGAAGGTAATATTCATATTATTTATTTAAATTTTAATTCATTATGGAAGTTACTATAATGAATATTTCTCCATACATTGTATTAACCATATAATCGATTTACAGTCTCTTGGCAATTAAAAGATGATGATACATGCATTGACGATAATATACGTTTGGATGAGAGCTCGTATGAACGACCTTTAAAACGCAGGCGAACTGTGATAGGTATTCAAGGCATGATCGATGTTCTAACAGTTACTCCACTCAAGGAATTCAAACTTTCAATACAAATACTGATTTCATTGATGACACAATATCCCAAGTCTATAAACGAAAGTAATTTTCATACTCTTATGGAATATTTAATCGATTATCTAAATACAGAGACTAAATGCAGAGATGAAGATATTATGGATCAGTTATGGGAATTAGGAAGAGTCATGCTACAACTTGAAACCAAAATTTCAAGCAATTTGATCGGTAATAATGGAATAAAATTGGCTTGGGAAAAAATGTGGAGCATCACCTTGAGGTAAATATTAAAGTTATTCTGTAGAGAATTATATTAAGCTATATTCATTAGTGTGCGCCAAATAGAACGACTATTTTTTTTTTTTTTTCAAAAGTTACTCCTTAAAATTTGTTCTGCATGATCAAATAACGAGCCTCAAAAAAAAATCAGCTCTTAATATTGATATTTAGAGGTCGCTCATCGTTATTTCTTATTTTCCATTTAAAATCCATGAGAAATGTTCTGGTGGCACTTTTTGATTTCTATATCTCAATATCTAATTTACTCAGAAACATTGTGTATAGCTACTTTTTTTCAAAATTGAACGCTCTGCCAAAAAGGTCTGTTGGTCTTTTTTCAATCGAACTGTTTCCAAGTCAATGGTTAAAGTTAAAATTCTGTTACGTTTTTTTCGCTTATATTTCCTATTTTTTAATGTTCTTAGAAATAAAGTGAGATATTCTTTCCATGAATAATGTGGAAACAGTCAGTTCCATTGGAAGAGACCAAGATACCATTTTTGTAGAGCGTTCAATCTTGGACAAAAGTAGCTATGCAGAATATTTCTAAGTAGATTCGTTCTTGAGATATAAAAATTGAAAAGTACCACAAAAACATTTGCAATTTATTTTAAATGGAAAATAAAAAATATCGAAGAGCGACCTCTAAATATTAATATTTGGAGCTGAGTTTTTCTTATGCACGTGATTCGATCATAAAGAACAAGTTTTCAGAGTAGCTTTTGAAAAAGAAAAAAAGTCGGTTCATCTGGCCCATCCTAATATGCATGCTTGTAACATCTGTAAAGTGTACCAGCTGAGCGTACCCATTCATTGCATATTCGTTTCAGGTCAGTGAGCACAAACAAGTACGAGGAACGAGTTCACAAACTGTTACAGTCTCTTATAAGCCATAAAAAAGTGATAGACTCTAATGCTTTTCTAAACTTGTATCTTAAAGATATTGTTAGATGGTCCAAATCGAGTGTCCATACTCTGTTGATTTTTTGTAAGCACAATATAATACAAGATTGTGTAGGACCGACAACTCAGGAAATTGGCTTCACATGGAATAATCATGTCCCAGTGAAAGTACGTCTTTTAAAATGGGTGTTAGCTGTTCCCCAAGATGAATGGAGTGCTCAGTTCCCTATCGAAGATGTTTGCGAATTGCTAGTAGGATTAACGCTGAAATCTTGGTACAATATTGATAAAAGCAATATTGGGAATACCTTACAGCAATCCAGGCCAGACAAGTCAGATACTGAATCGGATAATGATGATTCCTTAAGTTACAAAAATCTGCGATATGACCTTACAGATATAGAAAGTACTCACTTAATGACAGAATTTGAAGGTAGTTTATGCAACGAAGCTAATGCCAATAATATTTCGCACTGCAATACCGTAAAAGATAATGTTTTGTATGTCAAAGAAAATCGTGATTTGCTGATCAAGAATTTGATTGAGAAAAACACTGTAATCAGCGAAACTGAACCAAAAGATTTTCTCATTATACAGACGACAGTAATTGCAAAAGTATTCTCAAACTTCAAACAGTTGAATATAGCTCCGGAAAATATCAATGGTTCATTTGGTAGTATTGTTAAAAATTCGTTACAAGATATATCACTATCGGTAGACGAAATTGTAAAATCTAAGAAGAAACTGAAAGGAAATCATCTTATGAACATTATGGAAGCACTGTATCTGTTCTATAAAACACCATATGACAATGATATAGCTGATATTATCAGATCAGCAACCGAGCTCAGTATGTTGAAGAACATCTTGCAACTAACAGATATTGATTATCTCCATAAAGCAGATGGCGAATTGGAAATGACTGCTAGCAACACGAGTGTTGCATATATTAAAAATATAGACGATTTGTCGGATAGGCACAGACTTTCCAAATCAAAGGATCAATTTCAGAAAACTGATTCCACATCAGATATAAATAATGTGAGAATGAAAGCTTGTACAATATTAGCTACATTCTGTGGTATGGTGAATGGCAGAGCCATGTCTGATATACAACAAAGTTTACAGATAACTCTTCTAAATCCGAGAAATTATGATCTAACACAAATATTTGACTTCAGAATGGCTGTAACAGTCTTAGAGTCACTGACCGATTGTGAGGTTTCATCCTTTTCTGAAAATGTTGTTGACAGTTTATTGAAACTTTTACAGCATTTATGCCGCCGGTGGTATAAAGATGGAGAAGCTGCAAGAAATATTCTGGATATTTTGTCTAAAGTATTGGTCCACTTAGACTCCGTTGGTAATGATATACAGCGACAAAATTCACTGCTAATTTTACGCAGGTTTCATCAAACACTTGAAAAAAAGAAATATGGGCCAATGGTTCATATAGCTTTCATCCAATGCCTTGAAACAATTGCGAGAATTGACCCGACTTTTTCTTGGACAAAGTGGCCAAATGCTTCCGATACGACGCAGGGATCACCTGTTGTTCAAGAACTTTTAATGTATATTCAAAGTCCATTTCACATAGTCCGACTAAAAACCGGAAACTGCTTGCATACATTGTTTGCCTCAAAAGATATGAATCTTGAATGGCTGACACAGTTTTTCACTAATCTAAAAGCCATAACAATCAGCTTGTTCCATGTCAAAGGAGAACCCAAGGAGAAAGTAAAAGAAGACGAAAGAAGAAATCGAACTGCCAGTGCTCTGCGTGTAATGGCTGTCGTGATTTCTTGCAGTGCTATTTTTTGTAGCGAAGCATTGCTCTTTATGTTCCAACTTACCGTAGACAAAAATGTTAAATCCGATATTGTGAAAAAGGTTTTAGAAAGAGTGAGCGCGGCCTTAGCAATCGGAAGTTCCAAGTTTTTTGTTGAAAACAATTTAAATTATCTTCTGACATACTGGCTAGAAAGGAAGTATACTTTACATCAGTTTCCTATAGCCTTGGTTCAGTGTAAAACTGAACAGGAATTTTGCCATAAGTATATAAATGTTGTCGTACCTATTCTTATTCAGAAAGGAGACTTGAAAGGTGCACAAGATCTTTGTAACAAACTTGGAATGTCGTTCAAAGATGTCATTGAGGATTGTTTTCCATGCCTTATCTCATGGATATTGCCACATATTTCTGCCAATCCATTGTTACCACCTGCTGGCATTAACGTCACTGATATTCAGCGTGCAACCGATGCCTTCAATAAATTAAACCTGAAGCAAAACGAATTTCAAATGGTTAAAAAAATATCTACGTTACTCGAAAATAATCTAGAGTGCGTTATACTCGCCATGATTAAACGTTTGCACGACAAAGAACATTCCATCCGGTTCTCAGGCATCTCAATTGATTATCCATCCTCTGATCCACCACATTTTAAACACGAAGATATTGAACGAGGTTTCAAATACCTTGAGAATAATATCATTGGAAAGGAAAATTCTTTGCTGTATCTTCTTGCCACTGCGAAACAACATTTACTACAAAAAGTTTTGTTGAATTTAAAATGCAGTATTCATGAAGTAAATTCCGTTGAGCATAAATTGAAGGCTCTGCATCAGTACGTGTATTTTTCTATGATAATATTAAAGAAAATAGACGAGGATTACTTTGACGATATGTCAGCATACGTTGTTAGAGATGTTTGTCACACAATGGTGTATCTTGTGAAGGAAAGTTCAGACTGCATATCTGAAGCAGCATGCAGCTATTTTTATTATCTCCTACAATTAATTCTACCGAAGAGGCATACAGAAATCAAACGTAATCTAAGATTAATAGTGGCCAGTATGATACCAATCGTAAAATCTGGTAAAACAACACGTGCCGGTGATATAATGACATTCCTTATTGCCAAGCAGAATAATGTACTGGGGCAGGCCATTGAAAGGCTGGATTCGTTTCCCATGGACAAAGTTTTTCAACAAGTAAGACAGATACAATGTAATTTGAAGGAAAAAATTGGGAAAAAGCAGAGTTTGGAAAATGAGATTCAACATTTCTTAAATACAAGAGGCGAAAATACAGAATATTGCAGTCCCACAGAACTTGAACATTTACAGAAACAGTTATCGATAAAGAAAATAGAATTAAGAGAAATGTACCAAAGCCTTGAATCCACACACAGATTTTCAGAAGATTGTGCTTCTAGCATCTTGCATCAATTGATTTGTGCCTTGGTAAAGTTGACGACATCCTCTGATCCAGACGTTTCACTGAGAGCGGCGAAATGCTTAGGTGAAATAGGACCGGCTGATTTATCAACGATGATCTTGCAGCCTGAAAGAAATCAGTCAAAACAACTATCAGATGCAATGCTGTTATTCACCTACAAAGTGGTTGTTCTTTTATCAAACCTTTTGATTCATCCTGACGTGCAACTTTGTACCTCAACTTCAAAAGCATTGTACATTATTGCCGCCTCCTTTTGGGGTCAAAAACTGTACATAAAAAAAAATCTCAATGATTTAAATTCTCTGATCGAAGGTTCTGAAGAACCACTGCGAATTGAATACCTCAGACCGTTTATAAATAACTCTAGCCAACTGGGGGATACTAATGCGATTGATAAGACAAAGTTTAATAGTTGCGTCAACAACAATCAAGAATTGTGGATTGGAAAATCAAACACTTCCCACAGTGATTGGATCACGAATATCACATGCAATATTTTGGATTGTTTTAATGGCTCATACTTGAAGAACTTGATACCAGTTTGTCGATCGAACGTATCTTTTTGTGAAAAGATCTTACCATGGATAATCCACTTGGTAGTTCAAACAGAGAAGAAATTGAACACCAAGATATACGAAAACATTAATCTGTTCTTTGATTACCATTTTTCAAACAGCAGAGAGGTTAAAATAAATCTGTCAACGATTGGTTTGCCTAAAAATATCTATTTTAATCACAAGTCAGTACAGTGCATGCTGAACGTTGTGGATTTCATCAGATCTCAGTCTCCAGACAATTGTCAGTTTGAATTAAACTACTTGCATATAGCAAAAGCTGCTCAATATTGTTCAGCTTATTTTTCTTCGGTACTTTACGCTGAACTGTGGTGCGAAAAATTTCTCAGAGAATGCCCAAGAATTGATTCCTCGCCCATCGACTATATTTGTGAAACTGAATCTGAAGACGGAAAAGCTTTGCAAGAAATTCTCAAAGAGGCATGCATAAAAATTGGAGATCCAGATGCTATTTATGGGTGTGGATCATCGTACTTTCAAAACCCTTCTGCAAAAATAGAACATTTAGTTCAGCTTCGCAAATGGGATAAAGTACTGCTTGTTCACGATATAGAACTGTCGCTTGGCAACAAAACTGCTACCAAAGGTAGGCGAAAATTTCATTTAAATCATAGTTTCCGATTGATCAGAAATATACAGGGTGGCCCATTTTAATTTCCCCAGGCCAACATCTCGAGAACTTAGCAGGTAGTGAAAAATGTTTCGGACAGAAGTTGTATGGTTCGGAAGGGAGACATTCGATAATCTTATGGGTTTCGAATTTTTACAGGGTCATATGGGGTTTTTATGAGATAACTGTTGTTTTTTGAATGGGAACCCCTATTTTTTAGTGCAGATTCATGTTCTACACAAACAAATACATTACTTTTGTAGGAAACTTTTTTTTTAAAAGTTCGATTTCTCATCATGAAATAATGAAGTTAATTATAACGTTGCGAAGCTAATGATGTAACAACATTGTTAAAGCGATTAATGAAACTTCAAAATGTCTTGCTATGATAAATCAATAAAAATAAACAACTTTTTACTCCATACTTTTAACCCATAGCATCATCAAATGTCCACTCGGAACCGTACAACTTTTGTCCGAAACATTTGTCACTATTTTGCTTAATTCTAGAGATATTGGCCAAGAGACATTAAAATGGGCCACCCTGCATATTTAATTTAACAATATGACTTATAATAACAAAACGTTCTCATAAATTTCATTAAATGATAGGTTTACTTGATGCACTGCAACATTCTGGTCTTCAATATTTGTTGGGTGCCTTTGTAAAGACCATCGACAAAAGAGAGGAAGATATGGATAGTAATTATCGGTATGAATGTGCCTGGCGTTTGTCTGATTGGAACATACCGACAACTCAAAAAATCATGACTTCGCAACAACATAGTTATGTCGGTGTCCAAAATATAGTCAGCGACGATTATCCGCTATTTCATTATCACGCTCTCAAATCTTTTCATGAATTTGATACGGACGGTTTAACATCCAGTTTGGATAACGCGCGAGTTAGCATTATCCAAACTCTACGTAATATCAGTTTGGGTAAAGAAATTACACAAGTTTATTTATATCAATTAAAAATTTGATGGATCCTGTGTCGTTGAATGAAATTTTTTTCACAGAGAGCTGCAAGACAATTTACCCGGCTTTATCTCAACTCCAAATGCTGCGGGAAATTGAAGAAATATATTTTGCAGAGCCTGATACGTATGATTTAATGATAAAAAAATGGAATAGTCAAGATTCTATTGGAGTAAATGACTTTGAATATATTGAACCAATTTTATCGCAACGAGCGATACTGTTGCAAGCAAAATTAGGAGTGGATGAGAGTAGCGTTATTAAAAATGCTCTCGCTGATACATATTTACAAGTAACTGAATTGTCTAAGAGAGATGGTTATTTCCAAATGGCTGCCAGAGCATTAGGTTTGTAGAATTTGGATCATGCTTACGAAATAACTACAAAAAAGGATTTTTCAAGCATGATTTTTTTCGTACATTTTTTTATTACAAGATTCAATGCATTGAAATGTTTTTTGCTTGATAGGCAGTCTAGCAAAACAGCTCCAACCATCAGGAGAATTAGCCGACATATTACAACATCAAGAAGCAATGTTATCTTGGATGCGGGGGGACCAGGAACTTGGCCGGCATATCCTACGCAACTTGATAGTTAAACAGTCTCTGAGTCCAGATATTCATGCACAAGCCTTGACAGTGTATGGAAATTGGATGGCTGAAACAAAATCAGAAAATCCTCAAGTAATGATGCATTATATCGAATGTTTTTTTTTTGTTTTACAATTCGTGTATTTGTCAGTACCAAGTTTGTGTCTTTACGATGATATTTAATTACATGCTCTTTTAATAATCAAAAAAACAGTTCACTCTAAACGTCTTATCAAATATTATTAACATTTTGTTATATTTCGTACAGAAAGTTATCGAGAAATATTATTCAACTGCTCTGGAATGTAATAAAAAGATAAAAAATCCAACGAATAATGACAAGAAAAACTTGTTAGATACTCAAGCTGCTCTTGCTCAATTTGCCGATACTCAATACCAGCAAGTACTAGCCTATATAAAATCTCCACAATTTGAAAGCTTCAAGAAATGCATCGCTTACGCGGAAGAAACTGTTGGAAAATTGTTTATTACCTCAAAAGATTCAGATGAGAAACGAGCTGCAATGATTAGTAGAAAACAGAGCAGCAATGATACGGAAGAGTTGGAAAATATTGAAAGAGAAAAAAATATGTACTTGCTGTTGGCACTGAAGTAAATAATATTTACTTTTCAAATCAAAAAAATTAATAACATTGAAATGAAATTCATCTAATTTAAACTATTTTTACAGACATTACATTGCTACGTTGCAACAAGGCGAGGATCACAATCTGTTGATATTCAGACTAGTATCATTATGGCTTGAAAATTCACATCACAAAGAATTGAATGAACTACTAAAAGCACGCTTGAATGAACTTCCATCTTATAAATTTGTTCTACTTGTGCCACAGCTAGCACCCCATATGACAAATACAGAGGACGTATTTTCTACCCAGATTTATAATCTGCTGAAAAGATGTGCCATCGAGCATCCACATCACACTTTGCCGGTACTGTTATCATTAATGAACTTACACAAAGATTCTGAATTTCACAAAAGTAAAAAGAAACCAACCGATGAGTCACGGGTTCTGGGTGCAAAAAAACTGATCGAAGACCTTAAGACTACTGATATCAAACCCATTATACTGGAAATGGACAAACTAGCATATTCGTTGATCATGCTAGCCAATTTCGAAACCAACGTGGGTACTTCTAAAAGTGAGTATGTCCAGTTAGAAATGTACGCATAGAATAGCGTGTAATATTATTTTATCATATTGCCCATTTTGATCCAGGATTTACCGTGCCAAATCATGCTAAATCTATTATGCACATAAAAAACTTCAAGCATACTCTAGTCCCAACATTGTCAATTGATATAAAACCGAGCAAAAATTACGATCGAGTTGTTAGCATACAACAATTTGTCAGTACTTTTGAACTTGTCGGAGGCGTGAATGCACCAAAAAAAGTAACGTGCATTGGAACTGATGGTATAAAGAGAAGTCAATTAGTCAAGGTAAGCAGAGTATTGAAAAATGATTAATTTGACACAATTGCACAAAGATAGTCTAAATCATGCACTTATTTTTTTTTGGAACTAAAAATGCTAAATATTTACAGTTGCAGGGTGTCTAGCCGTCCTTGAAGTCCTGGTATTTTGTTTGCCCTTGCAAAGTCCTTGAAATGTTCTAAAATTTTGTGTAGGGTCTTGAATTTTTCTACGATTTAATGTTTTTTACAGTTAATTTTTCTTTTTTCTGTTAAAGCACTTGTTTTCACAATTTTATTACGCATGTAGCAAAGAAAGCTAACCGGGTGTTACGAATTGGGAGAATCATAGGATTTCAACAAAAAATGAGAATGTTTATTGTGTTCCATTATGTAGGTTTCTTCCCCTTTGCGTATCGTGAACCAACGATCGAGTACCATTCCATGTGACTAAAGAGCTTATTGAAGCGTTTTTGAAAAATCCTGTAAACTCCTTTAAATGTCCTTGGATTTTGATTTGAGATCTTACAAGACACCCTGAGTTGTAATACATCGGGAAATATAAAGTTCATCATTGACTTTTCACCTTCTTGTGGTATTATTTTCTAGGGTAGAGATGATCTAAGACAGGATGCAGTTATGCAACAAGTATTCACTGTAATGAATATGCTTCTCAGAACTAGCAAAGAAGCTAACAAACGAAAACTAAACGTCAGGACATATAAGGTTCGTTACCATAACTGACGAAATTAATTTCAAAGAGAAAATTTCTATGCTTGTCAAAAAGTTATATTGGATTAACAAAACGCATGTCGTTTACATGCATTATTTGTATGCAAAAACGATAAGTCCACTTGGAGCACCCATTAAAGTTGGGTGCATTATGCTACTTTGAAAGGCCTGTGTTAATCGTCTTGACGTTTGTTAGGTGGTACCACTCACTCAAAGATGCGGAATCTTGGAATGGTGCGATAACACAATGCCAATCGGTGTGATTCTAGACGGATGTGGCGGGCATGTAGGACTCCATAAGAAATATTATCCTAAAGATTATACACCAAGAGAGTGTAGAGAGCGGATGGGGGTAAGATGACAAACCAAAGCATGTCATTATTATCTTGATTATAATCTTCTATAATCATAGAGTGATACTTGATGGATGAAAGCACTTGTTCTTTTTTATCACTACTTTCAGGCAGTAGCGAAAAGATCAAATGAAGAGAAACTTAGGACATTTATAGATTGTTGTCAACATCTTCACCCAGTTTTCCACTACTTTTTCCTAGAAAGTTTTTCATCGCCTGAAATTTGGTTCGAAAGAAGATTAGCCTATGTGCACAGGTAGGCGACACGATATTTCAACAGTTATCGAAGTCTGAATACTTCTCACTATTCAGAAATGGAACTGTCTGTTAGTTATTCGACCATAAATTTACATATTTGTCCTTGTTCTATTCTCAGTGTCGCAACGACTTCAATAATAGGCTACATCTTGGGCTTGGGAGACAGACATGTGAACAATATTCTAATCGACAAGGCTAGAGCTGAAGTAATTCATATCGACTTCGGTATGTCAAATCATTGGTGATTGAGTATCACAGATTTCTCTTCAATTATTCTGTCAAACATTCAACAATGTAAAATTTCAAGCTAGCAATTTTTTTATGCATTTTTTACACTACATGCAAAAAGAGTTTAAATGTGCACCGACATCATTATGGCAATGTTTTCACAACTCACGAAAATTACACGTTCCTTACCCAATGAAACTCTAGTCTTGAATATTCGTCAGTACTATAAAGTTATAATATACGAAAAAAATTGCATTGACTTTTTTCTCATCCTATGAATGCAAGAATTATTAACAACGTTGGGCCAACTAATTTTGATAGGTATCGCCTTTGAGCAAGGTAAAGTGTTGCCAACTCCCGAAACAGTGCCTTTCCGACTAACCAGAGACATCGAGGCTGCGATGGGAGTGTCAGGTGTAGAAGGTGTCCTCAGGCGAAGTTGCGAAGAAACTATGGTTGTGCTTCGTAATCACAGAGAGGTGATTATAACACTCCTGCAAGTACTTTTGTACGATCCCCTGTTTTCTTGGGCGATTACTCCAGCCAAGGCGTACAATCTTCAAAAAGGCAGTACTCAAGGATCTTCTGAAGGTCGAGAAGGTATGCATCACACTTACAATCAAATCATCTGCATATTCTATCTGCAGAGTCTAGTCTGAGGCGACTGTATTTCATATGAAAGAACGTCCACATTGTATCCAGTAAACGTTTAAAGCTTAATTTTATAATGATAAATATTTTACAGCCTCTGGAGAAACAAACAAATTTGCTGAAAGAGCACTTTTACGATTGGACCAAAAATTGAGAGGCACAGAGGAGGGTTCTGCATGTAGCATTGCTGGGCAGATCGAAAAGTTGATACAAAAGGCCCGTGATCCAGCTAATCTGTCCCGTTTGTACCCTGGATGGCAACCTTACTTATGATTTGTGATTTGATCTGAATTGCTGAAATCTTGAAAAAAAAAAAAATTATTAAGTGCTTTTATTCATTATTTTCAAGGCTACATTCCTTGGACTGTTTACTATTATTATATAGTGTACCAACTCAGTACTGAATCAACTATAAGGTTCAAACGCCTCTTGTGATACTATTAACTTTTTTAATATATTTTTAAATTACTTTTATGCAAAGAAATGCATATAGTGTCGTTTGTTCAAAACTGTGTATGAAGCTGGAGGTAAAGTCTTATTGTTGTTCATTAGTCTTATTGCGTTTCATATTATATTATAAACTACGGACAATATTGCGCATTTGTTATATCTACACACTATCCTGCTTTCAACAAGCACTGTGCCTTGGAAGTAAACAATTAAAAAACTCTAGATACGTTACAAAGTTATGTAAATACCGAAAGAAGATAAGGTCGCCCTGAAATTTTCATCAGAGTTTTGGACATATATATTTTTATTGATCTACTATTAATACAGATTTTAAGTGTAAAACCAAATATATTCTTGATAAATATCATTGACAAAAATCATTGTTGGTTTTAAATTGTCAGTTATTTGTAGCATTACATACCATTCCCATGTTTCGTGGTAAATGTGTATACATGCATATAATATACATCGGTACATTTTCTATACACGAAGGAACTAAACATATTCCAAATACATTTCGATTAACTTATAATTGTTGATGATGAAGGAATAAATAATAAAAATATTTTTTATGTAGTAAATAATGTTCATAGCTAGAGGTCGTAACGGATAAAAATAAATTACGTAAGCAAAATAATTATAAACAGAATAAAAACTAAAGTGTCTGGGATTTAGTAATAAAATGCAGTGCCCAGGTAGTCATGGAATAGTCTAAGGGCCAGCGTTTTTTTTTTTACCCCCGGAAAATATTTGTTCATACAAGAAGAAAATGATCGTCTGGCGATTCAATCCCGTGCCGGAGTCCACCCCTAAATTTTTCAAAATTGCATAAAAAAAAGGTACAAAAATATGAGGTATGCCGGCTGTAATTTTTAATACATCACGTTTCATACCTTTTTAAGTGAGAAAAAAATTTCACAAACATTTTCGGTCGGCCGAACTACCTGCGCAAAGTTGCGTTCTTAGTGTTGTACATACATACATGTTTTGTAACGTCTGTAACTTATACAGTAGGGTGACCCATTTTGACCGACTATTTTTTGATTTCGAGTCTCGTATGCAAATTTGCTAGTTTTTTGCATCTGTGGATTCCACCCCAAATTCTAGATCAATTAGAAAATTTTTAGGGGTCTCTCACGAATTTTTAAAATTCCAGGTGGTCAAAAATCGTATTATGTTTTTTCAATTTTTTTCTGGCGTTGCGGCAATTGTAAGACTGGTTGTGGTAAAAGCCAAAAATTATAGATTACGCAGCTCTACTATATGTACTCCTGCTGTAACATACGAGGATGCTTGGATTCGTAATGTGAAGATTTCGTCGCAAAGGACCTCAACAACCAATAATTTTTTAGCATATTTCAATGGAATAGGCCTAAATGGAAGAACACTTAAAAAAAAAAAAACGCTGAGAGCTATAGCCCAAGGGTGGTGCGGAAACGAGCTGAAATTACGAAATGAACGTTTGGGAAGAGTAAAAAAAAAAAAAAAATGAACATCGTTTCTGAAAAAAGTCTTGATATATCTGTGTTTCTTGTAGGAAAATTTCCGCTCTATAATTTTATGTCTGTACACTTTTATCGTAAAACCAGCCGATTTCCAGATGATCACCTAAACGTTGACTGATAGATTCTTCAGTCAACGATCGCGAAAACCCGTGTTGGAGTGATTTTCAGTGGCACGCTCCAAACCGCGCTAATAGAATTGGTCAGATTATGTGAGGAATATTTTTATTTCCATTCATTTTATCCGTTTGACCAATAGTTCAAGAGTTGAATGTGTAAAACCAGCACAAAGTACCCGTTGTGGGTGGTTTTTCGCGAATAAGTGGATGATCCACCCACCCGACAGGCAGGCACTATTTTGATTATTATTTCCAACCCCAAGAAGCAGCCTCCCTTTAAATATCAAAACTTTATGAATTACTCCCCCTATTTTATCCAACTTGCCGCAAGTGTAAATGACGCTCAATTTGTATATGCCTGTACTTTTTATAAAAAGGCCCAAGTTTCAATTCTTCCAAATTTCTTGTTTTCAATCAAGTTTTTTCCCAATTTCCGTTCATGCATTTAAATTTGAATTTTGGTATGTATAAGTCGGTATGGTGCCTGTTTACAGTAGGTAGTACCTATACTAGTGGCCATTCCCAGATTCAAGTTGCGACCTTAATTACATACTCGAGATAAATTCAACCTGACGATGTACTTGGCAGTAATATTTGAGTTCATTACTTTTTTGCAGGAATTACGATTTCTTTTTTTTTCAATGCTTTGGAAACTTTTTTGGATGAGCGGAATGTTTTTCAGATATATGGTAATGCCCGCGTTAATGTATGTATCTACTTGGTACAAGCTTTCTGCACGTGAGGTGCTTTTGGGGGAATTTCACTACTTTTTGCACGGTTTTTTTTCTCTCTGGTATTTAGACACTATTACTTGTGATGAAATAAATTATACCTTAACATCAGTCCCACAACTGCGAATATGACAAGTATTTTTATTACTCAAACTGTACTACTTGTGTTGTAATGTCATTTATTAGTATGTAATATGCTGCGTATGAATAGCTCCGATAACGCTTCGATAATTACGATGGATGTGACGTTTGTATTACCCCTTTGGTATTACCTATACACTTATGACCTCAGCAAGTTGACATCAACTCTGATAACTACAAGATCACGAGGACATAGCGTGAACAATTAAATGAATATTTTTCAAAGCACATTGAGGCTAATATTGACAATTTTTTATTGCGCATTTTGCTCATATTTTATATTGACCTCCGAAACATTTTTGCTCCGAACCAAAAATAAATTCACGTTTTTGACGCCTTTAATTTTCCCTTGGCAAAGAGATCCTATTCCTGATTCTCAAAAAAATTCTTTGATATTTCGTACATATAATAAAGGAAAATGTCAGATCGTTTTGAATTCAAAGAATTTTAACATCAAAAGCGATTGATTCACTTGTCATCGCGATTTCATATATCATTGAATCCAAATGCTCCGATCAAATGTATCAAAATCAATCGTTTTTACATATTTAAAACTATATTCAGTCGCACTAGTGGTGATGAAATCGATTCTCTGAATGCAAATCGACGGGGGTTTACGCGCCGGTAAACTATCTCTTATCAATTGTGATTGTAAAAATGGAACCAACGCGTCGTAGCGCTCGCTGCCTCATACGGTTAGTAAGACGGTGATTTCCCGCGATCCATGATGACGCAATAGCTGTTTATGCTGAAAATACAGTATATATACGGGTAGCAAAACACATCACACCACAGTCTACAATACAGCAGCTATCAAGTAATACACGTAAGTCAGCGTTTGATATAGAAGTAAATTATCCATAAATACTAAATTGTTGTAAAAGTATCAATTTATCCTTTATTACTGTTAACACTAGATTTACGGACGTTTTTTCGTATACCTACACTACTGATCAAAAGTTTGGTAACACCCCTAATTCTTAAAATCAAATAGTATTCTTAAAAGTTCGATATCTCCGTGAAAAATGATCAAAAAATAATAAACAATACACGTAATCAAAGAGAAAAGGGTGGACTATATGATAAATCAAAATTCAGTTGCGGATCTCCATTTCTTTCCATGTGATGTCAAAATGAAGTTGCGTTTTTATTCACGAAATATCGTGTTATTTAAAAGTGCTACAGCTCGATAAAAAATCATCTCATAGTAAACAACAGAGAAAATTTATAGTAGAATTCATAAGCTAAAGAATGCCACTTGAAAATTTGATTAAGATTTTTTTCTGCAAAGTTAAATTCAACTTTCTGTATGGAAATGTTCGACTTTTGGTACAAGCTGTATACCTACAACTCAGAAACGGTCAGTTAAGAAGAAAAGAAAAATGTCAGAAGGGAAAAAGGTGTATATGTATATAATTTCATTTTCCCTTTGTGAGAATTTTTTGAAATTTTGCTCTGGCAATTTTTCTTTTATTATCTTTTTTCGAAAATGAACTGTTTAAACTTTATACTTCAATTGAATAAATACACTTCTCATTTATTCTATGATACTCGATTTTGGGTATACTCTATTATTATTCGCTTATTAAAGTAATAAATAAACGTATTTTGGAAGCATTTGTTATATTTCCTGATACAAAAATTATCTGAGTTCCTCAAAAATTTGGAGCGTATATTCAAAGATCCCGACTGAATTTCAAACCATAAAGTACAGTAGAACCTCGATTAACCCTTAGCTGCAGGCACACTTCTTCAGAATCACGTAGCTGGCACACTGGGGCATCTCATACCCCAGCCACTAAAATGCTTACTGCGAGTAAGCTATTGATTATTTTGATTTGAAAAAAATGACTAGTCTTCAAACAGTGCTCTAAGCCTTGATAGCATAGGTTTTTTTGGAAAAATATAATATTGAATATGAGCAAAAAATTAAAAACTCCCCAAAAATTCGAGAAAACGACTATTGCGAGTTGAAGAAGGCTGGGGTATTTGGGATCCCAGAGTGCTACGGGTTACCGGGAGTGAAGGGATCGGGAGTGACACGAATAAGTGAAAAACACGGATAATCCGAATAATATAAGATACATATAGGTATATTTTTTTAATTTAAATTAACAGACATAAATAAGTAAATATTATTTTATTTTTTTCGAAGGTATTAAGCAATGTTTATCCCATTTTAATTCTAGTTGATGGCATAATTAAATTCTTTGTCAAATTCAAAATGATTTCATCAAGCCGCGACGAAAATCTTCTATCTTCGAAATTTCAATAAAAATCATTTCGAGCTGTTCGTAATTTTCTTACAGCATTTGTTAGATTGACCTGTAATTTATTGTGGATACCCGTTGATATCACACTGAGAAAAAAGCACGGCTTTATTATTAATCCAGTCATGGAGTTCTATATTTTTCTAATTGGCAAGAAAATTACTTTTAAATAATGAAGCCACAATTTATTTGTAAGAAATTCAACGGTTGATAGAAATTTTCTTTTGACTTCCCTATCTGTAGATCCTATGATCAATTTATTTAACGAATCAACAATATCAATTATTTCATTGTATTCAGAGGTTCTATAAAAGTTGCAGTATATCTATACCGAAATGATCACATATACCTATATCTGTACTATATAAGGAAAATTTATTCTGCTTGCAGACGTATTAAAAATGAAGTTCCTCAACATTATGTTCACATTGGTGGTGACGGTGGTGCTGGCGCTGGCTGGTTCCGAGGCACAAAGGCATACTTACCATATTCCACCTTGGAACCCAAGAGGCAGAGTAAATCTTCCTCCGATTAGGTTTTAAGCCATGTTGGCATGAATATGTCATATTGTATACAAGATATTAAAACCAACGCAATTTATCATTGTATAAAAAAAAAGACCTTGGATTTATTCTTGCAATTCTATATACGAGTACCTGTTTTAGTAAAACTACATAAGTATATACCAATATAAACAATATAATCTAATTTAAGCGTCAGTAGTTCGTACGAATGTGACAGGCAACTCTACAGAAATATTCCGAACGCAGAGAAAGTATCACAAAATAGATAATTTATATTGTACTGCCACTGACTGATGAAAAAAGATTTCTCTGGTCTGCAAGTAATTCAGTAAAGCATATTGAATAACAGTGGCATTATAACACTCGTTCTGATTGCAACAAACAAGTGTACCTATATCGAAATTCAGTTTTTGTAAGATTAGGTTCATTTGGTATATTAGATAGTACTTATATGTATATTATTGTAATGATGTAGCTTATAACATCCTTATTTTCAAGAAACAATCATAATGCTGTAACACTGATGAGTAATATTATATCGATATTGCAGTAATAAATTCTCAGATATACCTATGTATACCAATATTCG